>JAHRHZ010000092.1:9652868-9700330 GCA_024137785.1 Ginglymostoma cirratum | reverse complement strand
TTCCTGCTCCTATGATGCTGCTTGACCTGCTGTGTTCATCCAATCTCATTGGCTGGGGGTTTGCTGTCCCTCAGGCCAACATACCAACAATAGCAAGTTGCATTTACGTAGCACCTCTTGGTCAGCTGGACCTCAAAGGGTGAGGCTTCCAAAACTGGCAAGGTCTAATCAATATAATAGGGTACAAAATGAAGTAGAGTAAGACAGGATACAAAGACAAATGCCTCCCTCAATGCTGTCTATGTTCAGTTCGAGCAGAAAGCCAGTGGCGCAGTGTCACCTGCCCCGAACAGCCCCAGACAGACCTGTTCCCTCCATCACTGCTGCAGATGTCAGAACGGACTTCGTGGGAGTCAACGCATGGAAAGCGACAGGCCTGGACGGAGTCCCTGGCTATGCTTTTAGATCCTGTGTGGACCAACTGGCGGAGGTCTTCACTGACACCTTCAACCCTCTCCCTCCTATAAGGCAAAGACCCCACCTGCTTGAAGAAGATCACGAATATCCCTGTGCCCAAGAAAGCACACGCAACATGCCTTATTTTGACCACCCAGTGGCTCTGGCCTCCATAATCATGAAGTGCTTCGAGAGGCTGGTCATGGCCCACATCAGCTCAAGCCTCCCAGTCTGCCTCGATCTGCTGAAATTTGCCTACCGATGTAACAAGTCCACAGCGGACACCATTTCCCTAGCCCTGCACTCATCCCTGGAATATCTGGATAACAAGGTCACCTACTAGTTATCGACTACAGCTCCACCTTCAACACCATTATTCCCTCCAGACTGATCTCAAAACTCTGGGACCTTGGTCTCGGCTCCACCCTCTGCAATTGGATCCTCAGCTTTTTAACCCACAGACTACAGTCAGTGAAGATAGACAACTGCACCTCCTCCACGATAACCCTCAACACTGGAGCCCCCCCAAGGATGCGTTCTCAGCCCCCTACTGTACTCCCTGTACACCCACGGCTGTGTAGCCAAATTCCGAACGAACGCCATCTACAAGTTTGCTGACGACACCACCACGATAGGACGGCTATCAGACAACAATGAGCGAGAACGGAGTTAGAGGGCTTGGTGATGTGGTGCAATGATAATAACCTCTCTCTGGAGAAGGACACACTCCCATCCGTATCAATGGAGCTGAGGATGAGAGGGTGGAGAGCATCAAGTTCCTCAGAGTGACGATAACCAACAATGTGTCCTGGAGTTCCCATGTAAATGCAACAGTTAAGAAGGTACAACAACGTCTCTTCTTCCTCAGGTGGCTCAGGAAATTTGCCATGTCCATAAGGTCCCTCACCAACTTCTACAGATGCACCATTGAAAGCATACTGTTCGGGTGCATAATGGCCTGGTATGGAATACGCTCTACCCAAGACTGTAAGAAACTACAGAAGGTGGTGTGCACAGCCCAGACCATCACAGAAGCCAACCTCCCATCCATAGACTTTATTTATGTGGCTCAATGCTGCAGGAAGGCAGCCAACATCATCAAAGACCCCTCTAGCTCCGGTAATGATCTCCTACAACCTCTTCCGTTCAGCAGAAGATATAAACCGTCTGGGACGCACGCACCAACAGGTTCAAGAACAGCTTCTTCCCTGCCGTTATTAGACTGGCGAATGGACTCTTTGACTTTCCAATAATGTTGATCTTCTTAATGTTGATCTTGCTGTGCACACCTCCTGTGCAGTGTAACCCGGTATGCCTCGCTCTGTCTAAACACCCTATGCTCTGTATGTCCTTGCTTACTACCAACTGCCTGTACTGCTCGCAAACAAAGCTTTTCACTGTATTTAGGTGCATTGACTACAATAAATCAAATCAAACTGAGTGGCCACAGTCACAAAAAAAATGCTGCTACTCTAGTCCAATACTGAGGGAATGCTGCACCATTGTATTGCAGGTCAGACACTAAACCGAGGACCTTGTGAGATACAGTGATCCGACCACACTATCTCGAGGAAGGATATTCTCCCCAGTGTCCTAGCCAACATTAATCCCTTAACCAACATACTGAAGAAAACAGATGGTTTAATCATTATTGCATTGTGGCATGTGGGCCAGAAGCAGGCAGGTTGGGACTAGTTTAGTTTGGGATTATGTTCAGCATGGAGTGGTTGGACCGAAGGGTCTGTTTCTGTGCTGTATGACTGTACGACTCTATGTGCAACATGGCTGCTACATTTCCCACGTTGGATTCTAGAGCTGAACTTTTTAACTTAGTTACAGAAGTAGAGTAATAAAGAACTAAGACTTTGTACCTGGGTACTTCGTATCTAAGATGGTGCCTTGTGTAGTGACATTGTACACTTTTCATTGTGCTCTTATACCACGTACTTGAGTACATATGACAATAAAACCTAGATCTAAATCTACATTGCAACTGTGACAACGCTTCAAGAAAGTACTCCATTGACTGTAAAACACTCAGAGTCATCCAGTAAAACACTCCCTATGGTCCAACTCGTCCATGCCAACCAGATATCCTAAACTAATCTAGTCCCATTTGCCAGCATTTGGCCCATATCCCTCTAAACCCTTCCTATTCATGTACCCATCCAGATGCCTTTTAAATGTTGTAATTGTACCAGCCTCCACCACTTCCTCTGGCAGTGCATTCCATACATGCACCACCCTCTGCGTGAAAAAATTTCTCCTTAACTCTCTTTTAAATCTTTCCCCTCTTACCTTAAACCTATTCCCTCTAGTTTTGGACTTCCCTTACCTGGGAAAAAGACCTTAGCTATTCACCCTATCCATGTCCCTCATGATTTTATAAACCTCTATAAGGTCACCCCTCAGCCTCTGACCCTCCAGGGAAAATAGCCCCGGCCTATTCAGCCTCTCCCTGTAACTCAAACTCTCCAACCCCAGCAACATCCTTGTAAATCTTTTCTGAACGCTTTCAAGTTTTGCAACATCTTTCCTACAGTAGGGAGAGTAGAATTGAACACAGTATTCCAAAGTGGCCTCACCAATTTCCTGTACAGCTGCATCATGACCTCCCAGCTCCTATACTCAATGCACTGACCAATAAAGGCAAGCGTAATGCACATCTTTCTTTCCAATGCGTTATTCACAGATCTTTAGATCTCAATCTTCCCAATCAGTGGCTGACATTAATTCAGTTCTCCGCGGGATATTTGACCAGCCCCTTCCCTAAGTAACACATCATTTGTCAAACATGGGTCCAATCCCGTAGCACATTGAGAGCTCTCTGTCCAGCTGTCTTCCACAATCCCGACTCTGTCGCATGATCTAAATTCTTTTATTTTCGCTTCTCCAGAAATCAAGTGATCCGCGGCTGACGCACTGGGAGATGTGGATTCAAATCCCAGAATGGGATCTGGTGGAATTTAAATTCAATTGCTGAAATTTGGAAAGGAAAGCTAGTCTCAATGATGGCAGTCATGTTAGCTCCCATCAATTGTTGTTTAAAAAACCCATCTGGTTCACTAATGCCATTTAGGGAAGGAAACTGCCACCCTTACCTGGTCTGGCCTACACGTGACTTTCCACATCAGGCAGATGTTCACTTGCACATCTGCCAATGTGGTATACTGCATCCGCCGTACCCGTTGTGGCTTCCTCTACATCGGGGAAACCAAGCGGAGGCTTGGGGACCACTTTGCAGAACACCTGCGCTCAGTTCCACAGTAATGTGGTTGACTCTGAACTGCCCTCTGTAACTTTTATTATTCATTCACTGGGCATGAGTGTTGCTGGCTGGACCAGCACTAATTTCCCATTCCCGGTTGCCCTTGAGAAAGTCGTGATGAGTTGCTTTCTTGAATCACTGCAGTCCCTGTGCTGTAGACAGGGAAGGACTTCCAGGATTTTGGCTCAGTGTCTGAGATGGAACAGTGATATATTTCCGAGTCAGGATGGTGAGTGGCTCGGAGGGGAACTTGCAGGGCGTGGCATTCTCTTGTAGCTGCTGCCTTTGTCCTTCTAGATGGAAGTGGCTGCAGGTTTGGTAAGCTTTCCTGCTCCTATGATGCTGCTTGGCCTGCTGTGTTCATCCAGCCCCACACCTTGTTATCACAGGTTTGGAAGGTGCTGTCTTAGGATCTTCAGTGAATTTCTGCAGTGCATCTTGCAGATGGTACACACTATTGCCGCTGAGCTTCGGTGGTCGAGGGGGTCGATGTTTGTGGATGTGGTGCCAATCAACTGAACTGCTTTGTCCTGAATGGTGCCAAGCTTCTTGAGTGTTGTTGAGCACCCATCCGGGCAAGTGGGGAGTATTCCATCACACTCCTGACCTGTGCCTTGTAGATGGTGGACAGGCTTTGGGGAGTCAGGAGGTGAGTCACTCACCACAGGATTCTTAGCCTCTGACCTGCTCTTGTAGCCATTTTATCTATGTCGCTCATTCAGATGGCCAAACAAGGCACTCAGTTCAAGAGTAATTACAGATGGGCAACAAATGCTGGTTTTGCTCACATCCTATGAAATAATTTTTTAAGATGCAGGAGTGTTCCCCTAATCTGTGGGTATTAACGTGCCTCTCGATGTCTCCCACTCTCCTGCTTAAGAGTCGCTGTCTCTTACCTGCCTACATCGAGAGTTTGCTGTGTTTATCTCTTACTTTCTTGCTGAAGGGCCAAGAGAATGCAATGGAGGTACAGCTATCCCAGCATTCATAGCAACAATGAAAGCTCTCTATTCGATCACCTATTTCAATAAAGAAAGCACCCCACTCTCCAGGAAGTGCTGACTTTCACTGGAGCAAAAGTGCTGTTGTTTTCTGGTTGGCTTGGAGCCTACACCCAGTGGTAAGCCCAGTCAGTGTTGGTTGGCTATTTGGCTACAGTAGGAGTCACAGTTAACTTTGACTACCTCAAACAGGAGTACTTTCCTGCTGGCCTTTTGGGTTACTAGATTGGAATCAGGAGCAGGGACTACGGTCTCTGAGAGCATTTCTGCAAACACCGTGCTCTGAGCTGTTCATCCAGCCGACACACTTTTGAGGAAGGATGAGAGGGTCATTTTGAGGAGGACGTTTAGGAGGATAAGCCTCAGTGATGAGGGTTTGGGGGACTACAGAGTCGGGTTGGAGTAGCTGGGACCCATGTCTTTGCAGCAAAGGGATTGAGGACCAGAAATACTGGTCTCATCAGCTATTGGCTCAAGAACTAGGTGGCTTGGCCGTGCTAAATTGCCCATAGTGTTCAGGGATGTGTAGATTAGGTAGGTTATAGGGGGATGGGTCTGGGTGGGCTGCTCTGAGGGTCGGTGTGGACTTGTTGGGCTGAAGGGCCTGTTTCCACACTGTAGGGATTCTATGGACTATGGACTGGGGAAAATACAGATTTAACATTTTGGGGGTAAGAGATAGAGGTGTGTGGGGGGTGGGAGCAATGTGAGAAATTGTGCAAGTAGTAACTGCCTACATGAAAAGGGGTGGAGGAAAACAATAAATGATGTCAAAAGAAATTGAATGGGCTTTGGAGGGAAATAAACTTGTAGGGCTAGTTGAGGGTAGAACAGGGACTGACAGCTTTGCTCTGTAGAGAGATGGCATGGGCTTAATGGGCTGAATGACCCGCTTCTGCACTGTATAACCCTAAGAACCATTGACAGTATTTCCACTGCCCAAAACTAAATCACATTTCTCAGTCGGTGCTGGTATGGAGCCTGGGAGCTGTACAGTTGACAACCACTGGTGATGATCAAGGAAGAAGAAAGGGCAGGAAATTCAAATAGACCAACATCCCTTTCATTATAGAGTCATAAAGCACAGAACCAAGCCCTTCGGCCCAACTCATCCATGCCGACCAGGTTTCCCAAACTAAGCTAATCCAATTTTTCCGCGTTTGGCCCATATCCCTCTAAACATTTCCCATCCATGTACCCATCCAGATGTCTTTTAAATGTTGTAACTGTACCAGCCTCCAACACTTCCTCTGGCAGCTCGTTTCATACATGTGCCACCCTCTGCGTGAAAAAGTTACCCTTTCGGTCCATTTTAACTCTTTCCCCTCTCACCTTAAACATATGCCCTCTATCTTTGGACTCCCCTACCCTGGGAAAAAGATGTTGGCTATTCACCCTATCCATGCCCCTCTTGATTTTATAAACCTCTGAAAGGTTACCCCCTCAGCCTCCAACGCTCCAGGGAAAATTGCCCCAGCTTATTCAGCGTCTACTTACAGCTCAATCCCTCCAACCCCAGCAACATCCTGGTAAATCTTTTCTGAACTCTCTCCAATTTAGTAATATCCTTCCTATAGCAGGGTGACCAGAATTGTACGCAGTATTCCAAAAGAGGTCTCACCAATGTCCTGTAAACTGCAACTCCTATACTCAATGATATGAACAATAAAGGCAAGCGTACCGAACGCTTTCTTCACACCTGTCTACCAGTGATGCTACATTCAAGAAACTATGCATCTGCACCCCTAGATCTCTCTACTCAACACCAGGGCCTAACTATTAGTTAGTCCTGCCCTGGTTTGTCTAAACAAAATGCAGCACCTCACATTTGTCTAAATGAAACTCCATTCGCCACTCCTCAGCCCATTGGCCCAGTTGATCAAGATCTCATTGTACTCTGAGATAACTTTCTTCACTGTCCACTACATTACAGGTTTGGAATCATCCGCAAACTTACTGACCATGCTTCCTATATTCACCTCCAAATTATTTAAGGCCATCTGAGTAGACAGTGTGAAAATCCAGGTGGTCCCTGATGACCATCTCATTCTACCATTCAATCTGCAAGTCTCCATCCCCTTGATCTTACTCTGTGCATCCTGTGAGGGGGCTCTAACCTGGGCCTCCTGGCTCAGAGATAGGGACACTATCAGTGGCCCACCTCCCGTTCAGAGGGAGACGTTTGACTGAGTCCCCCTCTGCTCGCTCGGTAGTGCTGGGGGAGGGGGCTGATGGAGAGTTTGCTGTAAAAGATCCCATGAGGGTGAAGAGATGGAGCGGAGGTCACGCCCATATCTATCCTTCGATCGGCAAGCACACCCGATAAAAAGAAAACAGGTGACCCGGTCGTAAAGCCCTCCATTGTTCGTGGGATCCTGCTGTGCACATGTCACCCTGCTGTGCTCCGAAGTCGGGGGGGGTGTGGTGCAGAGTCACATTGGGAGGGGGGGGAGGAGGCAGTGTCCTGAGATGGCACACACAGCGCTATGCCAACGCAACTCCTTCTTGCTCGCGTGTGCTTCTCCCTCTCTTCGCCTGACGTAGGAGCAGTGTTCTGAAAGCTTGTGTTTTCAATCAAACCTGTTGGACTGTAACCTGGCGTTGTGCGATTTTTAACCTTGTCCACCCCAGCCCAACCCCCGGCACCTCCACACCATTCTTTCTCTCTGCCTTTCATCCCCTACTCCCCTGCTATCCCTCGCAACCCAAATGGCCTCGGAGTAGGGGTGGGGGGTGGTGCGGGGAAGTGGGTGGGCGCTTTTGCTTCTCGGCCTCTGGCCCTGAAAGCTCTTTCCTTTCTGTTCCCCAGAGACCGGCAGCGGGAGGCTCACAAGATTAATCAGGGATTTGCTGCGCCTTTATAAGGCATCTCGGCACGGATTATCCAAAGCCTTGGCCCCAGCCATGGATTATCGTTTGGTCACGGAGACCCTTTTCCTGAACCGTGTTCACATTCCCCTCTCCCCGCTTCCCTCCTGTAGAGCACAGGATTAATGAGGGAGGGGGGTGGGTGTCTCGCTGAAGGACAGCTTTCAGATCGATCACTCCATCAGTCAGGAGAGGGGATTGACCCTCTATAACCCTCCTCCTGGTTACTAGCGCCTACCATCTGGTGCTGGTTAAATGCCACTTGCAGCTGTAACTTGTCCAGCTTTAGAATTAACAGCATGGGATGAGGCCATTCAGCCATCAGTCAGCTCTGGTTCTGCCAATCAGCAAGTCCCTAATCCGCATTCTTTCCATTCTCCCATCATAGAGTCATAGAGCTGTACAGCACAGAAAGAGACCCTTCGGTCCAACTCATGCTGACCAGACATCCTAAACAAATCTAGTCCCATTTGCCAGCGTTTGGCCCATATCCCTCTAAACCCTTCCTATTCATGTACCCATCCAGATGCCTTTTAAATGTTGTAATTGTTCCAGCCTCCACCACTTCCTCTGGCAGTGCATTCCATACACACTTTCTCCAATCTCTGGAGAGGTCTATATCCAGAGGACTATGATGCAGATGTTATGCTGCAGTTTTACAAAACCCTGGTTAGAGCCCACAGTGAGCAGATCTGGGCGCCACACCTTAGGAAGGATATATTGGACTTCAGGAGTTAAATTATGAGGAGAGATTACAAAAAACAGGCTTTTTTTCACCAGAACTTTGAAAGCTAACAGGTGATCTGATTGAAATCTTTAAGATATTAACAGGAAAAGACAGTGTAGATAGGATAAACTATTCCCACTAACTTGGGGATTCTAGAACTAGGGGCATAGTCTGAGATTTAGGGCCAGGCCATTCAGGAGAGATGTTAGGAAGCAATTCTACACACAAAGGGTGGTAGAGGTTTGGAAATCTCTCCCACTAACAGCAGTGGATGGTGGATCAGTTGTTAATTTGAAATCTGAGAGAGAGAAATTTTCATTAAGCAAAGTGTTAAGTGATATGGGCTAAAGGCAGCTATACAGAGTTATGATGTGGAGGTGCTGCTGTTGGACTGGGGTTGACAAGGTCAGAAATCACACGACACCAGGTTATAGTCCAACAGGTTTATTTGAAAACACAAGCTTTCAGAGCCTCGCTCCTTCTTTAGGTGTTAATGAGAGAGGTAGTATCATATACTTGATAAGGATGTATTAAACAAACCTAAGATGCTGTTAAATCTTTAATCAGTTAGAAGGTTTTAATTGATTATAATGTGTATGTATATTCTGACCTATATAGAGTTAGCCACAGACCAGTCATGATCTCATTGAATCACAGAACAGGGGCTGAATGGGCTATTCCTGTTCCTGTGCCCCCTGCATACCATCTGGTTCACTAATGTCCTTCAGCGAAGGAAACTGCCATCTTTACCCAGTCTGGCCTACACGTGACTCCAGACCCACTGCAATGTGACTGACTCTTAACTAGCCTCTAGACAGTTAGAGATGGGCAATAAATGCTGCCTGGCCAATGATGCCCACACCCTGTAAATGAATAAAAAAAAAGCCATCCTTTTCACATAATCATCCAATTCTCTTGCAGAATAGCTGGATTGAACCTACCTCCTTGGCAGCTTATTCCAGACCCCAACCACTCACGTATAAACTTATCTCCTTGCATTGCTTCTTTTAAATCATCTCAAATCAGTGCCCATAAGACACAGGAGCAGAATTAGGCTATTCGGTCCTTCGCGTCTACTCCACTATTCGATCATGGCTGACAAGTTTCTCATTCCCATTCTCCTGCCTTCTCCCTATAGCCCTTGATTGCCTTACTAATCCAGAACCTAACATTCTCTGTCTCAAATGGACTCAAAGACTTGTCCTGCACAGTCTTCTGTGATGATTGATTTCCACAGATTAACCACCCTCTGAGTGAAGAAATTCCTCTTCATAGGATCATAGATTCCCTACAATGTGGATGCAGGCCATTTGGCCCATCGAGTCCACAAGGCCCCTCCCCCCCAACGAACATCCGACCCAGACCCATCCCCCTACCCTATCCCTGTAAGCCTGCATTTCCCATGGCCAATCCACCCTAACCTGCGCACCTTTGGACTGTGGGAGGAAACCGGAGCACCCAGAGGAAACCCACGCAGACACAGGGAGAATGTGCAAACTCCACACAGACAGTCGCCCAAGGGTGGAATCGAGCCTGGGTCCCTGGTGCTGTGAGGCAGCAGCGCTAAGCACGGAGCCGCCCTCATTTCAGTTCTAAGTGTATTCAAATGTGCCCCCATGTTCTCAATCCTTTAATTGATGAGAACAGTTTCTACCTCTCTCTACTCTGCCCAGACCCTTCATGCTTTTGAACATCTTGATCAAATCCCCTCACAGCCTTCCCTCCTCCAAGAAAAACAGTCCCAACTTTTCTAATCTACCCATGTACCTGAGCTTTCTCATCCCTGAAACCATTCTATCTGCATCACCTCCAATGAGTTCAGTGCGGTGTTTATAGTGAGGGTGAATCAGGCTTTAAAACAAGTTTGAGATAACTTGCTTACTCTCGTGTGAAACAAAGAGCTGCAGATGCTGGGAATCTGAACTAGTTCTGAAAAAGGGTCACTGGACACAAAACACTCACTCTGTTCCTCTCTCTCTATGCAGAAGCTGCCAAACCTGCTGGGTTTCTCCAGAAATTTCTATGTTTCTGCTGTTCTACCACTTTTAATAATCTGCAAGTAGGGACAGAGTGTAACATAGCGTAATTCGTAGATGATACCAAATAGGTGGGAAAGCAGGCTGTGATGAGGAGATAAACAGTGTACACATGGATATTGATGGGCTAGGAAGAATGGTCCAGAATCTGGCAGATGGAGTTTAATGTGGATAACTGTGAGGTTATCCATTTTGGCCAGAAAAATAAAAGGGCAAACTATTATTTAAATGGAAAGCAGATTCAAAGTGCATCAGCGCAGAGGGACCTGGGTGTCCTTGTGCATGCATCACAGAAAGTGGGTCTGTAGGTGCACCGTATGATAAGAAAAGCAAATAGAATCTTGGCATTTATCGCAAAAGGACTGGAGTCTAAAAGTAAATAAGTTTTGTTACAATTATATAAGGTATTGGTGAGATGACCTGAGGAGTACTGTGTCCAGCTTTGGTCTCATTACTTGTGGAAGGATGTGGTGGCACCAAAGGCAGTTCAGAGGAGGTTCACCAGGTTGATTCCAGGGATGAAAGGGCTGTTGTACAAGGAGCGGTTGAATAGCTTGGACTTATACTCGCTGGAGTTCAGGAGAATGAGGGAGGGGATCTGATTGAGGTATATAAAATGCTAAAGGGGATTGATAAGGTGGAGGTTGAACAGATGTTCCATTTTGTGGGACAGTCCAGAACAAGAGGTTATAGATATAGAATGAGAGGAGGTAGGTTCAAAACTGAGATGAGGAGAAACTACTTCTGTCAGCGGGTTGTGAATCTGTGGAACTCACTGTCCCAGAGTGCAGCGGAGGCAGAATCAATCAACAAATTCAAGAAAGAAAATATGTTTCTGCTTGAAAAGTGGAATAAAGGGCTATGGGGAGCAGGCAGGAGAGTGGCGTTGAGACCAGGATAAGATCACTCATGATCATGTTAAATGGCTGAGCATGCTCAAAGGGCTGAATGGCCTAGTCCTGCTCCTAATTCCTTTGTGAATGACTTCCCCAAACATGCACCAAGATCCCTCCGTTCCTGCACCCATTAGAAGCAGTTCAGAGAAAGTTCTCAATCCTGGGATGAAGATTAGGAGTTGTGGGGAGATGGAATCTGACAGAGACAGGTCAGACAGACTGGGCCTGTAAGCATTCAAAGAGTGAGATGTGCTTCTGCAAAACGTACAAGATCCAGAGGGGACTGGATAGGATGAATACTAGGACAAAGCCTCCTCTTGCAGGAGGGACAAAAACCAGGGAGCATGGTTTAAGAATAAGATGGTGAGAGGAGAAAGATTTAAAAGGGACCTGAGGGGGTAACCTTTTCATACATGGGGTGCTTAGTGTGTGGAATGAGCTGCCAGAGGAAGTAGGTGAGGATGCTGGTACAGTTAGAACATTTAAATGACATTTGGACAGATGCAAGAAAGGAAAGGTTTAGCGAGATTAAAAATCTAATGACTACCATGAATTGATTCTTGTTTAAAAACCCATCTGGTTCACTAATGTCCTTTAGGGAAGGAAACTGCCATCCTTGTGGTTTGTTGGCTCGCCGAGCTGGTTCGTTGTTCCGCAGACGTTTCATTACCCTGCTGGGTAACATCATCAGTGCAGCCTCCGATGAAGCTCTGTTGTGTTTTCCTGCCTGGTTTTTAAACTCTGGAGTCCATTGAGCTGGATTACCTCTCTTCCGGTTTTCCTTGTGGAGTGTATATGGGGTCAAGCTCTATGTGTTTGATGATGGCTTTCTCCATGGAATACCAGGCCTCTAGGAATTCCCGTGCTTGTCTCTGCTTTGTTTATCCCAGGATCTTGGTGTTGTCCCAGTGCTGCACTGATGATGTTACCCAGCAGGGTAACGAAATGTCTGCGAAACAATGAACCAGCTCAGCGAGCCAACCAACTACAACATTCACAACCCAAGCTACAAATTCACTCTAAAACCTTAGATCTTCCATCCTTACCTGGTCTGGCCTACATGTGACTCCAGACCCACAGGAATACGGTTGATTCTTGACTGCCCCCTGGGCATTAACTGCTGGCCTAGCCAGTGACACTCTCAACATTCCCGTGAATGAATTAGAGAAAGAAATCAGTCACCATTTGTAAAGGAAACTAATTTGTAGGCCTGAGATAACAAAGTGTAGAGCTGGATGAACACAGGAGGCCGAGCAGCATCAGAGGAGCAGGTAGGCTGATGTTTCGGGCCTTCTTCAGAAATGGGGAAGGGGAAGGGTGTTCTGGACTAGCATTTATCCTCTATGAGGAGGCAGTAGTGAGCTACATTCTCGAACTGCTGCCATCTTTGTGGAGTAGGGAGTTCCCCAGTTTTTCGCCCTAGCAGGAGTATAGAGAACGACCGGTATATTTCCAAGACAGGATGGTGAGTGGCTTGGAAGTGAAAGTGCAGTGGGTGAGGTTCCCATGTATCTATGCCCTCCCACCCACTTCAATACCTGAGCAGTAGAGGTCGCGGGTTTGGGGGGTTGGGGTTGCAGCCAAAGACCAATTTGTGGCATTGCTGTCTGTGGGAGCTTGCTGTGCGCCAATGGGCTGTGCCATTTTCTACATTCTGCTTAAGGCTGGATGTCAAAAAGGGCTGCAAATGGATCTGCTGAATTTATGAAATAACTATCAGCCCTTCTTTCATCAGGGGTGACAGACATGAACTTGAGTGGGAAAGATCAAGGATGAGGAGATAGCAGCTGGTGTTCCACTGTGATCCCATTTCACGCTGCCTGCATAGATCAGTTTCACACTCAATCCTATCCAACCACACACTCACTCACCTAAGAACATGGACAATATCTTGTACAGTGATAGACTCACAGATGCTCATGACATTCTGAGCTGCCATGTGTAAAATAACATCATTAGTTCTCAAGTCAGCTCTGGTGCGCAATTAATTTAGTTTAATGTCGTACATCAGGGCTGACATGAATTCATTAATCTGAATTATTTCCCTATCGAAGTACAAATTGTTTAGATAAGCTGAACACCAGATCACATGTTTGGGCACAGGCAAATCCCAGCTTCTTGTAGGGAAACTAATAAAGCGTTACATCCCAATTGGGAAAGAGGTCACCAATATTCAAGTTACACTGTTCCACAAGCCGTGCTACAATATATAGATATCTAATTCAATGAAACCCTAACCCTATCAAAATAAAAACCAAAAGAACCGAGGATGGTGGAAATCAGAAATAGAAACAGAAATCGCTGGAAAACCTCAGCAGGCCTGGAAGCATCTGAGGAGAGAAATCAGAGTTAGTGTCTCGAGTCCAATGACCCTTCCTCAGAAGAGAGGTTCTGAGGAAATGAGATGATCAATTTGCCTGACGGACTGATATTCAGGACAAAAGCAATTCACGCCATGTTTCATTATTTAGGAGCTGGGGTAGGCCATTCGGCCCTTCGAGCCTGCTGTGCCATTCAATATGATTACCCAATGCAGTCCCATGTTCCCACTTGCTCCCCAGACCCTTTGATACTTTAAGCCCTATGAACTATACCTAACTCCTTCTTGAAATCATTCAATGTTTTGGCTTCATCCACTGTCTGTGGCAGTGAAGTCCACAGGCTTACCACTCTCTGGCTGAAGGCATTTCTCCTCAACTCAGCCCTAAATGGTTTACCCCTGTATCCATAGACTTTAGCTTTACAAGACCACATTACATTTTGAAACAGTGAGGTGCATGCATTCTGAGACTCTTGTGCCCAGCATTTATTGCACCATCCCTAATTGCCAAGAGGGCAGTTCAGAGTCAACCACATACAGTCACATGTAGGCCCAGGTAAGGATGGCAGTTTCTTTCCCTAAAGGACATTGGCAAACCAGATGGGTTTTTCCTGACGATCAACAATGGATTCATGGTCATCATTAGACTCTTAATTCCAGATATTGTTATTGAATTCAAATTCCACCATCTGCTGTGGCAGGATTCGAACCCAGGTCCCCTGAACATTGTCTAGATCTCTGGATTAACAGCCCAGCGACAATATTACTAGGCCATCACTTCCCCTGAATTAAGGAGACTACCTAGTGACAGCCTTCAGATCGGTCCAGCTCCCCTGGTTCTGGACTTCCCAGCCATCAAGAACACCCTGTCTTATCCTATTTGAATTTTATACGTTTCTATGAAACCCTCTTTCATTCTTCTAAACGCCAGTGAATACAGTGCGGCCAATCCAATCTGTCTTCATATGTTCATCCTGCCATCTTAAGAATCAATCTGGTAAACTGAACATTAACAGAAAATAACTTACTGGGGTGGCACAGTGGCTCAATGGTTAGCACCCTCAGGCAACTGTCTGCGAGTTTGCATATTCTCCCCGTGTCTGCGTGAGTTTCCTCCGGGTGCTCTGGTTTCCTCCCACAGTCCAAAGATGTGCAGGCTATGTGCACTGACCATGGTAAATTGCCCGTAGTGTCCAGGGATGTGTAGGTTAGGGTGGGAAATGGGAAATGAAGGGTTACAGGGATAGGGTAGAGGGGTGGGTCTGGGTCGGATGCTGTTCGGAGGGTCGGTGCGGATGCGATAGGCCAAATGTCCTGCTTCCACACTTCTGGAGTTCTATGATAATATTATTCTTTAACAAATGAACTATGCAAATTGAACTATATCCCCTTAAAGTCACCGCGCCCAGCCCCACATAAAAATGTACCTTTTCATTCATCAATTAGACAAAACAGGCATTTTAACACAGATGTTCTGAGTGGAAACATATAGACAGAAAATAATTTCTGCTGATCGAAAATTCAGATACAAGGTGGGGATTTACTTTTCTCAGTTCTTTTGATTTTAGCAATGATGACACAATATTGCCTGCATAATGACGGTCAATCTTTGAATCAGCAGCTGAACAGCTGGACCTAGGTCTTTTCTTGTATTAGAATTTTTCCTTTTGAATGGTTTTTTTTGTCTTTTCACTTGCACAAAGAGACGGAGGAGAGAGAGAGAGAGATGTTTTCTGATTGCAGTCCTCTGGATGTCTCTGACTGCAGCACTGTGCCCACAGCGCTGTAATAAATAGCAGCTGGACCAATCTGAAGGCTGTCACTAGGCAGTCTGTCCTTGCCTCAAAAACCCCGGGGTGCCCACCGAGTCTCAAAATGTATCCACCTCACTGCTCCAGAGAGTGACATAGTCTTGTATTGCTAAAATGTACACAATCCCACTTCATCTTCAAATTGCAGCAATAAAATTTTCTCCTGCTAATTTTCAGCTGCATTGCAATGTACATTTTCCAGTTAATAGTCCAAATACATGAATAGGTGGTCCTTTTCAAAGGGGCAAAGATTTTGCCAGGGTTTTGCATCACTCCAAAGCCAACTTACATTTATGTAGGGATAACAAGCATGGGGCTGGATGAACACAGCAGGTCAAGCAGCATCACAGGAGCAGGAAAACTTGACGTTTCGGGCCTAAACCCTTCATCAGAAATGGGGGAGGGGAAGAGGGTTCTGAAATAAATAGGGAGAGAGGGGGAGGCGGATAGAGGATGGATAGAGGAGAGGATAGGTGGAGAGGAGGCAGACAAGTCGAAGAGGCGGGGCTGTGCCACCCGAAGGCTGCAGGAACAGCAAATCATATTCAGCCTGGGAACCCTGCAGCCCAATGGCATCAATGTGGATTTCACAAGTTTCAAAATCTCCCCTCCCCCAACCGCATCCCAAAACCAGCCCAGCTCATCTCCACCTCCCTAACCTGTTTTTCCTCTCACCTCAAGCCACACCCCCATCTCCTATCTACTAACATCATCCCACCCCCTTGACCTGTCCGTCCTCCCTGGACTGACCTATCTCCTCCCTACCCCCCTACCTACACTCACCTTTACTGGCTCCATCCCCGCCTCTTCGACTTGTCTGCCTCCTCTCCACCTATCCTCTCCTCTATCCATCCTCTATCCGCCTCCCCCTCTCTCCCTATTTATTTCAGAACCCTCTTCCCCTCCCCCATTTCTGATGAAGGGTTTAGGCCCGAAACGTCAAGTTTTCCTGCTCCTGTGATGCTGCTTGACCTGCTGTGTTCATCCAGCCCCATGCTTGTTATCTCGGATTCTCCAGCATCTGCAGTACCTTTTATCTCTGTTACATTTATGTAGCTCCGTTCACACAGTGAAACATCCTCAGGCAACTGGGGATAAAGTTAACACCAAAGAATTAACTTTTTGGTGTTAAAAGAGAAAGAATTTGGCAGGGGTAGGGGCTAGCATTAGCCATTGATATTTTTAATCAACTTGCTCGACATAGTATGACACATCATTGGGGCATGTAGTGGAGCTCCTGTCCCACAGTTTTGGACACTACCACAGTCGCTGAATGAACATAGAGAGCGCAATGGCCAAAGTGGTAGGGTTAAAAAAGGGGGGAGATCCTAAGGGGGCAAATACCAGGGCGAAGCTCCCCTGCCCCAGGCAGCTGAAGGCATAATTGTCAAAGGTGGGGCACAGCATCTGAGAGAGACTGAAAAAGCTGAATGAGGTTCCACAGACTGGGGAGAGCTTTCCCCATCCAGGATTCAAACGCAAGAATTGTAAAAATCCAGCCCTCTGACTGTAGTCCTGTAACACCGGGACAGTGCGTGTTCACAAGCTGCAACACCTCCCATAGCCGAATTGGTTATCGATATTTAATCCATATTTCCTCATACTTGGGAGAATAGTCACTTGGATGAGGAGCCCAGGAGAACTATTCCCCAATAAGAGGCAACACCTTCAGGAGAGTTGTGTCTGCATTTCCTTCTCCCACATTAAATGCAGTACTGGATTTTTTTTTAAATAAAGATTTCACTGTTACCTCAGTGCATTTTTAACCAACACAGGAGAAACATAATTAATTTTTACTGAGCTAATTTCGAGCTAATTTCTTCGCTTCCTATTTTTAGCTCAGTGCTGGTTTCAGGATTTGATTGCCCTGGAAACAATTCCCACCTTCCTGAAAGCAGGAGGCAGGCTTGCTCTTCCTCCAACACACTTTCTCTTTCCCTCTGACCACTCATCCTTGCTCCCTCTCCTTCCTCCTCCCCATCCTCAATCTCTCCTTCACAATCTTCCCCCTCTACCTCTCCCTCAACTGCTTCCTTCTCAACCCGTCCCTCCACACTCTCCTGTCCTGTCTACCCCCTCCCATTCCTACCCTTCCTCTCTGCTTCTCAAACCCTCTCTTTCCCCACCCTCACCTTCCCTTCCTTCCTCCCTCCACTCACAACTGCTTCCCTCCTCCTCCACACCTCTCTTTTCCCTAATCCATCCTCCCCAACCCCTTTCCTGCTCCGTCCTTTCCCTCTCCCCATCCTTCCCTTACCCTTGTCTCTCCCCACCCCTCTTGTCTTTCCCCTCCCCCTCTTCCTCCACTCACCCCCCTCCCCACCCCCTTCAGCCCTTCCTCCTTCAACCTCACTCCCCTCCTCCTCCCTCCTTCCCCTTCAACCCCCTCAACCTTCCCTTCCCACTCCCTCCTCCTCCTCCTCCCCACCTCCCCTCCCTGCCATCCTCCCCTCTATCACATCCCTCTCCCTTCACCCTCCCCCATACCACACCCCCACCCTACCATACCACCTGCTGCCTCCCCCTAATCCCAGCTCACTACCCTGTCCCCCACATACCACCTCGTGCCCCCACATCCCTATTCCACTCACCTCCCGCCCTTCCATTCCCCCATCCCCCTCCTTCCCGCACCCCATTCCCACCCCTCCTCCTTCCCCCTTCCCCATCCATGCTCCCCCAGCCCCATCCCCATATTTGTCCTCCTTCTGCCCTCCATCATCCAACCTGACCCCATCCATTGCCTCTCCCCATCCGCCTATCCTTCCTCTCCCTATTCCCCTCCCACAGTCCCCAATTCCCCCTCCCTATTCCCCCATGCCCCTTCCCTCATACCCCTTACCAAAATCCTCCTTCCATTCTACCTCTCCCTATCCCTCCTCCCCTCTCCCTCATCCCATCCCCTCCCTATCCCCATCCCCCACATAGACCCCATTCGCCCTTCCTCTCTCCTCTCCCCTGACCCCATTACCCCTTTCCCCATTACCCCACCCTCCCTCACCCTCCCACTCCCCATCCTCCTACTCCCCACCCTTTCCCCATTACCCCATCCTCCCTCCTCCATCCCACTCCCATCCCCCCACATCCCACCCTCACTCCTCCCCCCCACACCCCACACTTTCACCCTTCGACCCCACCCTCTCTCCATCCCCCATTCTCATCTCCACCCACCACCCTTTCCCCATTCTCCCTCCCCCATCCTTCTCCCTACCCCCTCCCCCACCCCCATCTCCCTCTCCCCATCCACATCCCCCTATCCCCCTCCCTCTCTCTATCCCCATTTCCTTGTCCCTCTCCCTATTCCCTGTCACCATGCCCCCACACCTGCCACACGTTCCCCATTCCTCCATCCTCCCTCCCCTGCCGCTCTCCCCATCCCCCAGCACCCACCTTTTCCCCATTCCCCCGTTCACCCTCCCCAATCCCCCTCCCTGTCACCATCCATCTCCATATCCCCAGCCCCTTCTCTCTCCCCTTCCCCAATCCCCCTCCCCCTCCCCAATCCCCCTCCCCCTCCCCATCTCCCCTCCTCCCCCTCCCCATCTCCCCTCCTCCCCATTCCCCTTTTCCCCTTCCCCATCCCCATCCCCATCCCCTTCCCTCCCGTTAGTACTGACAAGACCCTATACCTGGAGCCCCCAGCCCCAGACAGAACGGCCTTACCGTGAATCACCGCTAGCTGCTCGAATCCGGCTTCGCAGCGTGACTGTTCTCTCTCTCTCCCTCCTTGAAGACCCAGCCTTCACCACGAACCCCACCAACCCCTGAACTCCTACACACACACCCCCCCCCCCCACAAACCTCCCTCTGCCCGCCCGTCTTAGCAGTTGGAGAGAGAGAGAGAGCTGGGGAGAGATTAAAGCAAGTTGCTGCCTAGAAACAAGACAGAGAGAGAGAGAGAGGAAGTAATAATCAGAGACAGACATGTAACAGTGTCTGTGTAACACACACACATTCCAATGGCTTGCTATAAAGGGACCTGGTTCAAGGCATTTGAAGAGTGATGTAATCAGGGAACCAAACCAGCGAATCAGAAGGAATGGGGGGACGGGACTTGTATGTTAATAATCGATTGACTGACACAGCCCCTCGACATGTCAGTTTCCCCCGAATGATATTGACTAAAAGTCACACACACGCACACACTGTATCAATTGCCCACAGATACAGTATCCAAACGCTACACATGGGAACTCAACGTAGCTGAGAAACAGTGCTGACCACACACACACGCACACACACATACTGGAGAAAAAGGCTTTATATTATTATCTCCCTTTTCTTTTCAAAAAAGACATTGTTTTGCCAACCCCCTCTCTCATTGGAATATCGAGATGCTCCCGGCTTTCTCTTTCCCTGTGAACCTGGACCGGAGCAGGAACAAAGAGCGACTGGAAGCCAGCTTGGCCGGTCTGAGGGAGCTCCAAATCTTAAGGCAGAGGCAGGAGTACATGGTGCAAGGGGCTCTTCACATCGCCGGTAGCGGCAGACCGGAGCCGGGGCAGCTCAACTGGGATTTAAACGGCGAGGAGAGCTTGTATCCCAGCTTTAGAGAAACAGGAGCTAACAGCCTCAGGAGGTATCTGGTAAGTGCACATTTCTCCATCCCCCCCCCCCCCGCTTCCCTCTCCCCTTGTAATCACTGACTTTAACATCAAGCATTGAGGGCACACACACACCATCTACTAATCACCGTTGCAAACGACAACCAACCCTCTAAATTACTATAGACAAACAAAAAAAAAACAGAAATTCTAAGGAATGCTGAGTTCGGACCCGAAACGTTAACTCCGATTTCTCTCCACAGATACTGCCTCCAAATTGCTACACACAAAAAACAGACATTGTAAGGAATGCTGAGTTCTGATCCGAAATGTTAACTCTTGATTTCTCTCCACAGATGCTGCCAGACCTGCTGAGCTTTTCCAGCGATTTCTATTTTTGTTTCTGATTTACAGCATCCGCTGTTCTTTCGGTTTTATTTTGTTAAAAAAGACAAAACAGAAATTGCTTGAAAACTCAGCAGGTCTGGCAGCATCTGTGCAGAGAAATCAGAGTTAACGCTTCTGGTCCAGTGACCCTTGTTGTTTTCTTTAAATTCTTTTAAACATCTGGTCTTGTAACAAATTGATTTTGTTTGTGTAACATTGTAAACAGACATAAACATTTTTCAACGTTGAACGAGCTGCCCCACTTTTATACAGACTTCCCTTGACAGTAATTCAGGGTTTTTTTTGACGGGTTGTGTTCTGTTATTTGCAAACCGTTGGAGAGAAAGTGCAGGCAGTAGAGACTTCAGTTTGTGTTTGAACATTCTGCCTTTTGAAATATATACGAACTACGCCAACATTTTAAAACAACCCTCTGAATGTTTTCAACGTTATATGAATCATCCAATCTTCATCTTAAAACCACAATCTGCTTCCCTCCTTCCCCTCCTCCCTTCTCAAAATAAAATTAGAACAACTCTTTTTGCAATGGACATCCACCGACACGATGGGCCGAATGGGCTGTGGAAGTCGAGCTATATTTGGCGTCCCCCCCCCACTCCATTTCTGACACCACTTCATTCATTCAAGTGTTTTGTTTTAAAATGGGTCCCGAATTCTGCACTAAATCTGCCTCTGAAGTGGGAAGTTACATAAGGAGTGCTGCCCAGCAGTTTCACAGCGATTTTAAAATAGTTTGATCTCAACATTAGGTTGTGAAAAGGAAGCTGCTTTCTAGTTTTGAAAGAAATGTATAATTTAACATGCCTGGGGAATACAGTATGTTGTAAAGTGATGTCTGTGCCTCGTGTCTCACAAGGACTAACGCAGTTTCAACAATCAGGGGCAGACAACTTCCCTTTAAGAAAGAAATAATTAAGCCAGAAGGATAATGATTTAAAGGGGCGGTGCTCACCGCAAGTCAAAAACGGACCCATTTTTGGTGGGTCTCCAGTGCGATTGTCATTGTCCCTGCCTCAAAGCTGGGAGGTCTAGGTTGAAGTTCTATCGCAGGATGTGGTGGTCTCAGTCAAGTGTGTCAATACAGTGAGCCAGAGATTTATTTTGACAAAGTACACCGTTGGTCAATGGTGGAAAAGAGCCTGACTGAGGTGCAAGTTAGTGATGCCATTGTGGGTGAATAGCTGCCTGCTCTTTGGAAAGGGTTCTCCTTGCTCCCTACCCCCCCAACCCCCACTCAGTGGTCCACTCTGCTTGGTACTTGCTGAACTGAACCACATTAACACTCAGGAAAGGCTGCAGTCTGTCAGGGAAAGTACGGGCACTACCCCTGAGGATCAGCTCATGCTTTTACTCAGCGTGCATGGAGGAGGCAGGAAGAACACTGTTGGGCTGTGATGCCTCATCCAGTCAAATAGCTCGCCACCTCAGTTCTCGCCAGGGTGAGTGTTTTCAGGGGACTGGACGGGAGGAGGAGGAATCGAAGGGTGACTTAAGTTTATTTCTCTGAAAGGGTGATGAGTCTGTGGAATCCTGTTCCACGCAGAGTGCTGGGGGCCAGGACATTGACTATCTTAAGGCAGTGGTAAGTGGATTCCTGGCCAACAAGGCAGCCACTGGATGGTGTGCACCAGGCAGGCAATCAGACCAGCTGAGCCCTTATCGAATAGTGGAGTAGGCTCAAGGGGCTGAATGGCCTACTTCTCATTTGAATGTTCAAGTGTATATCCCTATAACCTTCCGAAGCTTTTGCATTTGTCTGACTTTGCTCTCTTGAATGCCCCTTACCTTCTTCAATCCCGGTACCCACCTCTCTCAGTTCTGGAATTCTCTCCCTAAAACATTTCTATCTCTCTCTCTCTCCTTAAAACCTAAACCTTTGACCAATCTCTCGAGTGTCTGTCCTGGCCTGTCCTGATGTGCCCTGGCATCAAACACTAGTTAGGAACACTCACATGAAGCACTTTGGGATGTGATATTATCTTAGGGACTGTACGCAAATGTGGGTTGTTGTGTGTGTGTTTGCCGACAAATGAAGATCTGTTTCTTTGTGCACTGATTGCCTACTGAATGTCTCATTATTGCAGCAGCCAGAGGTGTATTCTATGTGTGTGTGTGTGTGTGTGACCCTTTCAACCATACAGAAGGATGAATCATGCAATGCAAGAGGAGGATGGGGAGGAGGCCAAGAACAGGCCATTCAGCCCTTCCAGCCTAGCCCACCATTCAAATTCCACCTGTAGCCCCGTGCCTAAAAAAAAACCTCTTCAGTCTTGGCCTTTGTCTTTTCTATAGATGGTCAGCTTTTAGAGAAGGAGGGCTCTACATTTCTACTCCACCTTCCTGACACCTGCTTTAGGAAGGATATTATTAAACTGGAGAGGCTTCAGAAGAGATTTAACAGGACTTTACCACAACTGGAGGGTTTGAGTTATAAGGAGAGGCTGGATAGGCTAGGACTGTTTTCATTGGAATGTCAGAGGCTGAGGGTTCTTTTATTCATTCATGGGATGAGGGTGTTGCTGGCCAGGCAGCATTTATTGCCCAGGGGACAGTTAAGAGTCAACCACATTGCTGTGGGCCTGGAGTCATGTGTAGGCCAGACCAGGTAAGGAAGGCAGTTTCCTTCCCTAAAGGACATTAGTGAACCAGATGGGTGTTTTCCCCAACACTCAACATTGGATTCACAGTCATCATTAGGCTCTTAGTTCCAGACATTTGTTGGATTCAGATTCCACCATCTGCTGTGGTGGGATTTGAGCCCAGGTCCCCAGAATGTTATCTGGGTTTCCTAGATTAGCAGTCCAGCGATAATACCACTAGGCCATCGCCTCCCCTTAGGGAGGTTTATAAAATCAAGAGGGGTATAGATAAGGTGAAAAGCCCTGGCCTTTTTCCCAGGGTGGGTAAGTCTAAAACTAGAGGGGCATAGGTTTAAGGTGAGAGGGGAAAGATATAAAAGGGACCTGAGGGGCAACATTTTCACGCAGAGGGTGGTGTGTGTATGGAATGAGAAGAAGTTGGTACGATTACAACATTTAAAAGATATTCGCAGAGGTAGATGAAAAGGAAAGCTTTAGGAGGATATGGGCCAAATGCAGGCAAATGGGACTAGTTTAGTTTGTGAAACTTGGTGGCATGGACCAAAGGGTCTATTTCCACACTCTCTGACTTTATGACTCTATTACTCAGTGTCTCTATGAGCCCTCCAATTCCTCTTTGTTCTGTATTCATTTCCCAGGGAAATCAGCTTTCTCTCTCTGTCTCTGTATATCTCTCTCTCTCTCTCTCTCTGTCTCTGTATCTCTCTCTCTCTCTCTCTCTTGCCTCCCCACCCCAACCCTGCAAATCCTTTAATCATCTTGAACACCTCAGTTAGATCATGCTGTAATCTTCAGGGGTCTCAGACTAATCTATGCACTTTCCCCTCATATTGTCATCCTTTCAACCGCGGCAGCGTTCTGATGAAGGGTAATGGGTGGCTCGGTGGTTAGCACTGCTGCCTCACAGTGCCAAGGACCTGGGTTCAATTCTACCCTCAGGCAACTGTCTGTATGAGTTTGCATATTCTCCCCCTGTCTGCGTGGGTTTCCTTCCACAGTCCAAAGATGTGCAGATTGGTGGATTGGCCACGCTAAATTGCCCAGCATCCAGGAATGTGTGGGGTAGGTGGGTTAGCTGTGGGAAATGTGGGGTTACAGGGAAAGGGGCCACAGTGGATCTGGGTGGACCCCCTGCTGAGGATCAGTGCAGGGGCCGAATGGCCTGTTTCCACACTGGAGGGATTCTATGAATTTGGGTACAGCCAAAAGTAGTGGACTCACATTCCACGAATGCAAGCGGAAACAAACCAGTGCTTTTCCCTTGCTAAGGCCCACATAACCTTCCCGATATGCAGTGCCCATTCCAGGGGGCTGAGGTGAGGATTTGTCCTATTCCCGCATCTGTTTGCGCCGAAGTGAGATTTGATGCTGTTCCCTAGGGTCTGTCGACTCCCAGAGGGGTTGGGAACTGTGAACAATCTGTATTGAAGAGAGCACATGCTATACACCATGATGAAGTGGGTTCATATCAAACATGTGTACCACGTGTGTAAAGTTTGAGGGCTGAACAGAGTGAGGGTTTATTTTTGGGTAGGTGTCTAAAGGTGGAATATGCCCAGAGGAGGAAATAATTATAACATCAAGCAGCTCAAACCCCAGCCTCCAGGAGGCACTGCGGGCTGCCAACAATCCAATAAATGTCTGGAACTAAGAGCCTAATGATGACCGTGAATTGTACTCCAGCGCAAACTGCAAACTTATAGCCTGGCATATATCCCAATCTACCATTACTATCAGGCTACGGAATCTCCCCTAGTTCAATGGAGAGTGCAGGAGGCCATACCAGGAGCAGCACCAGACATACGTAAAAAATGATGTCTATGCAGCATCTTCTGAACCTGTGACCTCCACCATCTAGAAGGACAAGGGCTGCAGATACATGGGAACTCCACCCCCTGCAAGATCCCTTCCGAGCCACTCACCTTCCTGACTTGGAAATGTATCACCGTTCCTTCAGTGTCCCTGGCTCAAAATCCTGAAATTCCCTCCCTAAGGGGCATCAACCCACAGCACATTGACTGCAGTGATCCAAAAAGGCAGCACACCACCACCTTCTCAAGGGGCAATTAGGGATGGGTAGCAAATGGTGGTCTTGCCCAGGTCCCAGTAATGAGATATAAACGCATTGACAATGGTAATTCGGGGAGGGGACAAACGTAGACAATGAAGAGCAGTGAAGGATTACAATGTTGTGTGGAATGAATGATCAGACTCTGGAAGGTATCCAGGCAGAGTCTGACCTGGTCTGGCAGCTCTGCCCTGAAGTACCACCCCTCACATATTCAGATTTCGATTCAAGAGGATCACAAATTTGTTGCCTGGAGACAAGCTTAGAGATGAAAACGTTGTTATGATACTAGACCTAACACTGTTCCTGGTGTCAGGAGAGGGAGGTGAAGTGGGGAGTGGTGCAAACATGCTCTGACCAAAATTCCACAGCCTGGATGCCAACTTGCACCAAGTCCCTTTCAAATGTCACACCCTGTGTCTCGGGCAGGGTTGATCTAAAAAGCCCCACCATCATCCTCAAATCGTCCATCTCTGTCATTCCCTCCAGCTCCCACTGCCCCTTGAGATATCTGTTCTCCTAATTGCACACACCCCCTCCCCAATTTCCTTCACCCCTACCTCAGTGGCCAGGGCTTCGACTGCCTTTTAGATCTGTACAAAGATATTGTTGCTGCCTGGGCTGGAGGATTCTGGAACAATGAGGATGCACTCTCAGAATAAGAGGAACCCACGTGGGGCTGGGAGCAGGAGGGATTTCTTCACAAACCTTTCCCTCTAAGAACTGTGGAGGCTCACTCATACAGGATGGAAGCAGGCTATTTGGCCCCTCAAGTCCATCCTCTGAAGACCACCCAATCTCTGTAACCACACGTTTCCCATGGCTAATCGACTTAAGCCTGCACACAATGGGGGCAATTTAAGCATGGCCAATCCACCCTAACCTGCACATCTTTGGACTGTGAGAGGAAACCCACACAGACAATGTCCCAACTCCACACGGACAGTCACCCAAGGCTGGGATCAAATCCAGGTCCCTAGTGCTGTGAGGCAGCAGCGCTAACCACTGAGTCACCGTGCCATCACACATCGAAGAGAGAGATCGATGGGTTTCTCGAGCTGTGAGTTGGTTGGCTAAATGGATCCTGAGAGCGTAGGCTGGAAGTTAGAACTGAGGCCACAATCTGATCATATTGACTGGTGGATCAGGCTCAAAGAGCTGAATGGCTTCAGGATGTAACTGGTCTCAGCCACACTCTTTGACGGTTATGCGCGTACATATTAAAGACTTCAAAGGGATTATGACGACTGTATGGCAAATTGCGATTGATGTTGAAGTCCTTTACAGTTGGATAACAGAGAAGGGTCAAGGGGCTGAATGGCCTCCTTCTACTTCTATTTCCTTTTCCCATGCTTGTGTTCCAAGCTCTGGAATTCCCTTCCCCAAAATTCTTTGTTCCTTGTCTGAAATGCTCCCTAAAGCCCACCTCGACCTCAGTGTTTTGCTCAGCGAGATCCTTTGGGATATTTCAGTGTGTTAGGGACACGGGGTAGGCTTCCTTCATCTGCATGTTTGGCATTTTGAAACCTGAGGGGCAGCTTTCAAGAGTGTGCCTGTGTTTTTGCTAAGTGTGTGACCAAGACCAGCTATATCCTGAACAAGAAGCTATGGCCTCAGCATCAAAATGAGGAGGAATGTCATTTTTCTGAAAGAGAATGAATCTGTGGAATTCATTACTACAGAGTGCTGTCGAGGCTGGGTCCTTAGGTATATTCAAGGCTGAGGTAGAAATATATTTAATCTGTAAGGGAATCAAAGGTTACAGGGAAAAGACAGGAACGTGGAGCTGAGAGTTATCAGATATGCCATGATCTCATTGAATGGCTGAGCAGCCCTTGATGGGCTGAATGGCCTAATTTTGCTGCTATTAGGTTATTTGGGCACAAAGTCAAGAGTCATTTATTCACTCCGAGATTAGTGTTAACGTGGAACTCTCTCCCTCCAAACAAACAGGGTGCATGGTTAGTTTAATCTTGTTTTTATTTGTTCATAGGATGCGGATATCATTGGTTGGACCAATAATTATTGCCCTGTGAGAAAGTGGTGGTGAGCTGCCTTCTTGAACCACTGCAGTCCATTTTGGTGTAGGGTCACTTCCAGTGCTGTTAGGGAAGGAATTCCAGGATTCTGACCCAGTGACACTGAAGGGATGGCGATATATCTCCAAGTCAGGATGGTGAGAGGCTCGGAGGGGAACTTGTCAGAGGCTGGTGTTCCCATGTATCTGCTGCCCTTGTCCTTCAAGATGGAAGTGGTGCCAGGTTGTGAAGGTGCTGTCTGATGAGGTTTGATTGTTTCAAAACTAAGATTTAGACTTTCAGCGCCAGTGTAATGTCAGGCACCTGGGCTGGTACATCGCAATGATCAGCTGATTGGACTGAGCACCATGTTCCTTCGGTTGTTTACAACAGGTAGATATAGTCTGTACTGCTCCAGCCCGTCCTCTGAAATCCCAAGACTAAATGTCCACTGTTAGGTATTACTGGGTCAAGCACCTTCAAATCTGGGTCTGCCTCAGAGGTAGGGACACTATCACTGTGCCACAAGACAAGGGTATAAAGGGGTTGCAGAACTTGGGGTAAGGAATTAAAGTTAAGATAGGCATCGGCTGCGGTCTAGCATGGAGCTTAGCAACCGCTTTTAGTCCTTTTTTTATAAGCGATTCACCTAAAATAAACTATCGGGAGCCAAGTGATGAAAATGAATTAAAGATGTAGGTGCACCTTAAGAAGAAAGAATTGTTTAATGAGAATCTAAGGAATGTTATGTACTTTTCTGATGCAGGGTAAAGTAATTTACTGTAACACTTCACAGGCACTTATTAAACTGACCACAGTTACTATGAAATCTCCTGTCATTTCCAGCCTGTATTCGGGATAAAAAAAATCCCTCTCAGGTGCATTGCTTTCATTTTCAAAGTTTTAAATCTTGATGCAGCCTTAAAATTACCTGGGGCATTTTAATGGAAAATTTACCAATGGAATAATGTACCGTCTATACATTTGGATTGCCATGAAACCCAGATCTCAGTTCACAGGAGGAGACCATTCAGCCTGTCCTGTCTATACTGGCTCTCCACACTTTCCTCTGTGATCCTGCACATCCTCCCTTGTCTGATGCCAATCTAGTTCCCTCTGGAAAGCATTGCTTGAATTATCCTCCACCCTTGCACTCTCAGGCAGTGCATTCCAGACCCTAAACTCTTGTTGTATGAAACAGTAAAGAGTGTCACCATCATTTCTTTCACCCATGACCTTGGATCCCCTGGTGTTCCTGATCCTCCCACGAATCCCAAGCTGCTCTGTCCAGAACCCTCAGGATTTTGAGCAATTTTCAAATCTCCTTGCAAGCTTTCCTTCTGCAGGGAGAACTGTCCACGCTTAGAGTCACATAGCACAGAAACACACCCTTTGGTCTAACCAGTCCATGCCAAACAGATACCTAAACTAAACTAGACCAACCTGCCTGCTCCTGGCCCAAATCCCTCCAAACCTTTCCTAATCATGCACTTATCCAACTGTGTTTTAAACATTGTAACTATACCCACATCCACGACCTCCTCTGGAAGTTCATTCCACGCGGGAACCACCCTCTATATAAGAAATTTGCCACTCGAGTCTTCTTTAAATCTCTCCCCTCTCACCTTAAAAATATGCCCCCAAATCTTGAAATCCCCCATCCTAGGGAAAAGACACCGACCATTAATTTTATCTGTACCCCTCATTACTTTATAAGCTCCTATCATGTCGCCTCTCAACCTCCTACGCTCCTGTGAAAAAAGTCCCAGCCTATCCAGCCTTTCTTTATAACTCGGACCTCCCATTACCTGGCAACATTCTGGTAAATCTCTTCTGAACAATCTAACAAGGTAATGGAAGTTCCTCATCCCTGGAGCTATTCTCATGAATCCTTTCTACAATCTCTCCAAAGCATACACATGCCCAGAACTGGACTAAGATGCTCAGACACAATATTCTAATTGAGATCAAATGAGTGCTTGATATAACTTGTCTACACCCTGTACCTTTTATATTTACCGTAGGTTTACAAAGCAAAGGATCTCATGTTGACAAAGTCGCTTTCTCTACCAGTCCTGCCACCTTCAGTGATTTGCCCCTACCCTCCCCTGTCCTTTGCCCCTACAGCCCCTTCAGAATTGTACCACCTCCCCTCCCAGCACCTTCACATATCTTTCTGAATGCAACACTGCTATAGGAAGCATGTTGTGAAACTTGAAAGGGTTCAGAAAAGATTTACAAGGATGTTGCCGGGGTTGGTGGGTTTGAGCTATAGGGAGAGACTGAATAGGCCGGGGCTATTTTCCCTGGAGCGTCGGAGGCTGAGGGGTGATCTTATGGGGGTTTATAAAATCGAGGGGCACGGATAGGGTGAATAGACAAGGTCTTTTCCCCAGGGTAAGGGGGTCCAAAACTAGATGGGCATAGGTTTAAGGTGAGAGGGGAAAGATTTAAAAGGGACCTGAGGGGCAACTTTTTCACACAGAGTGTGGTGCATGTATGGAATGAGCTGCCAGAGGAAGTGGTGGAGGCTGGTACAATTACAACATTTAAAAGGCATCTGGATGGGTATATGAATAGGAAGGGTTTAGAGGGATATGGCCCAAATGCTGGCTAATGGGACTAGATTAATTTAGGATATCTGGTCGGCATGGACAAGTTAGACCGAAGGGCCTGTTCCCATGCTGTACAGCTCAATGACTATGATGCTATGAGGGAGGCTGAAGCAATGTTTTATACAGGTTTCCCTCATTGCTTAATGCAACAGAAACCAGTCAAAGCTGCTGGGGTGGATTGTGTCATACATGTGGGAAAGAATGACTGAGTTGTCTCAAATACCGTTCATTCTCCTGTTTCACAATATAGCCTGATAAGAGCAGAAACAGTGAGTGCTAATGACTAGTCCATTACAGATTGGTCAAATAGACTCCATTTTTAAAAATTAAATGGATCTTGGGTCACAGTGATAGTGCCTCAGTCTATGTTCAAACCTCAGGCTGTGACACATCTCTGATAAGGGTTGAATATATATATAGGCACCATTTTTAAACATATCCAGGTTCTGGAGTTGCCAAGTTCAAACTTTTGCTTTTATTCATGCATGGCGCGAGGGCGTCGCTGGCCAGGCAGCTTTTGTTGCCCATTCCTAATTATCCAGAGGGCAGTTAAGAGTCAACCACATTGCTGTGGGTCTGGAATCACATGTAGGCCAGACCAGGTAAGGATGACAGTTTCCTTCCCCTAAAGGACATTGGTGAAACAGATGGGTTTTTCCTGACACTTGACCATGGTTTCATGGTCATCATTAGATCTTTACTGAGTTGCAGGCAGGTGGGACTAGTTTAGTTTGAGATCATATTCGGCTTGGACTGAAGGGTCTGTTTCTACGCTGTACGGCTCTAGGATTCGAATTCCATCATCTGCCATGGTGGGATTCGAACATAGGTCTCCAGAACATTACCCGGATTGCCGGATTAACAGCCTAGTGATACTGCCACTACGCCATTGCTCAGCCTATGTTGAAGGATGCAGTGGGCTGAATGGCCTCCCCATTCTCACAGCAGTGTCTAGCCTACTTCAAACTTGCGTCTTAGCAGCCTACAGCCAGTGGAGATGGTAGGAGTACAGAGCTAGAAACCCTGAATGTGGTGGAGTCTTCATTCAAATACTGTGAGGGCTACAACAGAATTGTTGTGGCTCAGAACGAGGCCATTCGGCCCACCACGTGGTCTCTGAGTATTTCAGCTTAGTGCCAATCTCCTGCTATCTCTCCTTATCCCTGCCCATTGCTCCTATTCAAGGAACTATCCAATGCTCTCTTGGCTGAGCTTCAACACAATTCCTGGCATGCCCCACTCACTGCTTCTTTTGCAAAACACTGGGCCCTCTCTGGGTGGTTAGCACTGCTGCCTCACAGCACCAGGGACCCAAGTTCAAATCCCTCCTTGGACAACCTGGCTGTGTGGAGGTTGCACATTCTCCCTGTGTCTGTGTGGGTTTCCTCTGGGTGCTCCTGTTTCCTCCCACAGTCCAAAGATGTGCAGCTTAGACTGGACTGCCCCCAGAAGTGTGCAGGCTGTGTGGGTTAGCCATGGGAAATGCAGGGTTACAGGGATAGGGTGGGTTGGCAGAGGCATGCTAGAGGGTCAGTGTGGATGCGATGGGCCAAATGGCCTGCTTCCATACTGTATGGATTGTCTGCTTCTTGATAAATTTGCAACAAGATCAAATGTATATTTGATTTTAAAAAATTATTTGAAGGATCATGGGGCATATTTGGTAAGGCAAAAATTTGTAGTTTGTCCCTAATTGCCCCTTGAACTGAGTGGCTTACTCGACCATTTCAGAGTCAACTACATCACTGTGGGTCTGGAGTCACCTATAGGCCAAAACAAGTAAGGGTGGCAGATATCCCTCCCTAAAGAACGGCAAAGGCAGTACCGAATGATAGTTCGTCATTTGTGAGATTAGCTTTCAATTCCATATCTTTAATGAGCTAAATTAATGTTTTAATTCATTGACTTGTAAATTCCAAGGTGGGATTTGCCCCCATGGCTTTAACCAGCCTCTCTATGATTAGCTTATTGCCATTGTCAGCAACCCCTCCCTCATGTGCATCGAGGTGGATGGGGGATGTTCAGAGAAGCACCAATAACAACCTGCATTTATATAGCTTCCTAAATGTAGGAAAATGTTCCAAACGCATTTAACAGGAACGTTACCGCACAAAATGTGACACGTAAGGAGATGGCCAATGATCAAAGAGCTAGGCTTTCAGGAGGGAATCAAACAAGTTGGGACACGACGGGATATCCAAAGAGAGGATTCCAGAGTTACAGGCCCAGGAGGCTGGAAGTTTCTGGATTGTGGATTAAAATAGGGAGGGGAGAACGTTCAAGGGCCAGAGTTAAAGGAGCACTGGGATCTCAGAGAGTGGTGGGAGGATGAGATAAAGTCAGATGGTAGAGGGTTGGGGGAAGACATGAAAGGATGAAACTAAGGATGAGAATATGAAACCTGGGCAAAGAAAGTATGCGGGAGTTACAGCAGAGGGCAATGAAAAGGGGGCATTCTTTATGTTCTTGTACTTTGGCATTGCTGCCTAGACCAGCATTTACTGACCATCTCGAACTGAGTTCAGAGTCAACCACATTTCTGCGGGTTTGGAGTCACACATGGCCTGACCAGGTAGGGACGGCAGATTTCATAGAATCTTTGCAGCGCAGAAAGAGGCCATTCTGCATCAACCCTCCGAAGGGCATTCCATCCATACCCAATCCCATCCCTGTAACCCTGCATTTCCTATGGCTAACCCACCTAACCTACACATCCCTGGACACCACGGGGCAATTTAGGATGGCCAATCCACCTTAACCTGCGCACCTTTGGACTGTAGGGGAAACCGGAGCACCTGGAGGAAACAGACACGGAGAACGTGCAAACTCCACACAGACAGTTGCCCGAGGGTGGAATCGAACAGGGTCGCTAACCATCGAACCATTTCCTTCCCTTGAGGGCATTAGTGACTCAGATCGGCTTTTGTGTCACAATGGTCCTCACTAGATTATGTTTTAATTCCAGATTAATGTGTTTTGAACCCATATCTCAGAACAAGAGCCTAAAAGTCTGGATTACTGATTGTACAGGAGGCACTTTAATATGAAGTTGACTTTGTGGTGCACTGTAACACTTGGCCTTTCCCACACCTGGCCCACCCTCTGAGCCACAATTGCAGAGGAAGTAAAGACTTTGTCTGGGGTCGGGGAGTGGGGGTTTCATGTTGCTGAGACTGTTGAACAGCACAGAGGTGCGACTAACAGATTACTGGACCCTGTTTCACACCTAGATGATTGCTTAGCTGTTTGTGAGTCTCAGACACATCTACACACACACACACACAGATACAGAGATTCAGACACACATACACACAAACATACAGAAATCTGCATAGCCACAGACACACACACACATATGTACACACACGTAAATATTGACATACACACACAGAAACATATACACACACATACACTTACAGGCACACACACACAGATTCAGACACATGCATGCACACACACACACAACAGAGATACAGTCACATGCATGCACACACACACACAGATACATACACATACACACACACATGAACACAGACACACATACACTTATAGACATACACACACAGATACAGGCACACACACAGAAACAGACACATATATGCACAGACGTACACGCAGACACATACACACATGTACACATGCAAACACACAGACAGGCTCACACACAAATACACAATCAGACACATACATACAGAAACACACACACACACACACACACACACACAGCATCTACTTGAAAGCAGATGTTCTTCTGTCTGAACCACATGTTCAAATTTCAGTTTCTCTCGCTATCTCTTTCCCTGCTCAATTGAATGCAAAGGTCCTGTGGACGTTTAAAAGACCCATATGGATCTGCATTGTTGTCGCTCTCCACGAGCTCCCGTCCCTGAGCCCATGATGCTGGGATAACACAGGAGTTGTATAGATCGCCTTGTTCAAAAGCCAGCTCCGATCCCAAGGGAGTGCTGCACTGTCGGAGGTGCTGCCTTTCAGATCAACCGGTCTGCTTCCAACTTTGAGTCGGATACTGTGCAGTTCCATGTCACCCCGGGTGCTGCATCCCAGGCGTCAGGCGTGATAGAACTCACAAGATCCTTTTGGAGAAAAGAAAGGAGCAACCTGCATTGATATAGCGCCCTCTTTCACAACCCCAGGACTCATCCACAGCATTGTATAGCCAGTTAAAGACTTGCTGGAGTGCCGGCATGTGGGAGATCCAGCAGGTGGGTTCCTGGGGAGGTGGGTAACAAACAGAATGGGCAAAAGTTAAAGGAATGAAAGAGAGAGCATGAGAAGTACAAAATGAGTGAGTGAATGTGGGGGATGTAAAGGGAGAGCTGCAGAGATCCTTGACAGTGGAGTCCCAGGTAGAAAAGGATGGTGAAGAAGGCGTTTGGTACGCTTGCCTTTATCGGTCAGCGCACTGAGTATAGGAATTGAGGGGTCATGTTGTGGCTCTACAGAACATTGGTTTATGCCATGTTTAGAATACTCTATTCAGTTCTGCTCTCTCTGCTATAGAAAATATGTTGTTAAACGTGAAAGGATTCAGAAAATGTTTAGCAGGATGTTGGAGGGTTTGAGCTACATGGAAAGGCTGAATACGCAGAGGCTATTTTCCGTGGAGTATAGGAGGCTGAAGGGTGACCTGTTGGAAGTTTATAAAATCATGAAGGGCATGAGGGGTGAATGGACAGGGTCCTTTCCCCAGGGCAGGGGAGCCCAAAGCTAGAGGGGCATAGGTTTAAGGTGAGTGGGGAAAGATTTAAAAGGGACCTGAGGGCAACTTTTTCACACAGAGGGTGGTGCGTGTATGAAATGAGCTGCCAGAGGAAGTGGTGGAGGCTGGTACAATGACAATAAATATGAATGGGGACATGAATAGGAAGGTTTAGAGGGATATGGGCCAAATGCAGGCAAATGGGACTAGATCTATAGAGCATATCTGGTCGTCACAGACGAGTTGGGCTAAAGGGTCTGTTTTCATGCTGTTTTACTCTATGACTCTATGAGAGAGAGAGAGAGAGAGAGAGAAAGAGAGAACCAGCCCAGCTGGGAGAGGGATAAGGAGAATAGCTGGGAGGATAAGGTATGGGTGATCTGGGAATCAAAATACAAACAGCAAAGTCAGACAGTGGGGGAGAAAGAGAGATGAGGAGGCCAGACTGGGTGGTACAGAATGTGTGAATGTAGTTAACTGTGGCAGACAGGAAGTACATTGTCCCGAGTTACATGTTAAAGTGTTTTTTGTAGGACCTCCCCATGGGGTTCTCCTGTCCCTGAGACCCCAGGGTGGGGGAGGGAGGTCACAACCCTCAAAGACCACCCAGTTAACTCTAGCCCTTCGATCCCAGAGACAATGTTGTGCAGGAAACTGGGAGGAGAGTTTTGTCTCCGCCTGTGAGTTATGGTCAGTGTCATGACAGCCTTGTAAAATACTGTGAACATTCAGCCCCCACCCCGAGTTCCTGTCCGTCTCCCAGGTCAGGGCAAACTCTGACCGATGACTGAACTTGGCCCAGCAGCCTCGGGTTATATTTTGTCGCCAGCTGCCCTCCAGAAATCTCACCGTGGAACTCTGTCCTGCATTCCGAAGCCCACTGTGGGAGAGTGCACCTTTTTCTGAGGGGTTGTCAGGGATGACTGGACTGTAGTGGGATATTGGAACCCTGGCTGATTTATTTCTCTCTCTCGTTCAGAAAATATCAAGACCCAAAGTGGGTCTGTTCAAGAGAAAATCAAAACCGAGACAGACAGGAGGGAGAGAGGAAGAGAGACAGAGAGAGACAGCTCGAGAGAGAGAGAGACTGACAGACAGACAGACATACAGACAGAGACAAACATCCATAGAGAGAGAGAGAGAGAGAGACAGCCAGAGAGGATGAGAGACACAGAGACAAGTAGATAGCCAGACAGAGAGGAACATCCAGAGCGAGATAGAGACAGTGAGAGAGATCAGAGAGAGAGGGAAAGAGGGAGCTGGAGAGAACGTGGGAGAGATAGAGAGACACACAGGGACAAACAGACAGCCAGAAAGAGAGAGACAGAGCGAGAGAAAATAAGAGATAGGAAGAGACAGCCAGAGAGAATGTGGGAGAGATAGGGAGAGAGAGAGACAGACACACGCACAGAAAACAGATAGCCAGAGTGAGTGAGAGAGACAGAGAAAGAGAGAGAGAGAAAGAAACATTCAGAGAGAGATAGAGACAGTGAAAGAGATCAGAGAGAGAGAGACAGCCAGAGAGAATGTGGGAGAGATAGAACGAGAGAGAGCGAGAGAAAGAGAGAGGCAGACAGTCAGAGATGGACAAATGGAAAGTGAGGGTGAGACAGAGAGAGGGAATCAAACAGAGAAACAGACAGAGAGAGTGATAGAGACACAGATGGGGTCAGGACTCTGAGAGTTATTGATAAAGTGATGTGAGAGAGATGGACAGACAGCAGGAGGGACAGAGACCCATCTAACAAGAAAGAAGAGCAATTAAGATAAAGACTCAGACATGTTAAGGCAGACAGAAAGAGGCTGGTAATAAAGACAGGGCACGGTGCTGAATCTTACTCTTTTTGGCTAACGAAGAGTTGTGTCGAGATTTTTGGAGGATTTTTCTCCATGCAAGCTGGTGACATTTCTCACCAAACCTGCTTCATTAGTAATCACCCAACCTCTAGGGTGCTCCTCTCTGAGTCCAGCCCCATCTTTTCACACGCCATTTCTGGAACAGCCCGTCACTCAGGGGGTAACCACCGCGAGACTGGCATCCCCACGCCAGCCACTTTCTCTCTCTCTCACCACTGCTTAACCATCAGGCCACACATTTCCCTGTCCTTAACACTCCCTACTCCGAGTCCCCACTAACGTCCACTGGAGACACGTAACCTTTCATTATCGAGCAGCAGAACATGACAAATGGGCGAGGAATTGGACAACAAAATAAAATTAAACAAAAAACCGTGGACACTGGAAATCTGCAACGAAAACAGACATTGCTGAAGAAACTCAGCAGCAGCTGTGGGGAGAGAGGAGAGTTAGCATTTCGAGTCTGGTAGCTCTTCATGATGAACGTTAACTCTGCTCTCCTCTCACACAATGCTGCCAGACCTGCTGAGTTTCTCCAGCAATTTCTGCTCTTGAAGCATTGAGTCATAGAGCTGTAACAGCCCGGAAACAGACCTTTCAGTCCAACTCATCCATGCCAGCCAGATATCTTAAAATTAAACGAGTCCCATTTTCCAGCATTTGGCCCATATCCCTCTAAACCCATCCAGATACCTGTTGTCATTGTACCAGCCTCCACCACTTCCTCTGGCAGCTCATTCCATACACACACCACCTTCTGCGTGAAAAAGTTGCCCCTTAGGTCCCTTTTAAATCTTACCCCTCTCACCTTAAACCTATGCCCCTCTAGTTTTGGACTTCCCCACCCTGGGAAAAGGACCTTGACTATTCACCCTATCCATGCCCCTCATGATTTTATAAACTTCTATAGGGTCACCCCACAGCCTCTAATGCTCCAGAGAAAATAGCCCCAGCCTATTCAGCCTCTCCCTATAGCTCAAGCCCTCCAACATCCTAGTAAATCTTTTCTGAACCCTTTCAATTTTTGCAACATCTTTCTTATAGCAGGGAGACCAGAATTGAATGCAATATTCCAAAAGTGGCCTAACCAATGTCCAGTACAGCTGCAATATGATCTCCCAACTCCGACACTCAATGCACTGACCAATAAAGGCAGGCGTACCAAATGCCTTCTTCATCGCCCTGTCTATCTGTGACTCCACTTTCAAGGAACTACGAACCTGCACTCCAAGGTTTTGGCACTCAGCAACACTCCCCAGTGCCTTACCATGAAATGTATAAGTCTTGCCCCTGGTTTGCCTTTCCAAAATGCAGCAGCTCACATTTATCTAGACAAGCAATGGGACAATTGCAGGCGCGAGCTTCAATGTCCAGCCAAACACAAACAAAATAAATGGATACTGCAGGTCGCCCAAACCCCCACCATATAAACCACATGATTATTCTCCAGTCTGTAGTGACCAGCTCTCATTCTCTGAAGCCAGCTATCAATCAGGCTCTCGTTGATCTGCTTTCAATCCCCAGACCAGCCGTCATTCAGTCAATGCTTACCAGCATTCAGTGCAAATACATCGACAAATGATGCTCTGGTGAATGATAGCTTACCTTTGGCCAACGTTTGCCCTCTTTTGTCTAAACCGCTGCCGTTAGTGACCCTGCATCGTGGAGACACCAACGTTCAGTCCACAAGCACCAAGTCTCCTTTGACCAGCTTTTGAACCCTGACCACGTTCCCTTTGCATGAATTGCAAATGAGCGATGAACACGATTGCAAATTTTTCTTTATTTCCAAAATATGTTTTCTTCGTAAAAACCTTTACATACATACATATTTAATACAGCAGTTTAGCCTTTAAACCGAACAAACGAACCCCCCGGCTTTTCTTACTCATGCAAGATACTATTTATGTATGTTTGAGGCACTGGGAGGGTCCGATAACTGAACGGACCCCCATTTACCTTCAGCTGGAAGATGTCAGATGATGATAACAAGGTGTGGAGCTGGAGGAACACAGCAGGCCAGGCAGCATCAGACGAGCAGCAAAGCTGATGTTTCGGCTCTGGACCCTTCTCTTTTTTTCCAGAAAAGGGTCCAGATCCGAAACGTTAGCTTTCCTACTCCTCTGATGCTGCTGCCTGCTGTGTTCCTCCAGCTCCACACCTTGTTATCTCAGACTTCAGCATCGGCAGTTCCTACTATCTCTGAGTGAGTTTAGACCTCAGGCCATAGTCCTTGCCCACTGTACCTTGGCAGCAGCTGCCCCAAACTTTAGTGTGTAGCACATAGTCCTAGACCTTGGAATATGCCAGTCTACAAGACTCGATCGAGATCAACTCCTTGAAGACCAACAAGTTTTGGGCAAACCAAGGAGAGTCTTTCACTAAGTTTGCAAACCTGTGCTTCATGTTTCTGCCCTTTTGTTGCCTGAGCATGCAGCTGACACGCATTTCACACCCCAGCCCCCCCACACCTACTTTCACCCCCTCAAAGGGGCACTGACTGTGCCCACCCCTGGGTATTAGCCCCCGATATTTTCACTTGCATTTTGCATCAAGAGATCGCATGGTGAATGAAGCTCATGGTGGAGACTGACAGCAGAGGGATCTGCCTGGTCAACATATTCCCCACCACCCCTACCCCTTCTCAGCCACTGTGTGCCCTCGTGCCCCCCCCCAGCCCCTCTGAAAATCCATTTGCGTCTATTTCCCACACCCTCTGCCAATGTGGAGACCCAGCACAATGTACTTGGCCCCTTGAGACCCAACAAAACACTCTACTCTGTCCTGCCCAAGCTGTCTCTGTCTGGAGGCCATCATGATGGGGGTCATTGTCAATGACCTCCCTCCTCTCCTGCTAATCCATGCAGCCCCCAACACTGCTGCCACAACAGGACCTTCCTCAACAGTCAATGGACTAGATCACCAGGCACTTACGCACCCCGCCCCCCCACCCCGCCTCCACCACCCTTCTCGGGACTGTAATCATCCCAGACCCCTGACCAACTAGGCCGAACAGCCCCTTTCGGTCGGTGCAGACTTGATGGGCCAAACAGCCTCTTTCTACTCTATAGGAATTCTATGATGATGCTCCTGACATTGAGATAGGTCTCATCTGATCCTGCCACAAATCCCACTTCGCTTGGGCCTCTGCATATTGAGTGACAAAGTGCAAGAAAAGGCTGAAGTCGCGGTGCCTCAGGGAACTAGCACACAAATCTCCGAGACTCAAGGACAGGCAGAGATTTCACAAAAACTGATTAGAGAAGGGAAAGAGACAGGAGCACAGTGAGATAGACAAGCAGACAAAGCAACAGAGTGAGTGTCAGAAACTGAGAGAGGACCAGGCGGAGGCAGGAAAGATTTGGAGAGGCAACATGTCCTACAGAAAAGTTTCAATGTGTTTGCTGTGAAAAGGGGGAACAAGCCTACAGACATCTTTCAGCTGTGTGGGCCTTACCCTATTTACAGTGTTGGCACCCTGGGCACTTCTCCCTCTGGCACTGCTAGCTTCTATGGAGAAGGAATTACCTCCAGCTTCAGGAGAGGCTGGACATCCCTATGTCCCGTGCTCCACATTCCCAAGCTGCTGGAGATGTTGGTCACCCTGTGGCTTTTGTTGATCAGAGACAGTGATGGTAAACATTCCCCTTTGTCATTGACTCTCTCTGCCTCTCCATCTGTAACTTTCACTGTCTATTCTCTCTCTCTGTCCCTCTGTGTGCGTCTGTTTTTCTCTCTGTCTCCTTATCGATATCTCCATCTCTCTCTCTGTCATTTTGCCTCTGTCCCACCTGTCACTCTTTCTGTCTGTCTCTCTGTCACTCTCTGCCACTCTTTGTCGCTCTCTCTGTCACTCTTTCTGTCTGTCTCTCTCTGTCTCTTTCTCTCGCTCTCTGTATCTCTCTCTCTCTCACTGTCTCTCTCAATCTCTCTGTCTGTCTGTCTCTCTCTCATTCACTCTGTTTTTCTCTCTCTGATGCTCTCTCTGTCTGTCTCTCTCTGTCTCTATTCTTCTCTCTCTCTGTCTCTCTGCAGTCCATGTGATGATTGTATTGGACAGAAAACTCCAGAGTAACAGTTAAGGAATGCTGATACATCACAAATAAATCCAGTAGGAATTTCAGCAAAACAACTTCACTCAAAGATTCAAAAGTGGGACTAGCAACCATAGAGAATTGTTGAGTCAAAATGTAATGTGTTTAAGTGCAAGTTAGAAACTTTTTCTTATTTGTTCATGAGACGCGGGTATCGCTGGTTAATTCTCTGTGGGAAGGTGGGGGTGAGCTGTCTTCTTGGACCGCTGCAGTCCATGTGCTGTGCGTTGACCCACAATGCCCCTTAGGGAGGGAATCCCAGGATTTTGACCCAGTGGCAGTGAAGGAACGGCGATATATTTTCAAGTCAGGATGGCGAGGGGCTCGGAAGGGAACTTGTAGAGGGTGGTGTTCCCATGTATCTGCTGCCCTTGTCCTTCTCAATGGAAGTGTTCATGGGTTTGGAAGGGGCTATCTGAGGATATTTGGTGAATTTCTTGCAGATGGTACACACTGCTCTTACTGAGTGTCAGTGGTGGAGGAAGTGGATGCTTGTGGATGTGGTGCCAATCAAGCGGCTGCTTTGTCCTGGATGGTATTGAGCTTCCTGAGTGTTGTTGGGGCTGCCCCCATCCAGGGCAAGTGGGGAGTATTCCCTCACACTCCTGACTTGTTCCTTGTAGATGATGGACAGGCTTTGGGGGAATCAGGAGGTGAGTTACTCGCCGCAGTATTCCCAGCTTCTGACCTGCTCTTGTAGCCACTGTGTTTATGTGGCGAGTCCAGTTCAGTTTCTGGTCAATGTAACCCCCAGGATGTTGATTGTGGGGGATTCAGTGATGGTAACACCATTGAATGTCAAGGGGCGGTGGTTAGATTGTCTCTTATTGGTGATGGTCATAGCCTGCATTTGTGTGGCGCGAATGTCACTTGGCACTTGTCAGCCCAAGCCTGGATATCGTCCAGATCTTGTTACATGTGAACATGGACTGCTTCAGTATCTGAGGAGTCACGAATGGTGCTGAACATTGTGAACATCCCCACTTCTGACCTTATGATGGAGGGAAGGTCATTGATGAAGCAGCTGAAGATGGTTGGATCTAAGACACTATCCAGAGGAACTCCAGCAGAGATGTCCTGGAGCTGAGATAACTGACGTCGAACAGCCACGATCATCTTGCTATATGTCAGGTATGACTCCAACCACCTGATACCCATTGATTCCAGGTTTGCTTGGGCTCCTTGATGCCACACTAGGTTGAATGCAGCCTTGATATCAAAGGCTGTCACCCTCACCTCCTCTCTGGAATCCAACGCTTTGTCCATTTTTGGACCAAGGCTGTAATGAGGTGATGAGCTGAGTGGTCCTGGCGGATCATGAAAGAGAATGAACAGAAGGGTACGTTGAGGGATATAATGAAGAGGGAGTGGGAGGAGGTTCATGTGGAAAACATTGACACAGGCTGCTCCTGTTCTCTCAACACTCGGAAAATCTCTGCTATCTGTGTCTTAGCTTGCTCCAAGTACTTTTCTCCAGGAACTCCCCACCTCACCCAGCTCTGCTCACTGAGCTATCCTCGCTCCTGGTCAAGTGATGTCTTGATTTTAAAATTTATTTCTTGTTTTCAAATCTTGCCCATGGCCTCAAATCTTGCCACTCCCTCCCTCTCTCTGTAATCTCCTATTGCCCCATAACCCTCTGAGATCTCTCGGCTCCTCCGATTCTGGCCCCTTGAGTAACTCCCATTTTCCCAATTTAATCCCTTCACCATTAGTGGTTGTCCTTTTAACCTGCCTGGCCCCGAAATGCTCAAATTCTCTTTCTAACTCTTCTTCCCTCTCTCCCACACTTTTGCTTTTTAAGACCTTTCTTGAAAACCTACATTTTTCACTGAAGTCTGGGTTTTCTGACCTAAGTGATTCGGGGACAGACTTTGTTTTATAGTCACTCCTAGAAAGCGCCTCAGGATGTTTCATCATGATAAGGGAGCTACGTAAGTATAAGTTGTTGTTGTTGGCCTGCTTTCTGATTTCTGTCCGAGGTGGGATATTTTGCTGTTTGGAGATGATGGAATTGCTCCTGGGATGTTACTGCTCTTCGCAGCTTCTTCACTCGCTGGGTGTAAAACCATTTGAATTCAGAGCTGCAGTAGGCCATTCACCCTTCGAGCCTGCTCCCCCATTCAGTAAAATCAGAGACTAATTTGACTGGACCCTTAACTCCACTCTCCTGCCTGTCCCTCAAAGCAGAGACGGAGAAACAGAGAGAGTGAGAGAGACAGATAGAGAAAAAGAGAGGTGGATAAAGAGAGAGAGAGATGGACAGAGAATGAGCGAGATGGACAGAGAAACAGAGAGAGAGTGTGTGAGTGAGAGATACATAGAGAGAGAGAGATAGTGAGAGATACATAGAGAGAGAGAAAGAGGAAGAGCCAGAGAAACATGGAGAGAAGGAGAGAGAGAGAGAGAGAGGCAGAGACAGACAGAGAGAGGCAAAGACAGAGAGACAGAGAGCATGAGAGACACATGGGGAGAGAGAGAGAGCAAGACACATGGAGAGTGAGAGAGAACCAGAGAGAGAGAGAGAGAGAGGGAGAATGAGGGACACATGGGGAGACGAAGAGAGAGAGATACACACACTAAGTGGATAGAGAGTTGGACGGGAGTGATAGACGGATAGAAGGAGACATGTACAGACGGAGAGAAAGAGAGACAGACAGACAGGATAAGGAGATGTATACAGAGGGAGAGAAAGACAGACAGGAGAGAGAAAGACACATATCCACCCAGACTGGGGAGCAGGTTATTAGAGAGAGGGGCACACAGATAGGAAGGATTGGAAGGAACAGAACAGACAGAGAGACATGTGGAAAGGAAGGTGGAAGATAAAACACAGGGAGAGAAAGGGGAGAGACAGATAGAGAGGGGGGAGATAGACAGAGAGAAAGAAAGAGAGAGACACACACACACACTCACACACACACACACACACACACACACACACACACACACGGAGTGATTTGGGATGAGTGTCACGGACAGACAGAGAGAGGAGGAGGGAGAGACACAGAGAAATATGAGAAAATGAGAGTCTGGCTAAGAGATGGAGAGAGAGAGAGAAACCTTAGGGGAGAGGGGTAGAGATGGAATGAGTCTGCCACAGAAATATGAGAAGATGGGACTGAGGGTGACCAGGTGGAAAGGTGAGAGGGACAAAGGCAGAGAGTGAGATACAGAGACAGAAGAGTTAAGAGATGGAGGAACACTGAAATAAAAGAAAAACACATCAATAAAAGAAATAGACCGAGAGAAATTGAAAGACTTCTTTTAATATTGTAAATTGGGCATAATTAAATATGTTCCGATAAAAAGCAAAATATTGTGTTTAAAATTAAATGATGCGTTGCTAAAAGCACATACAGTGTTTCTGAAGGGGATTCGCCATGTGAGATTTATTCCTGAGGTTTATTGTGTGTGAGCTGATTTTATTAGCTATCGATGTATTTAGGCAGTCAGTTCATTTAAGACCTGGGTAAATGTCGTCAGAGGCTCGAATGGAACACTTTATGTCGAACAGGTACAGCAGTTTGTATTTTTACAGATTCTCTCACTGAGAAAATTGGCCCCTGGCAATTCGCATCAGCATTCAGAAACTGCATTTGACCGCAGAAGGAGAAATTAAGTTGGAAGAATAAAATCTTGGTCGAAGAGAGGGAGTTGTCTTAGAAGGGCCAAGGGTTAGGGAGGGAATTCCAGAGCTCAGGAAACAGGCAGTCGAAGGTACGACCCTTCCCCAGCAAAGGATAGGAGAATTTGAAAAAAAACTGAAAGAACTGAGGATGCTGTAAGTCAAAAACAAAAACTAAAATTGCTGGAAAAGCTCAGCAGCATCTGTGGAGAGAAATCAGAGTTAACGTTTCACGTCCAGTGACCCTTCCTCAGTTCTGATTTCTCTCCACAGATGCTGCTGAGCTTTTCCAGCAACTTCTGTTTTCGTGACAGATTTGCAGCATCTGCACTTCTTTCAGTGACTTTTTTTTGAAAATTCTCATCCTTGCTTCTCAGTTCTGAGGAAGGGTCACTCAATCTGAAAAGTTAACTCTGTTCTCTTTTCACAAATGCTGCCAGACCTGCTGAGCTTTTCCAGCAAATTCTGTTTTTGTTGTTGATGAGAATTTGCAAAGTGGTGGTAAGCAGAGGGAGCTGAGTTGGCTGAGGAGGCACAGGGATAAAGCGGGATTCAGTGCAGGTTAGGGGAGAAGGCAACAAAGTTCTGGAAACCGTTGTGGAGACTTCTGGAACTGACGGTGGCTGGGAAGTGGGAGATGTGCCAGGAGGAGTTTGCAAGAGTCAAATCTAGAGATAACAAAAGTGTGAACAAGGATTTGTGCAGCAGATGGGCTGAAATGAGGATCAAAGGCGTCTTCAAAATGTTTGTAACATCTCAGCAAAGGTCAGACCTCGCTGATTTCGGAGTTGGATGGAGCACATTTACTGGAAGAAGTATCGAGCCCCAATATCCTTCCAAATGCACTCAATGACTGACTGGGATAACAAGGTGTGGAGCTGGAGGAACACAGCAGGCCAGGCAGCATCAGAGGAGCAGGAAAGCTGATGATTCGGGTCTGGACCCTTCTTCAGAAATGGGGGAGGGGAAGGGGGCTCTGAAATAAATAGAGACGCGGGGGTGGTGGTGATAGAAGATGGATAGAAGAGCAAATAGGTGGAGAGAAGACAGACAGGTCAAGGAGGCAGGGATGAAGCTAGTAAAGGTGAGTGTAAGTAGGAAGTTGAGATGGGGGTTGGTCAGTGAGGAGAGAGGGGCGGATGGGTGGGAGGGAAGAGAGACAGGTCAAGGAGGTGGGACTTCTATCACCGCACCGTCCCACTCTATTTACTTCAGAGCCCACTTCCCCTCCCCCATTTCTGAAGAAGGGTCCAAACCCAAAACTTCAGCTTTCCTGCTCCTCTGATGCTGCCTGGCCTGCTGTGCCCCTCCAGCTCCACACTGTGTTATCTCTGACTCTGTCATCGGCAGTTCCTAACATCTCTCAATGATTGACTGAGCTGCTGTGATCCGACTGAGAGCGCTCCATTTACTGCCTTTATCCAGTTGCCTTGGGAACACCAAAGGGTCGGAAATGGTCTTTGACGATCGCTAGAAGTGGGCAGCAGGGAATCAGGAGCCTGTCTCCCGTCGCGAAAGTGGCAATTGAACTCCAGCTGACCCCAGCCTCAGAAATAAGGGCTTTTTTTATCCTTTCTTTGCCCTCCATGGCTTTGGGACATTCCAAAGGGTTTCTCTGTGAAGAAGGTGTAAGACCCTATAGTGACCTAGAGAAGTGCAGCAACACTGGAGGCAGGGCCACATTGTTGGGAGCACTGTCTTTTGAATGGAATATCAAGATATGGCTTTTCTGCTCTCTCGGGGATACCATCAGGCTCCGTTCAAATAAAAAAGACTGAGTGGATTTCTGTGTAGTGTCCCGAGCCAAGTTAAGTTACCCCTTAACTTTCATCACTAAAATACCTTACCTCAGCCGTGAACACGTGAACAATCATATTTTGGAGATTTTTATTATCATCACCTAAACTGAGATACAGTGAAAAGTATTGCTTTTTGTGCTATGTAGCCTTTATTGGTCAGTGCATTGCGTATAGAAGTTGGGAGGTCATCTTGCAGCTGTACAAGACATTGGTTAGGCCACATTTGGAATACTGCGTTCAGTCCTGTCTCCCCGCTATAGGAAAGATGTTGTGAAACTTGAAAGGGTTCAGCAAATATTTACAAGGATGTTGCCAGGGTTGGAGGGTTTGAGCTACAGGGAGAGGCTGAATAGGCTGGGGCTATTTTCCCTGGAACGTCGGAGGCTGAGGGGTGACCTTATAGAGGTTTATAAAATCATGAGGGGCATGGATAGGGTGAATAGTCAAGGTCTTTTCCCTGGGGTGGAGGAATCCAAATCTAGAGGGGCATAAGTTTAAGATGAGAGGGGAAAGATTTAAAAGGGACCTAAGGAGCAACTATTTCACGCAGAGGGTGGCGCGTGTATGGAACGAGCTGCCAGAGGAAGTGGTGGAGGCTGGTACAATTACAACATTTAAAAGGCATCTGGATGGATATATGAATAGGGAGGATTTAGAGGGATATGGGCCAAATGCTGGCAGATGCGACTAGATTAATTTAGGGTATCGGGTCAGTGTGGACAAGTTGCTGAAAGGTGTGTTTCCATGTTGTTTGACTTTATAACTCTAAATCATACCTTGCACGAGTACATCAGGGTAATAGAACAAAATGCAGAATGTAGTGTTACAGCTACAGAGAAGGTGCGAATATTTTCCTAATCAACCTGTTCAGAGTTGTTGTTATACAACTTTGGAGCAAATGGGACCTGAAACTGGGCCTGAGGTAGGGACATTACCACTGTTCTGTAAAGGCTAAAGAGCAGACTCGCTGAGAACACAGCCAACGTCAAACAGATTGAAAGTGCCTCATCACCAGTTTGGATTTGAGTTAAAGTTGGATGCACAGATTGCTGAGAGCTACTGATTCCTTACCGAGTGCCTGGGCTCCAGGAGCCTGCAGTCTGCTTCTCCATTGTGGCCCATTGAATCTTGTTCTACGTTATAACCAGATATAACAAGGTGTAGAGCTGGCCAAGCAGTATCAGAGGAACGGGAAGGCTGACGTTTCGGGCCTAGACCCTTCTGTTTGTTGCTTCAAACGGAATATTCTGGCAGCTGCAGCTTATCGGTTCCACCATCATCCTTACTCCCCACCACTGTCCCCTACAACCTCCCCGAGAGATGTAGCTGTAACAATTTGTTGGATTGTGGTGTCACTAACAAAGTGGGCATTTATTGCCCATTCTTAAAGATGCATTCGTCTCACAAAAGAGAGTTGAACTGTATGTCGGTGCGGGTATGTGATTGTGTCGATGTGTGGGAGACTGACTACGTATTTGTGTGAGAGTGTGTCTGTGTGGCCATGTGACTGTATGTTTTTGGGAGTGTGTCTGTATGGGAGTGTGCCTGTCTGGGAATATGTCTGTCTGGGAGTGTGACTGTATATCTAGTTGGTGTGTGATTGTATGTCGGTGTGGGAGAGTAACTATATATTGGTATGAGTGTGACTGTATGTCTGTATGGGTGTATGCCTGTGTGGGTGGGTGTGACTGTATATTTGTGTGGGTGTGTGACTGTATATCTGTGTGTGTGTGTGTGTGTGTGTGTGTCTGTGTGGGTGTGTGACTGTATATTTGTGTGGGTGTGCGTCTG
>JAHRHZ010000092.1:9630591-9640831 GCA_024137785.1 Ginglymostoma cirratum | reverse complement strand
CATCTACACATAGACACGCATACACACACATGCATACACACACACACACACACACACACAAACACACACACATCCCCAAATGCCCTTTGACTCCATCTTGGTCAAGTTTAGCCTGTTTTATCTAGTTCAGAGCTATTTAAATAGACTCTATAGACTCAATGATGTAGTTCTGTGCTGTATATATTGACCTTGTTGAGCTGATAGATTTTGATTCTAGTGAAAGAGACAGCTGGTTTTGAGTCCAGCATAAATCCCAAGTTTCTCACTTATTTCTGAGGGTGGCAGAGGGCAAGGTCAGCTGGATACTAGGTGTCTCTCTCTCTCTCTCTCTCTCTGTAGCTGCCAAACATTCCATGTGGAACTGTTACCCTTAATAAAACAATCTCATGGTATCTGTGTCAATCAGAACCTCCTGATATAGACATTATCAACTCTCCAGGGTTGGAGAGTTGCCAGACTTGTGAATTGTACTCCAGGGTAAGACTGGGAGAAGAAAACCGAGGATAATAATCACAAGACTATTAAAACAAAGAGTGGCTCGTATTCATCACATAACCATAACGAACCTGGAATTAATGGGAATGTGGGGGACATTCTCTGGTGGTTGGAGTCATACCTGATGCACAGGAAGATGGTCGTGGTTGTGGGAGGTCAATCATCTCAGCTCCAGGACATCTCTACAGGAGTTCCTCAAGGTCAACCATCTTCATTCATCAATGACCTTCCTTCCATCATAAGGTCCGAAGCGGAAATGTTTGCCGATGACTGCACAATGTTCAGCACCATTTGTGACTCCTCAGATACCGAAGCAGTCCGTGTTCAAAGACAACAAGATCTGGACAATATCCAGGCTTGGGCTGACAAGTGGCAAGTGATATTCCTGCCACACAAATGCCAGGCTATGACCATCACCAATAAGAGACAATCTAACCATCGTCCCTCGACATTAAATGGTGTTACCATCACTGAACCCGCACAATCAACATCCTGGGGGACACTATTGACCAGAAACTGAACTAGACTTGCCACGTTAAATACGACACTCCATATTTTGAATTTTTGTCCCCTCAGTCTAGACTCTCCTCAGGGAGAGAGCGTCTACCGTTATATTTCTCAATAAAATCACCCATGGTTTTTGTAAACTCCACCAGATATAGGCCCGATCTCCTTAACCTTTCCTCACAAGGCAACCTCTTCGGCCCAGGGGTCAGGCAAGTGAACCTTCTCTGAGCTGCAACCTCTTCGTTGTCTGTTTGGCCATCTGCCCCCACTGTTCAGGCCATCAATTCACTGGGATGCTGCCCATTCAACTCCGCAAGGCTCCAATATGGCCACCGCCTGCTGCTGACAGTCAGATACAGCAGGGCATTTCCCGCCCACTGACTGGGCACCAGAAGTGTCACCGGCCCCCTCTGGGAATCTAAATTTCGTGGGATGCAGACATAGCACGGGATCTGGGAATTCTCTCAGAGTTGGGCCCGGGACGTGAGGACGGGCCCAGACGGAGACAGAAATGATGTTACAAACTTCCAGGAAAATGCCCAAACCCTGCCCCATTACCCCAGCTGAACACCCACTGTGAAGTGTACGCTCAGATATTATTGGCAAGTTAACTGTCACAAGGAAACAGAAAATAGCTCAATGTCTCATCATTGCTCCCCACAGAGCAGTTCCCAGTATTTAATCACATCTATAATACAGGCACAAATTGACACCCGGGGCTCTCGGCACACTCTCACGGCCAATTTGCTGCATGTTTTGCTAATATTTGCGGTTGGCAGTGATATTTGAACTGGGCCTGGATTCATACAATGTGTTTTCCAGATTGCCCTTGAACGACATTATTTCTGCTCACCAGATTCTAGTTCCCCGGCTGGTTTGAGTCTGACGCTGAGAAACCGGTCCTATTCAGGTTTTTAGAGGCCGAATACAATTTCAGATTTCAGCTGCTCCCAAAATCTTAGGTGTATGGGACAAGATACATTCAAATACCAGTTGATCTCTTGTGGCATTACCCCTGCTGAAGAGGAGAGAAAGACTTGCATTTAGATAGTGCCTTTAACTACATCAGAATGTCCAAAAACACTTCACTGACTGTCATAGATATTACACAAAACATTCCCTAGATTCCAGTCTATAACTCACTCCCAGGTGTCTGTTATTCTATATATAAACTCTCCTGAGTTCCTCGATTAGATTCCAGTCTGTAACTCACTCCCAGATAACTGTTTTTCTATATATTAACCCTCCCGATCCCCTCGATTAGATCCCGGTCTCTAACTCATTCCCAGGTATCTGTTATTCTATATATAAGCCCTCCCGACCCCCTCGATTAGATTCCAGTCTGTAACTCACTCCCGGGTATCCCTGGCTACAGGGATGGTGCAGGACAGAGGGATTCAGATACCTGGATAATTGGGGCTCATTCTGGGGTAGGTGGGACCTCTACAAACAGGATGGTCTGTACCTGAACCAGAGGAGTACCAATATCCTGGGGGGGAAATTTGCTAATGCTCTTCGGGAGGATTTAAACTAATTCAGCAGGGGGATGGGAACCTGACTTGTAGCTCCAGAGTACAGGAAGTTGAAAGTAGTGAGGCCATGAATAAGGTTTCAAGGTCGCAGGAGTGTACCGGCAGGCAGGAAGGTGGTTTGAAGTGTGTCTACTTCAACGCCAGGAGCATCCGGAATAAGGTGGGTGAACTTGCAGCATGGGTTGGTACCTGGGACTTCGATGTTGTGGCCATTTCAGAGACATGGATAGAGCAGGGACAGGAATGGTTGTTGCAGGTTCCGGGGTTTAGATGTTTCAGTAAGATCAGGGAAGGTGGTAAAAGAGGGGGAGGTGTGGCATTGTTAGTCAAGGACAGTATTATGGTGGTAGAAAGGACGTTTGATGAGGACTCGTCTACTGAGGCAGTATTGGCTGAGGTTAGAAACAGGAAAGGAGAGGTCACCCTGTTGGGAGTTTTCTATCAGCCTCCGAAAAGTTCCAGAGATGTAGAGGAAAGGATAGCAAAGATGATTCTGGATAGGAGCGAAAGGAACAGGGAAGTTGTTATGGGGGCTTTAACTTTCCAAATATTGACTGAAAATGCTATAGTTCGAGTACTTTAGATGGGCCAGTTTTTGTCCAATGTGTGCAGGAGGGTTTCCTGACACAGTACATAGATAGGCCACAAGAGGCGATGCCACATTGGATTTGGTACTGGGTAATGAACCAGGCCAGGTGTTAGACTTGGAGGTAGGTGAGCTCTTTGGTGATAGTGACCACAATTCGGTTACGTTTACTTTAGCGATGGAAAGGGATAGGTATATACCGCAGGGCAAGAGTTACAGCTGGAGGAAAGGCAATTATGAGGTGATTCGGCAAGACTTAGGATGCATAGGATGGGGAAGGAAACTGCAGGGGCTGGGCACAATTGAAATGTGGAGCTTGTTCAAGGAACAGCTACTGCGTGTCCTTGATAAGTATGTACCTGTCAGGCAGGGAGGAAGTGGTCGAGCGAGGAAACTGGGGTTTACTAAAGAAGTTGAATCTCTTGTCAAGAGGAAGAAGGAGGCTTATGTAAAGATGAGGCGTGAAGGCTCAGTTAGGGCGCTTGAGAATTACAAGTTAGCCAGGAAGAACCTAAAGAGAGAGCTAAGAAGAGCCAGGAGGAGATATGAGAAGCCTTTGGCAGGTAGGATCAAGGAAAACCCTAAAGCTTTCTACAGGTATGTCAGGAATAAAAGAATGACTAGAGTAAGATTAGGGCCAGTCAAGGACAGTAGTGGGAAGTTGTGCGTGGAGTCTGAAGAGATAGGAGAGGCGCTAAATGAATATTTTTCATCAGTATTCACACATGAAAAAGACAACGTTGTCGAGGAGAATACTGAGGTACAGGCTATTAGACTTAGACGGGATTGAGGTCCATAAGGAGGAGGTGTTAGCAATTCTGGAAAGTGTGAGAATAGATAAGTCCCCTGGGCCAGATGGGATTTATCCTAGGATACTCTGGGAAGCTAGGGAGGAGATTGCAGAGCCTTTGGCTTTGATCTTTATGGCGTTATTGTCTACAGGAATAGTGCCAGAAGACTGGAGGATAGCAAATGTTGTCCCCTTGTTCAAGAAGGGGAGTAGAGACAACCCTGGTAATTATAGACCAGTGAGCCTTACTTCGGTTGTGGGTAAAGTGTTGGAAAGGATTATAAGAGATAGGATTTATAATCATCTAGAAAGGAATAATTTAATTAGGGATAGTCAACATGGTTTTGTGAAGGGTAGGTCGTGCCTCACAAACCTATTGAGTTCTTTGAGAAGGTGACCAAACAGATGGATGAGGGTAAAGCGGTTGATGTGGTGTATATGGATTTCAGTAAAGTGTTTGATAAGGTTCCCCACTGTAGGCTATTGCAGAAAATTTGGAGGCATGGGATTGAGGGTGATTTAGTGGTTTGGATCAGAAATTGGCTGGCTATAAGAAGACAGAGGGTGGTGGTTGGTGGGAAATGTTCATCCTGGGGTCAGTTACTAGTGGTGTACCACAAGGATCGGTTTTGGGGCCACTGCTGTTTGTCATTTTTATAAATGACCTGGATGAGGGCGTAGAAGGATGGGTTAGTAAATTTGCGGATGACCCTAAAGTCGGTGGAGTTGTGGATAGTGCGGAAGGATGTTGCAGGTTACAGAGGGACATAGATAAGCTGTGGAGCTGGGCTGAGAGGTGGCAAATGGAGTTTAATGCAGAAAAGTGTGAGGTGATTCACTTTGTAAGGAGTAACAGGAATACAGAGTACACGGCTAATGGTAAGATTCTTGGTAGTGTGGATGAACAGAGCGATCTCGGTGTCCATGTGCATAGATCCCTGAAAGTTGCCACCCAGGTTGATAGGGTTGTTAGGAAGGCGTACGGTGTGTTAGGTTTTATTGGTAGAGGGATTAAGTTTCGGAGCCGTGAGGTCATGTTGCAGCTGTACAAAGCTCTGGTGCGGCCGCACTTGGAGTATTGCGTACAGTTCTGGTCGCCGCATTATAGGAAGGATGTGGAAGCATTGGAAAGGGTGCAGAGGAGATTTACCAGGATGTTGCCTGGTATGGAGGGAAGGTCTTATGAAGAAAGGCTGAGGGACTTGAGGCTGTTTTCATTAGAGAGAAGAAGGTTAAAAGGTGACTTAATAGAGACATACAAGATGATCGTAGGATTGGATAGGGTGGACTGTGAGAGCCTTTTTCCTCGGATGGTGACGGCTAGCACGAGGGGATATAGCTTTAAATTGAGGGGTGATAGATATAGGACAGACATCAGAGGTAGATTCTTTACTCAGAGAGTAATAAGGGCATGGAATGCCCTGCCTGCAACAGTAGCAGGCTTGCCAACTTTAAGGGCATTTAAATGGTCATTGGATAAACATATGGATGATAATGGAATAGTGTAGGTTAGATAGGCTTCAGATTGGTTTCACAGGTTGGTGCAACATCGAGGGCCGAAGGGCCTGTACTGCGCTGTAATGTTCTATGTTCTATCTGTTATTCTGTATGTAAACACCCAGAACCCCTTGATTAGATTCCAGTCTGTAACTCACTCCTGGGTATCTGTTATTCTGTATATAAACCCCCTGAACCTCTCGATTAAATTCCAGTCTGTAACTTACTCCCAGGTATCTGTGATAGCAAGGTGTGGAGCTGGATGAACACAGCAGGCCAAGCAGCATCATAGGAGCAGGACAGCTTGACGTTTCAGGCCTAGACCCTTCATCAGAAATTTCTGATGTAGGGCCTAGGCCCGAAACGTCAAGCTCTCCTGCTCCTACGATGCTGCTTGACCTGCTGTGTTCATCCAGTTCTACACCTTGTTATCTCAGATTCTCCAGCATCTGCAGTTCCTATCATACCAGGTATCTGTTATTCTGTACATAACATCCTCCGAACCCCTCCATTAGATTCCAGTCTGTAACTGTGGTTCTGTCACTTGCTAGACTTAGGACAGGTGAAAATACTATTCCCTCAGAGTGACTTGTTAAAGTACAGAGTTTATATTTAACTGCAGCCAATCACTCCTGTCACATTATTTTCTAAATATGGTTGAAAAGTCTCCTCCCGACAGATATTATTTCTTTCATCTGGGCCTCCCGTTTTCTCGAGTCATTGCACAGCTGAGGAAGTTGCCATGTTATGGCAGCATGGTGGCACAGTGGTTAGCACTGCTGCCTCACAGCACTAGGGACCTGGGTTCAATTCCAGCCCCAGGTGACTGTCTGTGTGGAGTTTGCACATTCTCCCCATGTCTGTGTGGGTCCCCTCTGGGTTTCCTCCCACAGTCTAAAGATGTGCAGGTTAGGGTGGATTGGCCATGCTAAATTGCCCATAGTGTTCAGGGGTGTGTGGGTTATAGGGGGATGTGTCTGGGTGGGATGCTCCAAGGGTCGGTGTGGGCTTGATGGGCCAAAGGGCCTGTTTCCACACTGTCGGGATTCTATTGGTTATTGGAATAACATTTCCCTGGTTGACGTTTTCTGCTTTAACCCAATCCTGCATGGAACAATGTTGAGAGTATGATCCTCCCTTGACGACTGCTTTTACTGGCCCCACGATTCCGCTCGAAGGATCCAATCTCTGTTTCAGGGAGTGGGGTTCTTTGGGGGAAAGACTGAATTCTGGTCACTGGGCAGTGACTTTTCCAAAGGACTGACCTGATCAGTTGGTTGTTTGACTACAGGAGGTATCACAGGTGATCCTGATCAGTCCAGAGCCGACATAGACCCTTTTTAGTTTGGAATCTAGGGGACTTCGGGTGGCTTGTATTTCGAATAATGTTTATTTTGACCTGCGAAGCAATTTGGGAAAAGCTGATTGTGGCACAAGGTGCTATCTAAATGCAAGTATATTCTGGAAAGCAGGGGTGTAGGATTCACTGGTATACCCAGGCTTTGGGAGGAGCTTAACTGTTAACCACAATGAATGATAGGGAGTCCTGGCAGGTATTTCCCACTTCAATCACCTCTCCATTGGTGTTTCTCCTGGAGTCTACGGTCGATCAATCTCCATGACGCCTGAGAGAAAACCCATGGGGGTCATTCGGTGAAAGCCTGTTCTTTCTGTGTGCAGGTTAGGTTAGGGTGGATTGGCCATGTTAAATTGCCCCATAGTGTCCAGGGATGTGCAGGCTGGGTGGGTTAGCCATGGGAAAATGCAGGGTTACAGGGATAGACCAGGGAGAGGTGCGTCTGGGAGGGATGCTGTTTGGAGAGTCAGTGTGGACTCGATGGGCCGAATGGCCTGCTTCCACACTGTAGGGAGTCTATGGTTCTGTGTTTGTTGGAGCACCTCAGGGATTGTGGGTTGCCTGGGGATTCAACCGATTGGCTATTGAGGGGTCAGTTTCTATCCATTTGGTGGAAGGTCAGGGTTTGGGGGGGGGCATGAAAAATAGAAGTGCTATGGGGGTTTGGGGGTGGGGGGTTGAAGACAGACGGGGATAGCAGTTGAATGTCACATGATGATGGAGAGAGTGCAGTATTCCCAGCTCAGGTGTGAGTGACTGGGCGAAGGGCTGATCATGTTGGCTGGAGCCCCTTTCCCTGATCCAGGCTGCCGGGCATCACTCAGTACTGGAAAATGAGGGCAGTGCCAGGATCAAGTCCTCTTCTTGCTTCTTGCCAGCCTGGGCACATGGCCCGTGAGGAGAAAAGATATTGTTTTTAATCCTTCAACCCCCACATGAGCATTGAAATAACTCATCAGAGGCCAGCATCCCATCACCAAACACCTTTCATTTACAAACACACAAGCCATTGACAGTAGCCCTGCCTCTCACTGAGTCAGGCATTCAGGGGTTCAATATCCCTGGCATTCACCCTTATTCTGTCAGCCAGAGCTCCCTAATTGGACCAGACTAACAGCCCCAATCAGGGGGAGCTCATATTCTAGGAAGTCCAGCCGGCTGACCTCACTACAATCACCACAGACATCGAGCCAGCATTCGCTCCCCATCCCTAATTGCTCCTAAATTGACTCCCTGGCCAGGATCATTTCAGAGGGCAACTGCATGGCTGTGGGTCTGGAATCACATGCAGACTAAGGATGGCAGATTTCCTTCCCTAAAGGAGCATCAGTGAACCATAGGATCCCTGCAGTGTGGAAGCAGGTCATTCGGCCCTTCGAGTCCACACTGACCCTTCTGAAGACCAACCCACCCATAGCCACCCTATCCCTGTAACCCTGCATTTCCTGTAGCTAACCCACCTCACCTACACATCTCTGGACACTATGGAAACATGGCCAGTCCATTGTAACATCTTTAAAGGAAGACCAGATGGATTTTTTTCCAACAAGAGTTGTCATGGTGACCATCGATGAGACTAGCTTTCAATTCCAGATTTATTCATGAAATTCTAGTAGCTGCTGCAGTGAGATTTCAGGGTTAGCCAAAAAGTCTGGATTACCAGCTGGTAATAGTTACCATATAGCTCTCCCTTTAGAGAGAGATGACTGGAGGTGAGTTTATTTCAGGTGAAATAGACAAGGTAGGACTGTCATGGTAACTTCAGCTGGTGCAAGAATAAGACCAGCGCTACTGGTGTCACTCTGCATCGCAAACCAGCCAACTGAGCTAACTGAATCCTTGTCAGCCCAGTAACCCTGTCACTACCCCTTTGATTAGCGACGCAGATGAGGTTTCGATTGCACATTTATGAACTGAATTTGAATTCCTGAGGTGGGACTTTGGGGGCGGCACGGTGGCTCAGTGGTTAGCATCTGCTGCCTCACAGCGCCAGGGACCTGGGTTCGATCCCACCCTCGGGCGACTGTATGGGAAATTCTGCATAGATTTCCTTCAGGTGCTCTGGTTTCCTCCCAATGTCCAAAGCTGTGTGGGCCGTGCTAAATTGCCCCGTAGCGTTCAGGGATGTGTAGATTATGTGGGTTATAGACGGATGGGTCAGGGTGGGATGCTCTGAGGTCTGAGTCACATGCAGGCTAAGGATGGCAGATTTCCTTCCCTAAAGGAGCATCAGTGAACCATAGTGAACCATCAGTGAACCATAGTCCCTGCAGTGTGGAAGCAGGTCATTTGGCCCTTCGAGTCCACACTGACCCTTCTGAAGACCAACCCACCCATAGCCACCCTATCCCTGTAACCCTGCATTTCCTGTAGCTAACCCACCTCACCTACACATGGACTTGTTGGGCCGAAGGGCCTGTTTCCACACTGCAGGGGATTCTAGTCTATGACTTGAACCTGGGATCCCATGCGATAGGGTTAGGGTTGGGTTTAGGGATCCCATGCAGCAGCTTGGACTCAGTGCCATCACCACACTATGCCAACAATCCCAGTACAGTACAGTGGAAATGCTGCACTGTCAGACCTGCCAACAAGACATTACACTGAAGCCTCATTCGTCCTCTCAGACTGATAAAACACATCCCCATCTCAAAGGAGGGCAGGGCTGTTCCACCATGTGTTCTGGGCAGTATTTATCCATTAAGCAATGGACAATGCAGTCAATTTTCCAGTTGCTGCTTCTGGGAGCTTGCTGTGCCCTAATGGTCAGTTGCCTTTCCGAAATGAAAATGGTGCCTTTGCTTCAGAAGGAACATCCCAGGGCCGATGAAATCGAGACGGCAAAAAGGTGCTATAGAAATGCAGGGTCTTGTGCTCGGTGCAATGAATCCGACGAAAGGGGATTTATATATAGCATTACAGTTACCCGGGAATGAGTTACAGACTGGAATCTGTTTCAGGGGTTTATATATAGAATAACAGATATCCAGGAGTTAGTTACCGACTGGATTCTAATCGGGGAGCTCAGGAGGGTTTACATATAGAATACCAGATACCCGGGACTGAGTTACAGACTGGAATCTGATCAAGGATGCCCAGGAGGGTTTATGTATAGAATAGCAGATACTCGGGACTGAGTTACAAACTGGAATCTAATTGAAGAGCTCAGGAGGGTTTATTTATAGAATAGCAGATACTCGGGACTGAGTTACAAACTGGAATCTAATTGAAGAGCTCAGGAGGGTTTATATATAGAATAGCAGATACCCAGCAGTGAGTTACAGACTGGAATCTAATCGAGGAGCTCAGAAGGGTTTATATATAGAATAACAGATACCTAGGTGTGACTTACAGACTGGAATCTAATCAAGAAGATCGGTGGGGTTTATATATAGAAAAACAGATACCTGGGAGTGAGTTACAGACTGTAATCTAATCGAGGATCTCAGGTGCCTTTATATATAGAATGACAGATA
>JAHRHZ010000092.1:9591822-9621395 GCA_024137785.1 Ginglymostoma cirratum | reverse complement strand
ACACACACACACACACACACACACACACACACACACACACACACACAGACTTTCAAAAGCTTGGTCCTACTCACACCATCTGTTCATTCAGATCACTGAAGTCAATGTGGGAAGAGAATTGAGGAAAGGCGTGTCCTGGAGTGAGCTCTGACTGACATTGCTTATCTGTGAACATGAGACTATACAAGGAGCAAAAGGGAGTGCTCCCCAGTGTGCTCTCAACTGCCAGCCCAAAGAAATCCCCTAGTTTCATTTCTGTTCCTTCCTGGTCACAGGAGCTTGCTGGGCACAAATGAGCTACTCAAGTTTCCTCACCACAAGAGGGACTGCAGCTTCTGAGGGTCACTCATTGGCATGGATTACACTCCTTTGGGGATCAGTCCTGGCTGAGTCACTACCCGACAACGGGATAGACAAGTTTTTTGTTGATAAAGGGGAGTGGAGGATTGTGGGGGACAGACAGGAAAGTGGAGGGGTGGCTATGGACATATCCGTCTGGATCTCATAGAAGGTTGAACAGGCTTGATGGGCCGAATGGCCCGCTCTTTATGTTATTTATGAAGTGCTTTGGGATGCAAAGCTGACAGAGCCATTGCAGCCTTTGTTTGACATATCATGCGAAACGCAGCTCCTCAGTCAGTGCAGCACACCCTCGGTAGAGCACTAGATGTATTCACCTTTTTGGATTTGATTTGCTTTGATCCATTATTGTCACATGTACCAAGATGCAGCGAAAAATATTATTTTGCATGCGATCCAGACAAATCATACCTCACATAAGTGCATCAGGGTAATAGACCAGAATCCAGAATATAGTGTTACAGCTACAAAGAAGGTGTAGAGAATGGTCAACTCTAATATAGGGGAGATCCATTCATGAGTCTGATAACAGCGAGGAAGAAGCTGTTCTTAAATCTGTTGGTACGTGTTTTCAAACTTTTATATCTTCTACCCATGGAAGAGGATAGAGGAGAGTATAACCAGGGTGTGAGGGGTCTTTAATTATGTTGACTGCTTTCCCAAGGCAGCGGGAAGTGTAGTCAGAATCAATGGAAGGAAGGCTGGTTTGTGTGATGGACTGGGCTGTCTTCACATCTCTCTGTAATTTCTTGCGGGTGGGATAGGGCGCTGGAACTTATGATTTTCTGATTCAACCAGCCAGAGTCCCAAGGCAGCCAAGGGTGCTACGGAAATGCAGGTAACGATTCTGAGCTGCAGTTTGTAGCGGGCGACCGTGATTGTGTGAATGTGCTGTAACGGTGCCATCTCTAACGATTCCTTCCTTTCTCCCTGTTATTCCACTATCACCACACCCCCATGACCCCTCCACTTTCTTGCCTCCCCCCAATCCCACCCTGCCCCCAGAATGGTCTGAGACGTCAAGAGGCCACATTGCTCACCCCTCTCCAGCAACTGGAGAGACAGGTCAATGACCTCCGACTGGAGGCAACCCAGACGTCAGGTGGGGAGCTGGAAATTGACAGCCGACCAAGTTCTGGTAAGCAATGGGGGGTGGGGGGTGGTGTGGTTGGGGGGTGGGGGGAGTTGCAGGGATTGGGGTGGAAGAGTGTGGCAGGGGTTGTGTATTTATAGGGTGTGTACAATATTCAGACTTTCAAGCCAGCAATAGAAAGTGAAATTCCTGTTGCACAAAATGTCTTTCAATTATCCCATTAAGCTTCTTCCTAAGTCATTGGCCAGGCTGTATTTTTCATATAGAGACAGACAGGATTCAGAGCCCTTTTACTCACACTGATGCAGTCTAGTTTAACAAACACTCACAAGCTTTTCACAGGAAAATATCTGCAATGTTCACCTTCCTCCTCCTTTGAAGGCAGAAAGCATCGCGTGACAGGATTGATGGTAGCAGGTTAAAACAATGCAGTCTGACTTATTTCCGAGCAAAATCTTATACAGAAGCAAGCAAATAGTGCTGCGCCATTGTGGTATTGACCAAAAGCCAAAGTTAGAGTCATAGATTTGTACAACATGGAAACAGACCCTTCGGTCCAACTTGTTCATGCTGACCAGATCCTAAATTAATCTAGTTCCATTTTCCAGAATTTGGCCCATATCCCTCTAAACCCTTCCTATTCATGTATCTAGCCAGATGCCTTTTAAATGTTATAATTGTACCAGCCTCCACCACTTCCTCTGGCAGCTCATTCCATACACTCACCACCCTCTGCATGAAAAAGTTGCCCCTCAGGTCACCTTTTAAATCTTTCCCCTCTCACCTCAAACCCACATCCTATAGATTTGGACTCCCCTACCCTGGAGAAAAGAAACCTTCTTTTTCCCCTTTATTCATTCACGGGATGAGGGCATTGCTGGCTAGGCTAGCATTTATTACCCAGAGGGCAGTTCAGAGTCAACCACATTGCTGTGGGTCTGGAGTCACATGTAGGCCAGACCAGGTAAGGATGGCAGTTTCCTTCCCTAAAGGGCATTAGTGAACCAGATGGGTATCTCCCCAGAACAATTGGCAATGGAGTCACAGTCATCAGTAGACTTAATTCCAGATTTTTTTTTTTGAATTCAAATTCCTCCATCTGCTGTGGCGGGATTTGAACCCTCAGGGCATTATCGGGGTCCCTAGATTGACAGTTCAATGATAATACCACTAGACCATTACATCCCCCTTTACTGCAGATGCTGTAAATCAGAAACAAAAATGTAAATTGTTGGAAAAGCTCAGCAGGGCTGGCAGCGTCAGTGAAGAGAAATCAGAGTTAATGTTTCAGGTCAAGTGACCCTTCCTCAGGACTGGGAAAAAGACGTTGACCATTCACCCTCTCCATGCCCTTCATGATTTTATAAACCCTCATAAGTCACCCCTCGGCCTCAGTTGCTTGGAGTCTTTCTTGAAATCTTATATCCTGAACCGTAGATAGATTGGAATTCACTGAAGGAGATATCGGGGATAGCAGAGATTTGGTGATAAAACCCATGGACTGTGCCTGTGAATGCAGCTCCCCACCAGACAGGCAATAAATTGACCACAAAAAGCAAACAGAAATTGCCGAAAATATCCCAAGCACATCTGTCTGGACCTGTAGCAGGAAAAGATAGGTTCCAGATGCCCTCACTCAAGGCATACAACATCCCACGTCAAGGGTTTAAGGTCAGTTTAGGGACAGTGTTTGATCGTTGTGCCCCTAGGTTCTTCCTGAAGTGTTCCAAGCCCAGTTGCCTTTCAGTGCTGGAGCTGGATTGTCCAACCAGTTGGCCTTTTAATCATTTCTCAGTCTCTTATTTCTCTTTTTCTTGACTGTTCATGTCTTTCCCTTCACTTTGTGCGACTGTGTTATATCGAGCTGTCTCTGCTTCAACTGTGTCTCACTGCTTTTCCAACTCCTTTTTCTCTTATTTCTTTATTGGGATCTTTCCCTCTCATTGAGGGATAGTGTGGGAAGATGATGTTAAGTTGTAATGTCAGTTGTGATCTCCTCGAATTGATAGACCAATTTGACCAAGGGGCAAGATAGCCTATTCCCGCTTTTGCATTTTATTAGCCCTGGTGTATCCTTTCCTGTCTCTCTGCCCCTTTCACAATTAGAATTAGAATTCGGTTTTATTGTCATGTGTACTCAAGTACAGGAATACAGTGAAAGGTGTACAATGTCGCTTCACACTGCACCATCTCAGGTACAAAGTACCTAGTTACAAATCTTAGGTACTAAAATAGATTAGGTACAAAAATAGAGAAATAAAGAGAAAAGCTAAAAGTTTGACATGGCTCCAGCTCAATAACCTTCCCCTCCTACCACACCCAGTCTCTTTACATGCCTGGCTATATTTGTGTTCACCGCAATCTTTGCATTTGTTTAGCACCTATGTCACAACAGCGACTGTATTTAGCACAAAAAACTGGCTCTGCATCTCTTCAGGATGACCTGCGGTTGCAAAAGGTGCTGTGCAAATGCAGAAGTTACAATCCTCTTGTCCATGTCTGGGTGTCTGTGCCTCCCCTGCACATGCCCCTTCCCTTCTTGCATCTGTGTGTATCTCTCTGCTCTTTTTGTTTTAGAGCTCTACCACCTCTCCCACTGTGGACTAAGCTACTTCACAAAATGGTTTCTGTGTTAGCCTCAAAGATCTGGGAGAGAGAGAGAGAGGTCACTGCATCAGTTCCCCTTCAGCAGCAGCGAGGCTAATGTGTGCGTGAAATGCCATTACCATCTCCGCTTTGGCTTCGCCCAGTTCCATAAGTCGCCCATCATGGCACAGTCAAGGTGTCAGCAACAGGTTGGTCAAGAGGGTTCCAGTCCCACCTGCTCCAGGGGTGTCTCTGACCAGGTTGTTTGGAAAATATCTGACCTTTGTCAGAAACGATAGCCCAAATCCTCCTGCTCCCTCTTCACTTTCTCAAAATTAAAAAGGCTCCCAGTGTCTCACAGCTGAGATAGTCAGACCCCCTCCCCACTTTCAGCCTCCTGCTGTTGGAATAGTTAGGGCTGCCTTTAATGCTCAGCTCCAGGGAGGTGCTTCTACTAAGACTAGTGGCTCAGTGGTTAGTACTGCTGCCTTATTGAGCCGGGGACCTGGGTTTGATTCCACCCTCGGGTGGCTGTCTGTGTGGGTTTCCTCCCATAGTTCAATGATGTGCAGTTGAGGTAGATTTGTGGGAAATGCAGGGCCCTGGTGATGGGGTCTGAGTAGTGTGCTGTTTGGAGGCTTGGTGCAGATGGGCTGAATGACCTCTTTCTGCACTGTAAGGATTCTATGATCTATGTAGTGATATTTCCAGCCTTGGGATGTGTGAGGTTTCTTTCATAAAATAAAGGAATGATACAACATTTGAGGAGATAGCCAGTGGAGTGTGTTTTGCAGCCACTAGTGTGGTAGACAGGCCAGCTAATGTGTGTATGAACAGCCATGAGGGCTAGGAGCAGGAGGAAGCCATTAAGCCTTTTGAACCTGAGATCATGCACAATTTCCTGTTCCTGCACCACACCCCTGATATTTTGAATCATCGATGGCAATCTTGAGATCACAAACGTGAGATGAGTTGCTCTGGGGTGAAGAATTCCAAAGCCTCCACTGCCCTCTGAGTGAAAAAATTACTCATCATAGCCCTAAATAGGTTGCTATCCATCCTGAGACTGTGTCCTCTCCTTCCAGCTGCCTCCTAGTGGGATAGCCAAGTGGTACTATTGCTGGACTGTTAACCCCAAGACCCAGGCATTATCCTAGGGACCCAGGTTCAAATCCTGCTATTGCAGATGGATCCACACCACATGATAGAGTTTGAATCTGATTGAAAATATCTGGAATTAAGAGTCTAATAGCAACCATGAATCCATTGTCAATTATCAGGGGGGAAAAGAACTCTCATTTAGGTCACTAATGTCACTTATGGAAGGGAATCCTTTATCCTTACCTGGTCTGGCCTACATGTGATTCCAGACCCACAGCAATGTCATCAACTTCCAACTGTCCTCTAGGCAACTAGGGATTGGCAGTAAACGCTGCCTGGCCAGTGATGCCCTCATCCCATGAGTGACTAAATTCTTAAAAAGCCTCTGCCCTACATTGTCAATATCAAGCTCTGTCAGGATCTTGTATCAACCTTTTGGACATGGGAGCAGGAGGGACTTAGAACCTGGATCTTCAGGCCCAGAGGCAGGGATGCTACCACTGCATCACAAGAGTCCTCAGAATTTCATATATTTGTTTGCAATTCATCTAAACCCTAGAGACTGTTGGCCCAGTCTGTTTAATCTTCTCATATGTTACTCCCTCCATCTAGTTCAGTGGAACCTTCATTGCACTCCCTTTATGCCAAGGATATTGTTCCTTAGGTAAGGAAGCCAAGACTGCCTACTATATTCTTGCTGTGGGCTCACCAAGGCTGCATAAAATTGCAATTTTACTCATGTACTCAAAGCTTCTTGGAATAAAGGATGACACACCATTTGCTCTCTTGGTTACAAGGCAAGATCCCACAAATAGCAAGGTAAGACTGACCAGCCCAACTCGTTTATTTGAGAACTTGCAAACTCCACAGGAGCAGTCACCTGAGGGAAGAGGGTGCTGGGAGACAGCAGTGCTAACCACTGAGCCATTGTGCCGCCTAATTTATATATTGGTTAAGGGAGAAATATTGACCCAGGCCACCAATGAGGTGCACAGAGACATTCACCCACTTTTCTTCGAAATTTTTAAGATGAGAGGAGAGAGATTTAAAAAAAGACAAGGGGGGCAAACTTTTTGCACAGAGAGTGCTTCACATGTGGAATGAACTTCCAGAGGAAGTGGTGGATGTGGGTACAATTACAACATTTAAAAGACATTTGGATAAGTACATGAATAGGAAAGGTTTGGAGGGATATGGGCCAAGCGCAGGCAGGTGGGACTAGTTTAGTTTGGAATCATAGTCGGCATGGACTGGTTGGCTTGAAGGGTCTGTTTCTGTGCTGTATGACTCTATGGATCTTTGACTCTATAAAATGGTACCATGGGATCTTTTACATTCACCTGGGAGGGAAGACAGTGCTTCAACAGGAGAGGCAATGGCTTATTGGTGCTATCACTAGACTATTAATCCAGCAACCCAGGTTCAAATCCTGCCAAGGCAGACGGTGGAACTTGAATTGAACAAAAATCTTAAATTAAGAAACTATTGAGGGAATAATGTTGTTTAAAAACTCCATCACTAATGCCCTTTAAAGAAGGAAGTCTGCCATCTTTACCCAGTCTCGCCTACATGTGACTCCAAACCCACAGCAATGTGGTTGACTCTTGACTGCCCTCTGGGCAATTAGGGATGGGCAATAAATGCAGGCCTCATCCTGTGATACCCAGATCCCATGAATGAACAAGGGAAAACAATCATGCAAAAGGGATAGGTAAAGTGTCAGAAGAATATGTGTGGCTCCTCGTGTCATCAGGAATTAATCAGGGTACAGTTAATCAAAGCAATGATTTCCTTCCCTGAAAGAGAATGAGATGCATTCTGAAAGAATCCAGCAATGTTCTTGGTCATTTTTTCTGGTGCCTTTCTGACAATAAATTTATTGGACTCATCTCTAACTTCGCCCAAGTGCAATTTGATCTCCTGATTTTCTCACTCCTTTCCAGGGGCTGTAGTCACCTCCAGCTTTTCTGTCTGGCTCAAGCTTGCAATCTATTGCCTGTAGGGGCTTTGTCAATCTGCTTGTCCTTTGTCATTTGTTTCCTTCTAACAGAGAAAGGGAAGGCAATGGAGGATGGGCTATCCCAGCATCCTTAGCAGCAATGAAAGCCCTCTATTAAAACTGAAGGCCAATCTAAAAAAGGATTTGCAATTATAAAGCGCTGCTCACAATAATAAGATGTCCAAAAAGTGCTTCACAGCCAATGAATTTGTTTTCATTTTGTGTAAAGTGCAGTTTCTGCAGTGATGTAGGAAAAGAACCATCTAATTTATGCACAGCAAGCTGGTGCAGAAAAGCAAAAACACCTTCCTACTCATCCCATACCGGCTGGCATTTTCTCATTTCATCAACTGGCCAAAAAAACACCTTTTCACTCTCAGTCTCATAGAATAGTTATGGTGCCAAATGAGGTCGTTCAGCCCATTCTGCCTGGCCTCTCTCCTCTGTGTCAGAAATGCTGTAGGTTAAGGTCCCACTCCAGAGGCATGAATGTCTAAGCCTACCTCATTCCTTTCAGATAAAGAGGTATCACAGGGGTGATATGGATTACACGATTAACATCATTGGAGAGGTTTTGTTTCCTTCTTTCATGGGATGCGGGCATAACTGGACAGAGTAGTATTTATTGCCCATTTCATAGGTAATAATTGCAGAATTCCTACGATTTGAAGCAGGCCATTTGGCTCATCAAACTCACACCAACCCTCCAAAGAGCATCCCACCCATCCCCATCCCCATCCCTGTAACTCTGCATTTACCATGACTAACCCACCTAGCCTGCACATCCCTGCACACTATGGAGCAATTTAGCACAGCCAATCCACCCTAACCTACACATCTTTGGGAGGAAACCAGCACACCTGGAGGAAACCCACACAGACGCAGGGAGAAACTCTACACAGACAGTTGCCTGAGGCTGGATTTGAACCCAGGTCCTTGGCACAATGAGGCAGCAGTGCCTAACCACTGAGCCACTCCAAATGGACCAAGTATCTTGCTAGGGCCATTGCAGAGGGCAGTTCAGAGTCCACCACATTACTGTGGGTCTAGAGTCATGTGTGGGCCAGACCAGGTAAGGAAGGCAGATTTCCTTCCCTTAAAAGGCATTGGTGAGCCACTTGGAGTTTTCACAACAAATGAGGATTCTTGATGCAATTGATACAATAATCTACATCTTCTTTACTCTATAAGAATGGCAAAGCAGACTAGAATAGCTATTTATTGTCACACGTATTTTTACACCAAAAGAAAAGAAACGTTTTATAAGTTGCCATACCACGGCACCTAAATTAATGGCAGAAGTTGTAAATAAGAAGACTCTACTCATCAGAGCAGAAGGTGACTACCCTCACACACACTAACCCAAGATAGAAGATAGACGATATGCAACACAGTGATCAGTGTTTTGTTTAAAATTCATTTGCGGGATGTGGGTGTCACTGGCTGGGCCCAGCATTTATTGCCCGTCCCTAGTTGCCCCTTGAGAAAGTGGTGGTGAGCTGCCTTCTTGAACCGCTGCAGTCCACCTGCTGTAGGTTGATCCACAGTGCCATTAGGGAGGGAATTCCAGGATTTTGACCCAGGGACAGTGGAGGTACGGCAATGTATTTCCAAGTCAGGATGGTGAGTGGCTTGGAGGGGAACTTGCAGGGGGTGGTGTTCCCATGTACCTGCTGTCCTTGTCCTTCCAGATGGAAGTGGTCGTTGGTTTGGGAGGTGCTCTCTGAGGACCTTTGGTAAAATTGGATCTATAAATTTAATTTAGTAGAACTTTCCCAGACATGCTGATAACTGGAGTCATAGAGATGTACAGCAAGGAAACAGACCCTTTGATCCAACTTGTCCAGGTTGACCAGATATCCTAAATTAATCTAGTCCTATTTGCCAGTATTTGGCTATATCCCTCTAAACTCTTCCTGTTCATGTACCCATCCAAATGCCTTTTAAGTGTTGTAATTGTACCAGCCTCCACCACTTCCTCTGGCAGTTTGTTGCATACGTGCATCACACCCTGTGTGCACAAGTTGGCCCTCAGGTGCCTTTTAAATCTTTCTGCTCACCTCAAACCTACATCCTCTAGTTCTGAAATCCCCTATCCTGGGAAAAGACCTTGACTATTCACCTATCTTTGCCCCTCATGGTTTTATAAACCTCTGTAAGGTCACCCCTCAACCTCTGACTCTCCAGGGAAAATAGCCCCAGCCCATTCAGCCTCTCCCTATAGTTCAAACCCTCCGACCCTGGCAACGTCTTTGGACATCTTTTCTGAACCCTTTCAAGTTTCACAACATCCTTCCTATAGCAGGGAGACTGGAATTGAATGCAGTATTCCAAAAGTGGCCTAACCAATGTCCTGTACAGCCACAGCATGACTCCCCCAGCTCCTACACTCAATGCACGCAGCATTAACCACTTCCCTAACCTGCCCTGCCACATTCAAGGCATTTGTACACATATATGCCAGGTCCCTCAGCCTTTGTACACCCTGAATGATTCTAGCCTTTATCTTGCTTGACCCCCACTCATTCTCTCAAACTAAAGTGAATCACTTCATGATTCTCTGACCTAATTTCCAACTGCCACATGTCGGCCATAAGTCGATGATGATCATCCTCACGGTTCACAAAGCTTTCCATGTTTCCCTCTGTTCTGTGCCTTCTCTTTAGTGGTTTGGGAAGGCAGCCAATGGAAGGCAAACAGCAATTAAAGGCTAACGGGAGAGTGATTACCAACTGCAGTCGATGTGATCATCAGTTGCTACGACCAAATCCTTGACCCACTTTCACCCCACCCCTCCCAAACTAGTCTGGAATCACCTCTGAAGATCAACACTGCTGTGTGTAACTCTGGGGGAAAAGTCAGTGGCAAACATCAAAAGAAATCTTAGAATCACGACAATGTGGAAATAACCATTCAGCCCAGTGAGTCCACACTGACTGTCTGAACAGCATCCCACCCAGAGTCACCCTATCCGTGTAACTCTGCATTTTTTAAAATTCATTAACTGGATGTGGGCATCATGGCTGGACCAGCATTTGTTGTCCATCCCTAATTGCTCAGTTAAGAGTCAACCACATTGCTATGGGTCTGGAGTCACATGTAGGACAGGCCAGGCCGGGTAAGGACAGCAGTTTCCTTCCCTTAAGGGCATTAGTGAACAAGATGGGTTTTCCCCCACTGTCAACAATGGGTTCACAGTCATCACTATCTCCTAATTCTGGATTATTGTTGAATTCAAACTCCACCATCTGCCTTGGCCAGATTTGAACCCGGGTCCCCAGAACATTACATGAGTGTTCTGAATTAATAGTCCAGCAATAATACAGCTAGGCCATCACCTACACCAATTCCCATGGCCAATCCACCCTAGCCTGCACGTCTTTGGAGTGTGAGAGGAAATCAGAGCACCCAGAGGACACCCACACAGACACAGGGGAGAACATGCAAACTCCACACAGATGGTCTCCCGAGTCCCGGCATTGAACCCGAGTCCCTGGTGCTGGGACGCAGCATTGCTAACCACTGAGCCACCAAACCATCACTTTCTGGAAAAGATTTTCTTTGTTCATTTCTCTTTATTGGGAATCAAAGTATTGCAAGTAGCAGGGGGGAGAAGTGGACAGATTGGTCAGTGGTTAACCATCATCCCATTGGATAAAGGGTCTTCCCGCGTGCTGATTGGTGTAGAGAGGCAGCAGGTCACGGGGATGGACATGTTGGCTGACCGGTCAGCTAGGGCCTGAGGCCAAGTCAGGTGGCAAAGCCTCCAGGGATACCCTGATCACAGGTGGTGACCTGAGCTGAATGCCAGCCTGGCCCATCTCTGATGCCCATGTCCCCTCCTTGATGGGAGGTTTGAAGAGAGAAGATTTGGTTCGTGTTTGTTCACAAAGCAAAGAGGAGGAGGAGGAGTACCTGTTCCCCCCAACCACCCCTTCCCCACCAATGCAACACACCCACACCCCCTCCAACCTCATGTCACCACCCCCCCAACTAACGTTCCCCTCCCATCCCAATCTTCCAGAGCACCTTCCCAACGCCTCATCACTGTCACTCTCAATCGTCTGCAATTGGCTCAGGGGATCTTGGAAGGAGGGAGCAGCGGAGTAATTGCACCCTGCATTTACATAGCACCTTTAAGATAGTGAGAGCACCTCAAAGCATTTCAGAGGAGTGCCCGTTGAACAAAATCTCTCACATTGACGCCATGTACAGATGTCAGGAAGGACAACCAGTTAAGGAAGTAAGCTGTAAGAGTAGTGTATTAAAGAAGGAGAAAAGAAGAGGGAGGATAGAGAGAGAGAGAGAGAGAGAGACAGAGAGAGAGAGAGACAGAGACAGAGACAGAGAGAGGAGTTTGGGAAAGGACCCCTAGGGCTTAGGGGCCCCGGCAGCTGAAGGAAGGGTGAAAGAAGTTGAGGGAACTGGAAGAGCACACAATTGGAGCACCACATGGATCTCAGAGGATTGTAGGACATCATAGAGTAAGGCAGATTACAACCTGTGTGAAAATATTCTCAATCACTTTTGACTGTAATGTCTAGTTATTCAGATGAATTTGAGATAGTGTGGACATTGTGAACCAAATGAACTATCAAGCTATAGGTGATAGCCTTCATTAACATGGGCCCTTCAGAAATACACCTGACCCCACCAGTACTGTACCCCAGTGTTATACAGTGACAGACCTGTCCCTGCCAGTACTGTACCCCAGTGTTACACAGTGACAGACCTGTTCCCACCGGTACTGTACCCCAGTGTTACACAGTGACAGACCTGTTCCCACCGGTACTGTACCCCAGTGTTATACAGTGACAGACCTGTCCCCACCGGTACTGTACCCCAGTGTTACACAGTGACAGACCTGTTCCCACCAGTACTGTACCCCAGTGTTATACAGTGACAGACCTGTCCCCACCGGTGCTGTACCCCAGTGTTACATAGTGACAGACCTGTTCCCACCGGTACTGTTGCCCAGTGTTATACAGTGACAGACCCGTCCCCATCGGTACTGTACCCCAGTGTTATACAGTGACAGACCTGTCCCCACCGGTACTGTACCCCAGTGTTATACAGTGACAGACCTGTCCCCACCGGTACTGTACCCCAGTGTTATACAACGACAGACCTGTCCCCGCCAGTGCTGTGCCCCAGTGTTATACAGTGACAGACCTGTCCCCCACCAGTACTGTTGCCCAGTGTTATACAGTGACAGACCCGTCCCCACCGGTACTGTAGCTCAGTGTTATACAGTGATAGACCTGACCCTGCCAGTACTGTCCTCCAGTGTCATGCAGTGACAGACTTGTTCCCAACTGTACTGTAACCCAGTGCGATTTGGATCAGCTTGGTGTCTTTCTGTGTTAGATCCTAATGCCTCTTCCTTTCACAAATTCCTGGAGACGCTGAGCAAGTCTTTCCCACTGCTGTCGTTGCTCGATGGAGGCTTATGTGCGGCAAGACTGAGCAAAGGACGTTTGAGCCTCACCGTAACACTCTGATTTCTCTTTACCTCTCCCCTCACCATCACCATCCCCCACCCTCTGCTTTCCTCCCTGTCTCTCCTCCCCGTTGCAGGCTTCTATGAACTGAGTGAGGGTCCTTCCCCTGCTCTCTCCGATTCCTCCGCCTCAATCTTTGCTGAATGTTTTTCCAATTTCCAATCTGCTTCATGCAACTATCCATGGATTGGCTTGGCAGAGGCTCGCATGAATTATGCAAGTGAACGACCTAAATCTTTAGGTAGGTGTTGAGTAGCTGATGTAGAATCGCAGAGTCATACAGAATGGAAACAGACCCTTCGGTCCATCCAGTCCATGCCAACCATAATCCCAATCTAAACTAGTCCCACCTGCCTTCTCCTGGTGCATATCCCTCCAAATTTTTCCTATTCATGTACTTATCCAAACATTGTAACTATACCCACATCCACCACTTCCTCTGGAAGTTCATTCCACACGTGCACCACTCTCTGTGCAAAATAGTTGCCCCTCACGTCTTTAAATCTTTCTCCTCTCACCTTAAAAATGTCCCTGCGCTGTGGAATAAAACACGTGACTTTCACCTTATCTATATCCATCGTGATTCTATAAACCTCTACCAGGTTTCCTCTCAACCTTCTACACTCCAGGGGAAAAAGTCCCAGTCTGTCCAGCCTTTCCTTCTAACTCAAGCCCTCCATTCCTGGCAACGTCCTGGTAAATCTTTTCTGAACCCTCTCTAGCTTAGTGCTATCCTTCCTATAACAGCAGGGCGACCAGAACTGGGCATAGGGCTCTAGAAGAGGCCTTACCAACGTCCATACAAACTCAACATGAAGTCCCAACTCCCATACTCAAAGATCTGTTGATGTTCTCAGGGAGAGGAGTTCAGAAGATCTCTCCTTGAAGGGACACCTCTTTGGAAGCTCTCCCTGCACAACTCATACTCTCAAAAATCCACCCAATCACCTTTATTTTATCTGAAAGCTACAGCTTAACCTTGCTCATCCTCGCTGGGATGGAACATTCTGGATCATGCCTTTAAGGACCTTCTTGTCGAACCTCCTCAACCCCGTCACAGGCTAATTTTATTGTTAGTTTGTTCCAGTTCTGCTCAATGTCCTCTCTTTCCATCTCCAACCCCATGTGGGACTCCTAACCCGAGCAGTTCCTCCCACAAGTCTGGGAGGCCTGGACTGCCCTCTCCTATTGGATATTCAGCTGTGGAAAGCATCATCACTCACCCCGATCCTCATTTTTCTGATGCTCCCAGAGCGACGTTCCCTGAAGGAACCATTCCATCAGGGTCAGAGGTCATGAACCCTGACCCAGAGGTGGGCACATGACCATCACACCAGAACTAGGAGGAGGGGGAGGCCATTCAGCCCCTCAATCTTCTTTGCCACTTGATGCAATTATGGCTGATCTCATCCTGGTCTGAACTGCACTTCTCTGCCTACGCTCTGTAACCCTTCAACTCATCAGTCATTAAAAATCTGTCTCTCTCTTGCTGTAAATTTATTCAGTGTCCTTGCATCCATCTGGCACAGAGCTTTCCATAGATTCATGGCCCTTTGAGAGTGGGAAGAGGAAGAGGCCATTCACTCCCTCAATTCTAGTCAGCCATTCAGTTGGATTCCAGCTGGTGTGTCTCGAATCTCCATTGAGTTGCCTGAGCTCCATGCTACTTCACCCCCTAAGCATCCGAATCCCTCCCTGGGAAATAAGGCCGATGCCAGGAGTCAGGCTTGGCAGCACAGACACAGCTCTGAACAGATGGAAATGGTGAAAGATGCAGAATCATTTGACTCATACCCGACACTCGTTCTTGGAGTGTGCATAGCTTCTGGCTTTGTCATACAAAAGCAAGAACCGTCCCTTCCCCTGTTTCACATTTCCTCCTTCTGTAAAACGAGCTTTACTCCGTATCTAGCCCCGTGCTGTCCCTGTCCTGGGAGTGTTTGAAGGGGACAGTGTAGAGGAAGATTTACTCTGTATCTAACCCCGTGCTGACCCTGTCCTGGGAGTGTTTGATGGGGGACAGTGTAGAGAGAGCTTTACTCCGTATCTAGCCCCGTGCTGTCCCTGTCCTGGGAGTGTTTGAAGGGGACAGTGTAGAGGAAGATTTACTCTGTATCTAACCCCGTGCTGTCCCTGTCCTGGGAGTGTTTGATGGGGGGGACAGTGTAGAGGAAGATTTACTCTGTATCTAACCCAGTGCTGTCCCTCTTCTAAGAGAGTTTGATGGGGGACAGTGTAGAGGAAGCTTTACTCTCTATCTAACCCCATGCTGGCCGTGCCTTGGTAGTGGCTAATGGTAACAGTGGAGAAGGAGATTTACTATGTCCGTGCTGGGAGATCTTATGAACATGATTAGGAGAGCAGAAGTGGAATGGGAGAAACCATGCCTCAGTTAAGGGGGAAGTTTGAGAAGACTGGGCCTTCATGGTGACCTACATTAGATAAAGTTGCGATTGTCCTACCTCATTCGAGAGAAACATGGCTAGGGGGTGGTTTAACCTGAGGGTCACCATAACCTCAGGCGAGGGGAAAGGTTGAGAAGGAGGGAACTGTCATAGGATGGAGATAAGCAGGAAATTCCATTCAGGATCAAGGGGGCAATCTGCGTGTGAATTCGGAGGACATTGGTAGGGTCTTGAACGAATAGCTCACTTCTGTCTTTACTCAGGAGAAAGAGGATGTGACAGTGTTTAGGGAGGGGAAATGGGAGGTTCTTGAGCAGATGGGTATGGTGAGTGAGGTGGCATTAGGAGGTATAAGAGTGAACAAATCTCCAGGTGCAGATGAGTTGTATCCCAGTCTGCTGAGGGAAATGGGGGAGGAAATCATAGGAGCCCTGACCCACATTTTTAAATCATTTCTGGCCAACAGGGGAAGGTGCCGGACGACTGGAGGAGAGTTGATGTGGTTCCACTTTACAAGAAGGGTGGTAGATATAGACCAGGGAGCCTCAGACTAGTGAGTCTCAGATCAGTGCTGGGGAAGCCACTGAAGGGACGGAGAGAATTAACCTCCATTTAGTGAACAAAGTCAGAAGTCACACAACACCAGATTGTAACCCAACAGGTTAATTTGAAATCACAAGCTTTTGGAGTGCTGCTCCTTCATCAGGTGACTTGAAGATATCGTGTGATTTCAAATAAACCTGTTGAACCATAACCTGGTGTCGTTTGACTTCTGACTTTGTCCATCTCAGTCCAACACCAGCATCTCCGCATTATTCAGTGAGACAGAATTCGATCAGGGATAGTTGGCATGGCTTTGTCAGAGGGAGGTCATGCCTGACAAATCTGGTTGAGTTTTTCGAGGAGGTGTAGATGAGGGCAGGGCAGTTGATATGGTTTATCTGGATTTCAGCAAGGCCTTTGACAAGGTGCCACATGGAACACTGATAAAGAAGGCAAAAGCTCAGGGGACCCAGGGTCACTCGGCAAGATGGTTCGGCTTAGAGACAGGAGGCAGAGGGTGGTGGTAGAAGGCTGACTGTGTGACTGGAGCCCATTAGCATTTCACAGGGATCAGTGATGGGCCTCTCATTGCTCATAACCTATATAAGCAATGAGAATACGGGGGAGATGATAACTAAGTTTGCAGATGATGCAAAGACTAGCTGGGTGGTGACAGTGAAGAGGAAGATCTTATGTTACAAGAGGATGTAGACAGGTTGGTCAGATGGACCAGATAGTTGGAGAAGTGGCAGATAGAATGTAACTTTCATAAGTATGAGTTGATGCACTTCAGAAGGAGGAATAAGTCAAGGATATACTCAATGAATGGCAGGGCAGTAGAAAGTTCAGAGGACAAAGGGATCTTGTGGAGTTTGTCCAAACATCCCTGAAGATGGCATAGGTTCATAGGATCTTTAAGAAGGCATATGGGACACGTGTCTTTATCAGTCATAGCATAAATTGTAAGAACAGGGAGATTATGTTGGAGCTGCACAGAACTTTGGTTAGGCCACAGCTGGAGTACTGTAATGCAGTTCTACTCCCCGCGCTGTAGGAAGGATGTGATTCCTGATGAAGGGATGCAGAGGAGATTCACCAGGATGTTACCTGGGATGGAGTATTTCAGCGATGAAGAGAGGCTGGATAAGCTCAGGCTGTTTTCTTTGGAGCAGAGAAGGCTGAGGGGTGTGTAAATTTATGACTAACCCCGTGCTGTCCCTGTCCTGGGAGTGTTTGATGGGGGACAGTGTAGAGAGAGCTTTACTCTGTATCTAACCCCGTGCTGTCCCTGTCCTGGGAGTGTTTGATGGGGGACAGTGTAGAGAGAGCTTTACTCCGTATCTAACCCCGTGCTGTCCCTGTCCTGGGAGTGTTTGATGGGGACAGTGTAGAGGAGCTTTACGCTGTGTCCAACCCCGTGCTGTCCCTGTCCTGGGAGTGTTTGATGGAGACCGTGTACTGGGTGCTACGCTTCAGTTAAAAGTGTAGAGGGATCTTTACTGTGGGTGCTGTTGACGGTGGGTTCTTGAAACAGATGAAGTTCCGATCCTCACTGTGACAGTCACAAATTTTGCAAAGGACAAAGCCGTCACCTGTTTAATGTTTAATGGGGACAGTGTCGAGGGAGATTTACTCTGTATCTAACCCTATGCTGTCCCTGTCCTGGGAGTGTTTGGTGGGGACAGTGTAGAAAAAGCTTTACTGTGTATCTAATCCCATGCTGTCCCTGTCCTGTAAGTGTTTGATGGGGGGACAGTGTAGAGTGAGCTTTACTGTGTTTCTAACCCTGTGCTGTCCCTGTCCTGGGAGTGTTTGATGGGGGGACAGGGTAGAGGGAGCTTTACTCTGTATCTAACCCTGTGCTGTCCCTGTTCTAACATTGATGATCTTTTCTGTCCCAGCTGAGCCTCTGCACTTGGACCGGGATGAGAGTCTGAGCTATGCCGACAGTGACTATGTCTCGTCCGTGCCCCGTTCATTCTCGACCAATCGCGCGGACTCGTTCGAGGCCTTGATGGACGTGCAACCCAAGTACCAGTGCGACCTGATCACCCGCGATGGCCTGGACCTCTTCCCGTATCCTAGCCCTCTCCACGCCATGGCCGTGCAGAGCCCGCTGCTGTGCCAAGCACTGAGGGCCAACAGTGAGGAGAAGCCCATGTCACCTACCTCCTACCTGAGCAGCTACAAGCTGGATGACGACGGCGAAATGTTCTTCGGCTCGCAGGGTGAGATGCCTCTGGGCCTGGAGGCCGTGCACTCGAAGAGGCTGGAGAATTACATCACAGGCCTGGTGCACAAACGTATTTATCCAGTCCGGCCTAACAAGCTGAGGACTAGCCTCAGCACCGAGGCCACGAAAGGCCTGATTCGGCAGAGCAGCATGTGCCAGAGGAGCACGGAAGCTGCCAGCCCTCCGATTGGGGTCTGCGATCCGGCCCGGTCTTTGTCTGAGCGCAGGAATATCCCAAGCTCCCACAGCTTTGATGGAAGCCTGCCATCGCCAAAATATAGGCCCCAGTGGACTTCGAGCAGGGAGCAGCTGTCTGCCAAGAAAACGATTCCCTCCTGCCAATCCGTCGACAGCTTCACTGCTGCCATCCAGCAGCAAAAGAGTGTGGACGAGGGCCAGAGTTCACAGCAGAGCCTGAGGAAGCCCATCAGGCTCATGGCCAACACGCCTCCCATGAGGCCCACCTCTCTTGAGTATCATGAGCTGAATTATCATCCAGCCATGAGGGCTTCCCCTCAGGAGAACTACTACCAGAATGTGTACGAGCTGAGTGACAGGCCTCAGGCATTCCTCGACGACAGGCATCAGGCCTTCCTTGACGACAGGCCTCAGGCTTTCCTCGATGACAGGCATCAGGCCTTCCTGTCTGCTAGGCCTGAGTCCTCAGACCTCCGCTCACCGTCCTTTGACCAACCGCCGGGGTCAGAGGTCAGCGGCCAGAGGTCGCCCGGGGCAGATGACGGCGGGTACCAGATGGTCAGCGCGCAGTACATCCCGGCTCAGCAGTCATATAAAGCCCACACCGCCAGCCACGGCAGCAAAGCCAAAGGCCTGCCGATGAGCAAAGGGCGCTCCGTCGACGCCTCGCCCGAGGCAGGCGCGCCCCCTGGCTTCCGAGAGAAGGGCAAGGCCTCGAGCAAGAAGTGCCGCTTCAGCGAGGAATCCGAGCCGGCCAAGAGGAGCGGGCGGAGGCCCTCACCCCGGGGCAAGAAGACCTGCCGCTCCCAGTCGGAGAACAGCCTCCTGAACCGGCACGGTGTGCCCTGCATCAAGTATAACACAGTCGAGCGGGATGAGGTGACGGTTGCCAGGCCGACGCGCTCCAGGCGACACCCCAATGGGTGCCACCGGCGCTGGAGGTCAACAGCGGAGATCTCCCGGGATGAGGGGTCGGTCCCGCCCCCAAGCTCCGAGGCCTACCCCCAGGCCGAGGGGCGGCGAAGGCTCAAGAGGTATCCAAAGACCCCGGGGCACCCGGGGAGCGATTCGGAATATCCGTCCCGGCATCGCGGGCCAGGGGGTGGCGGGGGCGAGGAGGAGGAGGAGGGGGAGGGGGAGGGGGAGGAGGGGAGGGCACCAGGTGCCAGAGTCTATGCCGCCAACTGCTTCGGGGACAGCGAGTCGAGCCTGAGTGAGGCCCAGTCGCCAGGCCTCAGCAGTGGCTCCAGTGATACAGATGAGGAGGAGGAGGAGGCCACAGGCCTAGTCTGGCCCCAGCAGCTGACACCACAGGCCATGGGCCGCGAGTCTGGGCAACCCAAGGCCTTTGTGAAGATCAAAGCCTCGCACGCCCTGAAGAAGAAGATCCTCCGCTTTCGGACAGGCTCTCTCAAGGTGATGACCACCGTGTGATGATGGACAGACGGGCCGGTGTTTCGAATTCCCACCGCCTCCTGGTCGGCTCGGGAACGTTGCGGGAAAAGCGCTTTTTGCAGCCAACTCGCTAAAATTTGTGGAAGCGTGCTCACGCAACCGTCAACATTGGCGGGTGCACAGAGGTCACCACCGCGCACAGGAAGATCCCAGGGACAAACCAGCCAGCCAACTGCAGTATTTCATTTTTTCGCTCCACCATCCCTCCCATCCCCTCACCACCTTGCCGCTTCCCCCCCACCCCCTCCCACTCACAACTCGAAAAGTGACGGGAACATCATGTTTTCCAAACAGGATCTTTCACACAGGGCAGGCAGAAGCATTGGTCGGGCCTGGGGTGAGGAAGGGGATGGTGATTGGCAGATTGTTGGGGTTGGGGTGTGGAAGGGGGAATGTGGGACGAAGTACAGCGATTGGCAGGTTGATGGGGTAGGGGTTGGGGATGACCTAGGTTAACATCACATCCGCAAGGTGGCACCTCTTCCCTTGGCGCAGCAGCAGTGGGGATTTGTCGGCCTGGTTGATGGGGCCTATGGCCTCAGAGTGGAATTTAAAGCCGCGGTTTTCTGACTCATGGGCGAGACGGGTTCTATCTGAGCCACCGGTCACCTGTATTAACCATTTCTGCCGTCATTGGTGAGAGGACTTGGGCCTCAAAAGGCCCATCTTTGTAGTGAATCACTTCAAGATGGCAGCCATCAGGGAACAGTCTCAATTAAATAGCTAGGTACACTAGAAAGTGTTCCTATTTATCCCCAGCTGTAGGATCATGGATTCTACTAACAGACGGATACGGATTGTTGACACACTTTATTTATTTAATTTTTTTTAATGCAACAGTTTGGTAGAAGGCTTTTGTGGTCAAGGGTCATGCAAAGATTCAATATTTCCCTCTCTAAAGCTCCCTCACCTCCTTTTAAGCTCATAAATACCTATAAACATGACTAGGCAGGGTAAAGGATGTTCCGAATGACCAAGGAGACCACAACCAGGCAGTCACGGTTTAAGGATACGGACCGGGCCATTTAGGACTGAGATGATGAGAGACTGGGGAGCTTATGGAATTGCCTGCCACAGAAAGCGATTTCTGCCCTGGCTTTATGTAGGAACAATGTTCCCAGTATCATTCTCCCGTCTTTTCCACATAACCGTTTTCAGATGGTGATCCAATTCCCTCTTGAGGCTCAATTGAATCCGCCTCCACCCTAGTCACAGGCATTACATTCCAGATCTTAACCACCGGCTACATAAAATGGTTTCGCCTTCTACCACTGTTGCTTCTTTTGGTATTCACCTTCAATCTGTTCCCTCTCATTCTCAATCCTTCCACCAATGGGAATAGTTACTCTTTCTACGCCATCTAATCACGATTTTGGATGCCCCGGTCAGATCTCCCCTCTACCTTCTCCAGCTTAAATAATACCAAGGTGTCCATTCTCTCCATGAAACTGAGGTTCTTCATCCCTCGGACCATCTTTTTAGGGACCTCTCTAATGTCTTCTCGCCTCACAACCTGTTTTCAGTATTCCTGGCTGATTTACAAACTGGAAAGGAACAAGAGTAGGCCACTCAGCCCTACTAGCCTGTGTCCCATTCAATAAGATCGCGGCTGATGTGATTTTAACCTCAGCTCTACATTCCTCGATGATCTTTCACACCCAAAGATTTTAAGAATCTATCTGCCTCCGCCTTAAAATTTTTGGATGATTTTTACATCTGCTGTCTTTTTGAGGAGGGGAATTCCATAGATTCACAACGCTCTGAGAGGAATAAAAAAAATTCCTCTTCTTTGCTCGGGTGGGTTCCCCCTTTACCTTTAAGCTATAATTCCCTCTCACAGTACATAATTTTCCTCTCTTTGTCGTTCTTACCCTGCTGGCCTTTAAAGCCATTGATGCTCAGAGACAATTGCCCCTTGGACCCCAGAAGCCTTGTGTGGGGTGCAAGAGGGCTAAGGCTACCACAATGCAGTGGGGCAAGAAGACAAAGTCTGGAATTGGCCTCCCTCTGGTTACCATAGAGACCCTCGGCCAGCCTCAACAACCGTCCAATCCCTCCATCCCAGAAGCCCTTGACCAAGGAAATGGACCTCCCATCTTAGAGCTCCCCCCACCCCCAACTCCCCCCAGCATTCCCAAACGTAGGGTGGCACCATCCGTCCCTCTCAGCTACACTCCCTTCCCATCACTCAACTAGCCAATGGGACCTGTCAATATGGATCAGCTGGTAGCCAACCCAGTCCTGTAGTCATTAAGCTGCCATTAACTCACTACTGAGAGATCTGCCATGGAATTCTTGGAAGTTCGCCCGATTGTTTGTAGTCAAAGTTAGAATTCTCTTCCTACCCGGTAAGACTCCGCGGAGCTACTTTCCAAAAATGGGAATTGGGGTAATTATTCCCACAGAGAAAGGAGACAGGCCAAGAGTTGTGGGGGAGAATGGGTGTCTTTATGGAATGGCCGGCACGATCATGGCAGGCCGAATGGGCTCCTTCTGTCCTGTAACCTTACAAGCAAAGTCGCCCAACATCTTACCAGACCGTAGGACTGTTCTCTCATTAGAGAGAGGCGACTGGTGGTGGTTTAACCTGAGGGCCACCACGCCTCAGGCGATGGGAGAGGTTGGGAAGGATAGTCCTACATGGTGACCTCAGCCAGGGTGGGGAATCGAACGCGCTGTTGGCGTCAGTCAGCATCGCAAACCCAGCCCATCCAAGCTAAAGCTACCCTCTGTGGTCTAAAAATGAAGTCTTTCTTCTGCTTGCGCAGCTGGTCAGGTCTCAATGACGAGGGGAAATGGGATAAAAAGTTCAGGCCCACGAACATTACCCCCTCGTATTCTCTCCATGTTCTACCCAGTGACCCAAAAGCTGCGATGGAGCCTGAGGCCTGAGGCCCAATGGTGTAAATAGGAGTGTAAATGTTGTTGTTGTAGCTGTGTGGAGGGGAAAGGCGGGGTGAGAGTGGGGCGCGGGGAGCTTTTGTTTTTCTCTCTCTCGCCTTCCTGGTCCTCCATTCGCAAATTTTTACGGGATATTTTTAACGAAGAAGAAAATTTGGTGATTTTGAGCATCATGCATTCCACTGCTATCTTGCCACGACATGACATATTTGGATCTGATTGGATGGGGAGAGGAGTTGGGAGAGAAGGTAGGCACCACCTCAGGGAATTATTACAGCACACAAGGAGGCCATTCAGCCTATTCTGGTTCCATTACCTAGTCCTTGTCTTTCCACCTGACCATTTTAAAGTCGGAGGTGGGGTGGTTGTGGGCACCTCTTCTTGGGATACAGCCAGGCCCAAGAAGGTGAGGAGGAGGTGGTACAGTGAGTGGAACAATTTGCAGCTTGAGCTCAGTTTCTCTGCCTTCCACCCCCCCACCCCCTAGACCCACGTTTTGGTTTCTTGGGGGTCGATTTGATATTAGGCTGCAGGCATTCTGTGATTTTGTGGAGTCAAGATTGAAGGATACTCCCCCATTTGGAAGCGACCAACCTGTCATGGGGTGTGGGGGATGGGGTGCTCAGTAGGGGTCTCCAACAGTTAATAGGCAGGGTCCTCCCCATCAATGTGGCAACTAGTTCATGGCTGCCACTTCCCACAATGTGACATTGATACATTGAGAGAGGGTGTCGTGAGGGCAGGGGGTAGAGTGGAGTTGGGGGGAGGATAGAGATTTATTGGAGGGCGTGTGGCCTGGGGCCCAGTTTGACCCTTGACCCATGCCACCACCTGTCCTTCAAATGAGCCAACTGAGCGATGCCAACTCTGATTGAGGGAGACTTTGTTGCACAACCTCCTACCCCCCGCCCCACACCCTCTCACCTCCGCCAATGGGCTATCCTCCTGGCACCTCACTTTCCTAAAGCCATGCGGGAAAGGTAAAGAGCTCTTTGTCATCCAACCCAGTGGTTCCCAATCGGATATGTTTCCCTGACCCGGCCTATCTGCTACATCTGCAAAGTGTACATAAGAACAATGTAAAAACAAAAGGAAATGTCAATTTTTCATGCCTCTATGAACTCTCCCCTGAGTCTCTACCAATGGCTGGATGTTAAGTTTCCAATCCCCTGGGACCTCGCGGGCCAGCCTGGAGGAATTGGTGAGTCCAAGTGAAAGTAGGCCTCTGGCTTCCCCGCAGTGCGTCGCTTGTTTTCTTTCCTCACCCGAATGGGGTGAGACCTACTAGGCCCTGGCTTGACTGTGGCTGATCAACGTTGTCACCTATGTCACTGTGTCATGGTCAAAGTGATGTTCATGGAGTATTCGAAGATATTAAAAGTTTTATCACGAAGTGATTACAAACCTGCGTCGCTTTCTCGTATTCTTCTCTCTCTTTTAAAGGCTAGTTCCTGCAGTTCTTCTCTCGATGGGCAGGGCTTAAATTCAGGTGAGATCGTAAGAATTGCAGATAACTCAGTGTGGAGCTGGAGGAGTACAGCAGGCCAGGCAACATCAGATCTGATGCTGCTGTGCTCCTCCAGCTCCACACTGTGTTATCTCTTAAATTCAGGTGAGGTTTGGTCTCTATCCAAAGTAGGTTGGGGAGTGGGGGAGTCTAATTGATGATTAAGGGAGCTTGATGAGATGGGTAGGGTGTAATGGACCTCTATCCACTTGTAGCCTGGGTCTGTAGTCATGGCAGATCCTTTGACCTTCAGTCTTTACCGCCGCGGGGGGGGGGGGGGCCTCAACAAGTCTGACCCAGGCATCTCCCCTGCTCTTTCTGCAAACTCTTCCCGGTGTTTTTTATCCCCACTTAGACCTAGGGTTTTTTTGGGGGTCCTAGATTCATAGAATCCCTACAGGGTGGAAACAGGCCCTTCGGCCCAACAAAGCCACACCAACCCTCAGACCCATCCCCCTGTAACCCACCTAACCTACGGATCCCTGGACACAATGGGGCAATTTAGTATGGCCAATTCGCCCTAACCTGCACATCTTTGGACTGTGGGAGGAAACCCACGCAGACACGGGGAGAATGTGCAAACTCTACACAGACAGTCACCCAAGGGTGGAATTGAACCCGGGTCCCTGGTGCTGTGAGACAGCAGTGCTAATCACTGAGCCACCATGCTGCCCTGTTCACACTTGTGGAGGTGCTGCCCTGCTGATCCTATCACAGTGGGGAAGCAGGCCATTTGGCCAATCCAGTTCACGCTGACCTTCCGAAAAGCATCCCACACAGACCCAACCTCCTACTCTATCCCTGTAACCCCGCATTTCCCATGGTCAACGCACCCAGCCTGCACATTATGGGGCAATTTAGCACGGTCAATCCACCCTAACCTGCACATCTTTGGACTGTGGGAGGAAACTGGAGCAAACTGATGTAGACACGGGGTTAATGTGCAAACTCCACACAGACATTCACCTGAGGATGGGATTGAACCCATGTTCCTGGGCTGTGAGGCAGCAGTGCTGACCACATGAGCCACTGTGCCTTCCAATGGACTGATATTCCAGAGATCAGGTTCTGCTACCGCTGATGGTGGAATGAGAACCCAATAAATATCTAGAATTAAGAGTCGAATGATGAGCATGAATCAGTTGTCAATTGTCAGGGAAAAATCCCACAAAACAGCATAATGGTTAACACTGCTGCCTCACAGCACCCGAGCCCAGGTTCAATTCCACCCTCGGACAACTGTCTGTGTGGAGTTTCCTCCGGGTGCTCCAGTTTCCTCCCATAGTCCAAAGACGTACAGGTTAGGGTGGATTGGCCATGTTAAATTGCCCATAGTGTGGAGGGATGTGCAGGCTGGGTGAGTTAGCCATAGGAAATGCATGCTTACAGGATGGGGGTAGGGCAGTTGGGTCTGGGTGGGATGCCCTTTGTGTACTTGAAGGGCCAAATGGCCTCTTGCTGCACTGTTGGGATTCTATGATCTGGTTCACTAATGTCCTTCAGGGAAGGAAACAGCCATCCTTACCTGGTCTGGCCTACACATGACTCCGGACCCACAGTGATGTGGTTGGCTCTTAACTGCCTACTGGGCAATTAGGGATGGGCAACAAATTCAGAGCCAAGCTGGGGATGCCCTCATCTTGTGAATGAATAAAGAACATTTAGATTTTTTCTGTTCAAACTCTAGGTTTTTTTTTCACAAGACCCTGTTTAATTTGAATCAAATCTTTGCAGTTAAACTTTAAGTTTTGTAATTTTTTCTGCATTATTGCCATTTGACTAGATGTGTTCCCGTCTTGTGGAGATGATGCCGGAGTGGTTTTGTTATCAGATTCAGGACCAGACCCTGTGCATGTGTAACCCTGGGCAGCTATCACCATTTTATCAGCTTAGTGACGATGTATAATTACTCAGGGACTAATGATCATAACTTATTGCACTAACGATATGTGTTCAAATTTTTAAAAGTATGTGTTTTGTAGAATAAACATCAAGATCCACTTTCTTTCTTTCAATGATTAAAAATCATCAATATTCAATTTTTACCAATACCACAACCTCAATGGCATATATTCCAGATGAATAGTATAACCATGTCATTAGGATAAATATCTAGCAATAGCTGGGATCAAAACTGTCCAGGAATTTTCCTGAAACATACAGTTGGCAGTCCTTGGAAGGATTTCCAACTTGGCCTGTCTGGCCAACTTCTCAATGCACTTTCTTTAAGCTACCCACTGGGGTCTGGGTCCAATAACCCAAAGCTTCTGCTTTAAAGGCAGTGATGTTACCCACTATGCTACAAGGGCAGAGGTTAGACAATCGAATCTATTATCTCTGGTCCCAAACAAGGCACCTAACCTCAAAATTAAAGACAGGTCAATAGGAGTGAGAACTTAAGAACCTGCTCATATGGGCCGATGGGGTGAGGAGGGCTGATGAAGTTTAATTTAGATAAATGTGAGGTGCTGCATTTTAGAAAGGCAAATCAGGGCAGGGCTCATACACTTAATGGTAACATCCTGGGGAGTGTTGCCGAACAACGAGATCTAGAGGTGCAGGTTCATATTTCCTTGAAAGTGGAATCGTGGGTAGAGAGGGTGGTGAAGAAGGCATTTGGTACACTTACCTTTTTTGGTCAGTGCATTGAGTGTAGGAGTTGGGAGGTCATGTTGCAGCTGTACAGGACATTGGTGAGGCCACTTTTAGAATAGCGTGTTCAGTCTGGTCTCCCTGCTATAGGAAAGATGTTGTGAAACTTGAAAGGGTTCAGAAAGGATTTACAAGGATGTTGCCGGGGTTGGAGGGTTTGAGCTGCAGGGAGAGGCTGAATAGCCTGGGGCTATTTTCCCTGGAGCTTTGGAGACTGAGGGGTGACCTTACAAGGAATTAGAAAATCATGAGGGGCATGGATAGGGTGAATAGCCAAGGTCTTTTTCCTGGGGTAGGGGAGTCCAAAACTGGAGGGTGTAGGTTTGAGGTGAGAGGGGAAAGATTTAAAAGGTATGTTTTCACGCAGAGAGTGGTCCGTGTATGGAATGAGCTGCCAGAGGAAGTGGTGGAGGCTGGTACAATTACAACATTTAAAAGGCATCTGGATGGGGACATGAATAGGAAGGGTTTAGGGGGATATGGGTCAAATCCTGGCAAATGGGACTACTTCGGCTTAGAAAATCTGGTCGGCATGGACTAGATGGACCGAAGGGTCTGTTTCCGTTCTGTGTGACTCTATGACATACATGCAATTACAGTATATCCTCTGGATTCACGAAATTATAAATTGCAAATTTGCCTATCCGCGCCAAAAAATAAGTAACAACAAGAGGCTACATTTCTGGGCAAAATCCATGTATCCGTAATATTTTTAACGACCTCTGCACCTGTGCATTTGATCATTTGCCAGGGTTCTGAGGAACCCTCATGGATACAGAGGAATGACTGTATCAACCTTGGCTTTTACTGTCTTCAGAGATTCTGTTTCCGTCACCTTTTGTGAGAAAGAGTTCTGAAGACTCTGCGAGGCAACATTTTGCCTTATCTCTGTCTTAAATAGGCAAGCCGTGAACCGTACTTTTACACTCTCTCCAAAGAGGAAATATTCTCTCTATGCTGACCTTGCCAAGACACATCAGGATTTTTACATTTCAATTAACAAGCAGGAATTAGTGAGCTGCTTCCGTGAAACTCTGCGCTCCGTGTGAGGTAGGAACACCCACGATGCTGTTCAGTAGGGAATTCCAGGATTTTCCAGCGACATTGAAAGGACGACGATATATTTCACAGTCAGGGTGGTGAGGCGCTGTGAGGCGATCTCATCGGGTGGTGGTGTTCCCATGTATCTGCTGCCTTTGTCCTTCTAGAAGGAAGTGGTCATGGGTTTGGAAGGTGCAGTCTAAGGATCTTTGGTGAGTTTCTGCAGTGCATTTTGTAGATAGTACAAACTGCTGCAACTGAGCGTCGGTGGTGGAGGAAGTGGATGCTTGTGGATGTGGTGCCAATCAAGTGGGCTGCTTTGTCCTGGATGGTGTCGAGCTTCTTGAGTGTTGTTGGGGCTGTCCCCATCCAGGCAAGTGGGGAGTATTCCATCACTCTCCTGGCTTGTGCCTTGTAGATGGTGGACAGGCTTTGGGGAGTCAGGAGGTGAGTTATTCGCTGCAGGGTTCCAAGCCTTTGACCTGCTGTTGTAGCCATTGTATTTATAGCGCCAGTCCACTTCAGTTTTTGGTCCATTTTAAGGCCAGGATGTTGATAGTGGGGGATTCACTGAAGATGGTGTAATTGAGTGTCAAGGGGTGGTGGTTAGATTCAGTCTTGTTGGGGACAGTCATTGCCTGGATTTGTGTGGCTTGAATGTTGACCCTAACCTGGATATTGTCCAGATCTTGTTGCACGTGAACATGGACTGCTTCAGTATCTGAGGAGTCGCAAATGGTGCTGAACATTGTGCGATCATCGGCGAACATCCCCACTTCTGACCTTATGATGGAGGGAAGGTCATTGATAAAGCAGCTGAAGATGGTTGGGCCTAGGACCCTACCCTGAGGAACTCCTGGAGCTGAGATGACTGACTTCCAGCAACAAAAACCATCTTCCTTTATGCCAGCTATGATTGCAATGAGTCAGTAGGAGGACACTGGAGTGGGATTTGAGCCTTCTGTTGATCAGCTTCAGATTCGCAGAGAGATCTGAGCTAAAGGTTTAGCAGAGCCCAGTTTGGGGTGGGCGAGGGAGGTGTCGGCCATTTTCAATTAGATTGATGGTGTTTAGCTGTAAGGTGGGATTGGGGGAATGGCAGGAAGATACAGTCAGAATCACTGATGGTCAAAGAGTTTGCTGGCACTTATTTCAATTTAATGTGTTGCTCTGGTTATTGAGGGAGACGGCGTGGGGCTTGTGGGCAGGATAGGGTGGTGGGGGGGGGAGTGTGGTTTGAGAAGTAGGAGGGAAGGTTGATGTGTGAAACCGGATCCCAGGAGATTACATGACGCTCTGCTAGGAATTGGGAAAAGGCGGATGAGAATTTCCTGATATCTGTGCTGTCAGGTCATCTCCGTGAAAGAGTTGGTCTTTGTTGAGTCAGACTCCGAACAAAACTTCCCGTTGCCATTGCTCCAATCTGGGCAAGAACTTGTGAGAATTATTTCAGAAGATAAAGTCTTTTATTTTCACCAGGAGAGCAGTAAAATTCAACAAGAAGTTCCCATCTCCCCAGAACACCCCCAGCTCTTCCCCATGGGGGTGGTGGTGAGTGTGCACGAGGTGGACACGCAGGGTCTGAGTGTTCAGGGTGTGTGTGCAGGGTCATAGAGTCATAGAGTCATAGAGTAATACAGCATGGAAAAAGGCCCTTCAGCCCAAACTGGTCCATGCTGACCATGGTGCCCACTCAGCTAGTTCCAATTGCCCACATGTGTAAGGTGAGAGCATGCAGGGTGTGTGAGTGAGCAGGGTATACGTGTGCAGGGTGTGAGTGTGCAGGGTGTGAGTGTGCAGGGGCTGACTGTGCAGGGTGTGAGTGTGCAGGGGCTGACTGTGCAGGTGTGTGTGTGTGTGCAGGGTGTGAGTGTGCAGGGTGTGAGTGTGCAGGGTGTGAGTGTGCAGGGGCTGACTGTGCAGGTGTGTGTGTGTGCAGGGTGTGAGTGTGCAGGGTGTGTGAGTGTGCAGGGTGTGAGTGTGAAGGGGCTGACTGTG
>JAHRHZ010000092.1:9545130-9582371 GCA_024137785.1 Ginglymostoma cirratum | reverse complement strand
TATCCAGCAGGGTGAGGGTCACTCACTGTGTACAGGGTCAGTGTTTATCCAGCAGGGTGAGGGTCACTCACTGTGTAACTGTACAGGGTCAGTGTTTATTTGCTGGTGGTGGTGGTGGGTGAAGACTGTGAGCAGGATGGGATCATGCTCCCATCAGAGCAGGCACATTTGTATCGCAATCCATATCTGAATGCCCTCCATCTCTAGGCTTCCTTTGGCCTGCTTTTCTCCCCTCCTTTTCTGTCCATTACCAACTACTTCCTTGATTGTATTTTTCCCCAATTACTGGCCAGTCTCCAGTTCTATATCATCTGCCTTTCCCTGGGTAACCTCCAGGCCTGCGTCTGAGCAGGGTAGTTAAGAAATAACTTGCATGCGTGTTGCCTTTTCTTACCACCTTAAAGTTGCTTTCCAGTCAATGAGGTACCTGTGAATTGTAGCCAATTGTAGCCAGTGGTATTGTTGGAAAAGCTGCAGCCAAGCCGAGCACAGTAAGATCCCACAATAAAGCAAGGGGGTAATGACTGGGTAACCTGTTCCTTTCAAATCTTATTTGACAAAATTGTTCCCTCCTCCCAATGATTCAGCTCTCCCTGTCACGGCAGACAGTTTGACATCTAACCATCTGATAGTGCTGTACTCCCACCACCCGAGTACGGCTCTGATGTGTTCGCCTAGAATTTTGTACGTTGCTCCCTAGAGCGAGGCTCGAACTCACAACTGTGCATCCTCAGAGGCAAGAGCACTCACTTGTCCCTGTTAGTCTGCATGGCAGTGCCCTGCTGTTGCCCTCTTACAATGTCAATGTGTGCTTTGAGGAACCATCAATGGGGTTTTTTTTGATTGGCAGCCATTCACCATCAGAGAGGTGCCACTGAATGGTGTCATTCCTGACTAATGTATCCAATTAAATGTTGGGAAGACTGAAGCCATTGTTTCCAGTCCCCCAGCTCCGAACTGTTCCCTAGTTACCGACTCCAATCCTCTCCTTGGCAACTGCCTGAGATGGAGCCAATCTGTTCACAGACTCGGTGTCCATTCTGATTCTGAGATGAGCTCAGACTTTAAAACCCAGTCTGATTCCTGGGACTGCCATACAAAGAGAGACTGGATCGGTTAGGATTATATGCACCAGGGTTTAGAAAAAAATTTTTTAGAATCCCTACACTGTGGAAGTAGTCCATTCGGCCCATCAAATCGGCACTGACCCCCTGAACTGCATCCCACCCAGACCCTCTTCCACTCTATCCCTGCACTTCCCATGGCTAACCCATTTAACCTGCACATCCCAGGACATGATGGGGCAATTTAGCATGGCCAATCCACCTAACCTGCATATCTTTGGACTGTGGAAGGAAGCCCACGCAGACACGGGGAGAACGTGCAATCTCGACACAGACAGTCGCCTGAGGGTGGAATCGAGCCTGTGCTAACCACTGAGCCACCGTGCTGCTCTAAAGGAGGGGGGGAAAGTTCTTATAGAAAGCTATAAAATTGTAACAAGACTAAAAAGGATAAAGGTGTTCCCATTGACTGGGAGTGGGGAGAGTTCCAGAACCAGGCGGGTCGCTGTCTGAGAATACAGGGGAGGACTGAGATAACCAGAAATGTCTTCACGCAGAGAATGGGGGAGCCTGTGGAATTCTCTGCCACAGAAAGCGGTTGAGGCCAAAATATTGAATGTTTTCAAGAAGGAGTTAGATATAGTTCTTAGGCCGAAAGGGATCAAAGGGTGTGGGGGAGAAAGCAGGAACAGGAGAACTAAGTTGGATGATCAGCCGTGATCATATTGAATGGGGGAAGCAGGCTCAAAGGGCTGAATGGCCTGTCTTTTTGTTAAAGTTGCACTATCATGAAGACCACTTTTCTCCCCTCTGTAACATCAGGCCGGCTCAGCCTATCCGCTGTTGAAACCCTTGATAATACTGCCTCTGTTAGCCCTGGAGTGGACTATCTCTGTGGCAACTCCTTCCATAAACCTTCTGAAACTCTGCTTACCTTCTCTAAACTGTCCTGTTCCCCAGTCAGCCCCTCCCCTTCCCTTCCCCCACATTAACCCCCTCTCCCGCCTTTGACCTATGATTTGGTTACTTGATCTAAAACCTCCTAATGTGACTTGCAGCTATACTCTGATTCATAATGGCCCTTTATCACATCAGACATGAACCAGGGGACACAGTTCCCTTCCATCAGATAAAGGCAAGGGTAGTTTTCTTTCTCCCTCAGAGAGTCTATGAAGGTTTCTTTAAAATAACTCCGCAGAGGCCAGTATCCCTTTTCCCTCTTTATTTACACGTGGAGCGTGCTTGATCCAGCTTCTTCAGAGCCGGCTCTCAGAGTGAGGAGAACTCCTGACACTCTTGTTTATATCTGTCAGCCAGGGCTCCCTGATTGGACCAGGCTAACAGCTCCAATCAGGGAACTCATATTCTACCAGACCCAGCTGGCTGACCTTGCTCCAATTTCCACATTCTTCCGAGCGAATGGTGGAATCAGTTTAATTTTGAATAGTTTTGAAGCAGAGCTTACAGATTTCTGATGATCAAGGGAGACAATGGTGAAAGAGGGCAGAAATGTAGAGTTAAAGCCATGATCAAATCAACCGTGTTTCAGAGATAGTAGGAACTGCAGATGCTGGAGAATCTGAGATAACAAGGTGTAGAGCTGGATGAACACAGCAGGCCAAGCAGCATCAGAGGAGCAGGAAAGCTGATGTTTCGGGCCTAGACCCTTCTTCAGAAATGGGGGAGGGGGGTGGGATTCTGAAATAAATAGGGAGAGGGGGGATGCAGATAGAAGCTGGATAGAGGAGAAGATAGGTGGAGAGGAGACAGACAGATCAAAAAGGTGGGGATGGAGCCAGTAAAGGTGAGTGTAGGTGGGGAGTTAGGGAGGGATAGGTCAGTCCAGGAAGGACGGACAGGTCAAGGGGGCAGGATGAGGCTAGTAGGTAGGAGATGGGGGTGGGGCTTGAGGTAGGAGGAGGGGATAGGTGGGAGGAAGGACAGGTTAGGGAGGCGGGGACGAGCTGGGCTGGTTTTGGGATGCGGTAGGGGGAGGAGAGATTTCGAAGCTTGTGAAGTCCACATTGATATCATTGGGCTGCAGGGTTCCCAAGCGGATTATGAGGTGCTGTTCCTGCAACCTTCGGGTGGCATCGTTGTGGCACTGCGGGAGGCCCAGGATGGACATGTTGTCTGAGGAATGGGAGGGGGAGTTGAAATGGTTCGCGACTGGGAGGTGCAGTTGTTTAGTGCGAACCGATCGTAGGTGTTCTGCAAAGCTTGGGGACCGCTTTAGGATAGGCCATTAAGCCTCTGGAGCCTGACCTGCTGTCCAATACGATCATGGTGAGGTTGTTGACATGCTCGTCGAGCTGGCTTGTTCTCGTGCAGATGTTTCGTCACCATGCTGGGTAATATCATCAGTGCAGCTTCTACGCCACTTGGTATTCATACTGTCCGGCCGGTTATAGTGAATAGTGTCATTTTCGGTTTTGTTCTCTATGGGTTTGTATATGGGGTCCAATTCTATATGTTTGTTGATGGCATTATGGGTTGAGAACCATTTCTAAATTATATATAGAATTGGAACCCCTCTACAAACACATACAGAACAAAACCGGAAACTCACCAAAACCAAGCGGAGTAGAATAACATCACTTCGTCGGAGGCTCCACTGATGATATTACCCAGCATGGTGACAAAATGTCTGAACAAGAACAAGCCAGTTGAGCGAGTCAACTCATCCACAACCCGAGCTACAGATCTTTGGTAAAATTTTAAACAACTGTGATTGATTGAACATTGCATCCCACCCTGTCCCCACCGCTCCGAATTGATGTGTTAGCGTTAAAAGTACAATAACGATACAACTCGTTGTTGGAGCTGCCTGGACAAGAGAAGATCCCCAATATTTTGGCAACAGTTGCTGGCAGCCCAGCTTTCCTTGCTCATTCCCCCACTTCTCAATCCATTGAACAAACTGCTCATTCCTTCCCTCTGGCACGTTCAAAGAAGCCAGGCTGTGGGGGTAAGGAACATTGCTGGCTACACTTGGCGTCTCAGTATTCTGGAAGTTTCAATCAGATACCCCATCAGCCTTCTAACCTTCATTGCGAACAGACCCAGAGTCCTCAACTGCTCCTCATACGACAAGCCCTTCATTCGCACGATCATTCTTGCGATCTTCCTCTGGATGACCTCCAAGGTCAGCAAATCCTTCCTTAGATACGGGGCCCAAAACTTCTCACAATATTCTGACCAGAGCCTTATACAGCAGTTTATCTCGGCTGTTGTATTCTAGCCCACTTGAAATGAATGCTAACATTGCATTTGCCTTCCTAGCTGCCAACTGAACCTCCATGTTAACCTTAAGAGAATCCTGAACTAGGACTCCCAAGTTCACTTTGTAGTTCAGATTTCCAAAGCCTTTCCCCATTTAGAAAATAGTCTACACCTCTATTCGACCTACCAAAGTGCAAATCCCACATTTTTCCGCATTGCATTCCATCTGCCACTTTTTAGCCCATTATCCTAGTCTGTCCAAGTCCTCTTGCAACCTCGCTGTTTACTCAACACTCCCTCTGCCTATCATTGTATCATCTGCAAACTTAGTAACAATGTTCTCACTTCCTTTGTCCAGATTGTTAAGGTATAATGTGCATAGTTGTGGTCCCAACACTGACCCCTGCGGAACTCCGCTAGTCACTGGCTGCCATCCTAAATATGCCTCCTTTCTCTTCATTAAAAAGATGAGGTTTGAGAAAGAGAGATGGAACATATATGTATTTAGTGCCCCTCAAACTCTTGTTTTCAAATTATTCGTTCATTGGAGGAGGGTGTTGCTGGCCAGGCCCAGCATTTATTGCCCATCCCTAATTGCCCATCGGGCAGTTAAGAGTCAACCACATTGCTGTGGGTCTGGAGTCACATGTAGGCCAGACTGGGTAAGGATGGCAGTTTCCATCCCTGAAAGGGTTAAGTGAACCAGATGCTTTTTTAAAATGTGAATGGACAATGGTTACATGGTCATGGTCATACAGTCCTACAGCATGGAAACAGACCCTTCGGTCCAACTAGTCCATGCCAAACAGGTTTCCCAAACTAATCTAGTCCCATTTGCCAGCATTTGATCCATATCCCTCTGAACCCTTCCTATTCGTGTAGCTGTCCAAATGCCTTTTAAATGTTGAAACTGTTCCTGCATCTACCACTTCCTCTGGCAGCATGTTCCCTACTGCACCACCCTCTGTGTGATGAAGATGCCCCTCAGGTCCCTTTTAATTCAAAATTGCAACACACACGATACACACATGAACAGGCTACAAACATGGGCATGCTACATACACACACCTTACTCATGCTATAACGCATGGACACACTAAACACATGAACATGTTACACACAAGGACATGCTACACACACGCGGTCATGCTACACAGGCAGACACTCTATACACATGGACACACTACACACATGAACACATTACACACAAGGACATGCTACACACATGGGCACGCTATATGCACAGACATACATGCTACACACATGGACAGGTTATATACATGAACACATTACACACAAGGATAGTTTATACATGGACAGGCTTTGCACACAAACATGTTACACACATGGTCCTGCTACATAGAAAAGCTACACAACTGGGCATGGTGCTCACACGGACTCATTACACACATGGACACGCTGCAAACATGGGAATGCTGCACAAATGGACACACTGTACACACAGACACACTCTGCACATGGAGACACTAAGCCCACACACATTATACACGTGGGCAACAACATACATGAACACACAAAAGTACACAGAGATATTCAAAACACATAGACATAACACATATATGAACACAGAACACACGCGTGTAGACACATACATGGACACATGAACCACAGATGGATACATAACATGCACACACATACACAATGCATACATGCACATACAACATATGCAATCCATGCACAGACACAACACACACAGAAGCACATTGACACGCAACACACACTGACACAAAACATGTATGTAGACACACCGCAACACAGGGAGATGCACAAGGGCACATCCAGACTCAAACACTCGAACAATATTCGCCGGAGCAGGAACCTGGGCCATGAGCTGAGCAAGGTTTCCCCATTTGGACAATGGACAATTGTCCAGGGAGGCTCATTGGTCAGTGGCTGTTGCTGGGCAGTGGAGACGTGAGCAGGAGGTGAGGGGAGTGTGAGCGGTGACAATATAATCCTGGCGCCTACTGGCCAGAGGCTGCCATGAAGAGGAAGAGCAAGACGGAAGGAAATTGGATCCTCTGATGGTGGAATGTCCCAAAGGGAGTGATTCAGCAAAAAGGACCGAGATTACCTGGAGTTTGGAAGTGATGTAATTTCATTGGGAAGAATAAAACTCCTAGAGGGACAAACAGGAGCTGATGCCGAAAGACCACTCTCCCTTGGCCTGAGAGTGTCTGGAACTGGAGCTCTCGGTCACATGGTATGACGTCGGCCATTTTGGAATGAGCTGAGGAGAAATTTCTCCCATCAGAGGGCATTGAGTCTTTGGAATTCTCTACCACAGAGTGTGATGGAGGGGCTGAGACACCGGACACAGACACAGAGCCTGCTCTGTGTCTTTTTTTATTGCTTGGAGATGAAGGGAATATGGCAGCAGAGCGGCACTGAGGTCGGAATCACAGAGTTGTACAGCATGGAAACAGACCCTTCAGTCCAACATGTCTGCACGAACCAAATATCCTAAATTATTCTAGTCCCATTTGCCAGCGTTTGGCCCATATCCCTCTAAACCCTTCCTATTCATGTACCCATCCAGATGCGTTGAAATGTTGTAATTGCAGCCTCCACCACTTCCTCTGGCAGCTCGTTCCCTACTCACACTGCCCTCTGTGTGAAAAAGTTGCCCCTCAGGTCCCTTTTAAATCTTTCCCCTCTCACCTTAAACCTATGCTCCTTTAGTTTTGGACTCCCCTACCCTGGGGAAAAAGACCTTGTCTGTTCACCCTATCCATACCCATCATGATGTTATAAACAACTATAAGGTTACCCCTCAGCCTCTGAGGCTCCAGGGAAAATAGCCCCAGCCTATTCCGCCTCTCCCTGTAGCTCAAACCCTCCAACCCCGGCAACATCTTTGTAAATCTTTTCCGAAAACATTCAAGTTTCACAACATCTTTCCTGTAGCAGGGTGACCAGAACTGAACGCAGCCTTCCAAAACTGACCTAACCAATGTCCTGTACAGCCACAACATGACACCCCCCAGCTCCTACACTCAATGCACTGACCAATAAAGGCAAGTGTACCAATCACCTTCCTCACTATCCTGTCTATCTGCGAATCCACCTTCAAGGAACAGAAGTCTTGCAGAATGGTTATGGGAAAGATGATGTCTTTGTGGTATTATGGCTGGACTTTTAATCCAAAGACCCAGGTAATGTTCTGGGAACCTGAGTTTGAATCCTGCCGCAGCAGATGGTGGAATTTAAATTCAATAAAAGCGAAATCTGGAATTAAGAGTCCAATGATGACCATGAATCCATTGCCAATTGTCAGAAAATCCTACCTGGCTCACTAGTGTCCCTTAGGGAAGGGAACTGCCATCCTTACCTGGTCTGGCCTACATGTGACTCCAGACCCACAGCAATGTATTGACCCTTAACTGCCCCCTACCCCCAGGCAATAAATACTAGCCTAGCTAGTGGCACCCTCATCCAGAAGTTGGAGGCCCCGAAAGGCCAAACTCCGGAAGCAGGAGAAACCCGTGATTCTGCCCGTTGTCTGGGGTGATAGACCGGCTGGTGGAGGCGAGCAACAGCATTCCTAGTGCCAGGAATCTGATATCAAAGGCTACAGAGGAGACAGGCCTGCTCGGAGATGCCTGCTTCGTCAGCAGAGACAGAAAAGGAGAAAAATAAAAGCTACCATATAATTACACAGCCCTCAAAAGGTCACACCGCATGAAATTATATTCAACTCAAGCAGTGACACCCCAGCAGGCTGGAAAATTAGATACTGCTCCAGTTCTCACAGGAGACAAAATTATAATTTCTTCCCTGACACGAGTGGAACGCTCCCCAGAGTTTCTACAAACAGATGGTCACTCCTCGCTTCAAAACCAGACTCCTCTTAGTCTTACGGTGGCCCATGGTTAGCACTGCTGCCTTACAGCGCCAGGGACCTGGGTTCGATCCCACCCTCGGGCGACTGTGCAGAGTTTGCACATTCTCCCTGCGTCTGCGTGGGTTTCGCCCGGGTGCTCCGGTTTCCTCCCACAGTCCAAAAGATGTGCAGGTTAGGTTGGATTGGCCGTGGGAAATTGCTCATAGTGTCCAGGGATGTGCAGGCTGGGTGGATTGACCGTACCAAATTGCCTCGGGGTGGACAGTTTAGGTGGACCATCTAGAAGGATAAGGGCAGCAGATACATGGGTACACTGCCCCCTGCAAGTTCCCCTTCAAGCCCGTCACCATCCTGACTTAGAAATATATCAATATTCCTCCAGTGTCACTGGGTCAAAATCCTGGAATTCCCTCCCTAGCGGCATGGCTGCACATGAAGCAGAAATTACGGACTGAGAGAGAAAGGATGGAAGTTGCATTTCTATAGCACCTCAAAGTGCTTGTAAGCTAATGAAGCCTACCCTGAGGTCATCAGCGTGGCAGCAAAACTGTGCACGGCAACTCCCAAAGTGATATTGACCAGCTGTTTTGGTGATGTTGTTTGGAGGATAAACATTGACGCAGGAGACTTTGGGATGTCCCAAGAGACATGAAGGTTGCTACACAAATGCAAACTCCTTCTTTCCCCGTTGGTTTGATGCTCCCTGGAAGATGTGACTATCGGTGAGGCAGGGCAGTTGATTGACTGGCCAAGAGAACTCACAAAGAAATCAGAGAGCGGTAATGGAATTTGGCCCATTCATCCTCTCCTAGCCCTCATCTTCTGTCCCATGAGTCCGTGTTCCTCTGGGTCAGATTGCCTGATTTCAATGAATGTAGGAAGACAGTAGGGATCTGGATGTGGAAAGATCTAAGATGGTCTTTCAGTTTGTCCCCTGATGACAGGGTCATCTCACCGAGGTGCTCTCTCTGGAGATATCCATTGAATAAGGGGCAAAAATTAAAGCAGGTTGCAACTCCAGTTTGCCCCTTTTATCCCTCTATTCATGTCTTTCTAGAAGATTCAATGTCCTGTGTTCAATACCAGTATTGGGCAGTTCCAGTAGGTTTTAGGTGAGAGGCGAGAAATTTAAAAGACACTTGTTGAAATTTTAACATTAAGAACTGAAATGTTTAACTTTTAACTTTGTTTCTCTATTTTTCTACTTTGTGTCTAAGATTTTGTAACTTTGTACCCAAGATGGTGCCAGGAACTTTGTACACTTTTCACTGTACCCTGTACATACAACAATAAACCTAATTTTAATTCTAAGGGGCAACCTTTTTTACACAGAGGGTAGTTCGTGTGTGGAATGAACCGCCAGACGAAGTGGTAGATGCAGGTACAGTTACAATGTTTAAAACACATTTGCAAAGGTACAAGAATAGGAAAGGATTGGAGGGCTATGAGCCAAGTGCAGGCAAATGGGGCTAGTTTAGAATTAGAATTAAAATCAGAATTAGCTTTATTGTCACATGTACTCACGTGAGTACAGTGAAAAGTTTACAATTCGCCAATTACAGTGCCATCTTAGGTACCAACCTATCCAGTTTGCGAATCCTGGTTGGCATGGTCAAGATGAACCGAAGGGTCTGTTTTTGTGCTGTATGACTCTGGCCTGGATTAGGAAAATCAATCCCAAATTGTTTTCCCCATCTTCCTGAAAATGTGTTCCAACCAAACGGTTCGCCTCTCGATAGTCCTCAGAGCCCTGGCTCAACAGAGTTCAGTTTAGCTGCTTTCTAGCAGAGGCTTGAAAGGCCCAGGATGAAACAGGAGTGAATTGTCCCCGTTATATGGTGCCTTATTGCATCTGTACAGGATACACAGACACACACAGAGTGTACAACTCCAAACAGGACACATCTGTTCTCTTTCACACACAGTGTCCCTGTCCCCGTACAGCAGCTGACCCTGATACACAGGAGCAATGCCACATGAGCTGGGAGTGACTGGCTTTTCCATTGACTGACCAATACTATTGCCTGGGGCAGACATCAGGGAGCGCAGATGGGGCACTGGTCTTCATATTGGGGAAGGGAAAAGGCCAAGAGAGAGATTGGTAGAGAAAAGAAAGGATCGAGAGAGAGAGAAAGACTAAGGTTCAGGTTCGGAAGGGACAGTGAGACTCAGGGAGGGACAGCAGAAGAGGCAGAAAGAGGAAGAGAGCAACGAGAACAAAAAGGGATAGAAGCAGAAGCTGAGGGTTGGGAGAGCTGACAGGATGAAAAAATACAGGGACAGAGAGAGAAAAGAGATAGAGATGAGGAAAAGAGAGGGGTTTTTTTAATTTCAAAAAATATACTTAATTCATAAAAATATCTTTGTATACGTACAGTCACTGAAGCAGTTTGGTTCAGTACAGTAGCATATGAAGAAATAAACGAATATTGGAGAGAGATTGAACAGACCCATATTCAAAGTGGGATGGACAAGAAATACAGTGACAAATAGCAAGTGAAAAGTGAGAGATCAGAGACAGAGAGAGAGACGGTATTTTAAAAAGGAGCAAAGTAAAAGCAAGAGACATAAAACTAGGTGACAAACAGAGAGAGAGAGAGAGAGAGAGGCGGGGGTGTATAGAGGAACAATGACAGAGAGAGAGATACACAGAGAAAGAGCAGCATAGGAAAGTAGAAAGGGACAGACCACAAACACATGCACACAGAGAAACATGCATACCCAGAGTCATACAGCACAAAAACAGACACACACACACGCACACATACACACAGACACAGTTGCAGACGCGCACACACACACACAGGTACATACAAACACATGCATCAAAACACACACACAGACACACACACACATAAATACACACACAGACACAGACACAGACACACACATATATACGCACACAGGCACAGACACACACACACATATATACGCACACAGCCACAGACACACACACATAAATACACACACATATACACACACAGACACACACACACATAAATACACACACATATACACACACAGACACAGAGACACACACAGGCACATATATACACACACAGGCACATATATACACACACAGGCACAGAGACACACACAGGCACACACACACAAACAGGCACATATATACACACACAGGCACAGAGACACACACAGGCACACACACACACACATATATACACACACAGACACAGAGACACACACAGGCACACACACATATATACACACACAGGCACAGAGACACACACAGGCACACACACACACACACATATATACGCACACAGGCACAGAGACACACACAGGCACACACACACACACATATATACACACGCAGGCACAGAGACACACACAGGCACACAAAAACACACACTCATAAAAACACACACATATACACACACAGACAGAGAGACACACACACATAGACACAGACACACACACACACACACACACACACACACAGAGTTGGGGAGTTGGTTTTGTTGTTCAACCAAGCAATATTCAAATGAGTCAGAACTAACAGCCATTTTGAATGAACGATACCTTTGAGAGCCTCCTGACCCATCCCCCACCTTGGCTCGCAGAATTCCAGAACCAATTTAACGCTTGGAGATCTGAGCAATCTGGGCCCAGCAGCAAAGCTAGCCTTTAATGGGTGACAGACTGGATCTGAGACAGACTCACTCTCTGCCCTGCTCCTCAGCCATCCTGCTGTTTATATCCATGCCGAGGTATTCCCAACCCTCTCCCCTTCTTTCCCATCCTTTCCTCACGGTTGCAGCAAATCTCGCAGGTCAACTCGGATTATCACTCTCGGTCGGGGTACTGGTTATCACAGGCCCAGTTTGTCCGAAGGCCATGACTCGGGCCCACTCTGGAAACTGCCGCATGGCCTGTATAGCGTGGCCTTCCCACGCCGGAGGGGCTTCAATGTCTCGTTGTTATGCCCCTTAAGGGCAATTCCTCAGCCCCCTCTGTAACTCATCTAGTGATCCGTCCAGAACCCCAGCCAATGCAGTGTCAAACCTGGTGCCCTCCCTACACATGGCTGAGCCCTGGAGAAACAGTATCCCTTAACCCAGCCTGTGCGCATCAGACTCAGGGTGAGACACCTCAGGGTTAGACTGTACCAGCCATGAATGATTCCCTTTCACCCTCGGTGCTCTTTCCCTGAGCAGGAGTTTGGGGAAAATACATCAGGAGTAGAGTCACAGAGTCATACAGCATGGAAACAGGCCCTTCGGCCCAACATGTCCATGCCTACCAGGTTCAACTGAACTAGCCCCATTTGCCTGCGTCTGGCTCATACCTCTTTCCTATCCATGCACCTGTCCAAATATCTTCTAAATGTTGTAATTGTACCCACCTCTGCCACTTCCTCTGGCAGCTTGTTCTATGCACACACCACCACAGGGTGCCAGGAGAGGTCACCTGGGCAAGAACCACAGGCCATAATTCCAGTGTATCCTTCCTCCAGTAAGGAGACAGAAACTGTTCACAAACCAGGATTACACAGTTAAAGATAGGGCCCTGGGGAGTGATGTCAAACAGAAAGACTTAGGGGGTGCGGGTTCATAGTTCCTTGAAAGTGGAGTTGCAGGTAGACAGGGCGGTGAAGGAGGCATTTGGCAAGTTTGCCTCCATTGGTCAGAGCATTGAGTGTTGGAGTTGGGACGTCACGTTACAGCTGTACAAGGCATAGGTTAGGCCACATACTGCTGCAGGAAAGATGTTGTTCAACTGGAAAGGGTTTGGAAAAGATTTACAAGGATGTTGCCGGGCTTGAAGGGTTTGAGCTACAGGGTGAGGCTGAATAGGCTGGGGCTATTTTCCCTGGAGCATTGGAGACTGAGGGGTGGCCTCATAGAAGTTTGTAAAATCATGAAGTGTTTGGATAGGGTGAATAGCCAAGGTCTTTTCCCCAGGATAAGGGAGTCCAAAACAGTCGGTCCAACCAGCCCATGTCAAATATAATCCCAAACTAAACTAGCCCCATCCGCCTGCTACTGGCCCGTATCCCTCCAAACCTTTTAAGGTGAGAGGGGGAAGATTTAAAAGGGACCTGAGGGGCAATTTTTTCACGCAGAGGGTGGTGCGTGTATGGAATGCGTTGCCAGAGGAAGTGGTGGAGGCTGGTACAATGACAACATTTAAAAGGCATCTGGATGGGTACATGAATAGGAAGGGTTTAGAGAGATATGGCCCAAATGCTGGCAAATGGGACTAGGTTGATAGCCAGTCGGCTTGGACAAGTTGGGCTGAAGGGTGTGTTTCCATGCTTTGTGACTCGAGAAGCATGGATGGGATACATGTGGAGGGACCTGGACCAAACGCAGCCAAATGGGGCTAGTTTAAGTTGTGCAAACTGTCATGGGCAGGTTGGGCCGAAGGGCCTGTTTCCGTGCTTTGGACCTCTATGATTCTAACCACAATGGAGTTGCAGACTCGAGAGGCCAAAGGTGTAGATCCTGCTCCCAGTCTTTAGACCTGTTAGTAAGGAGATTGTAATGAGGCACAGACAGACCGTAGTGTAAGAGAGTGTTGTTTCGCCTTTAACTGGTGTGCAGGAGCTGACACAGCGATGCACACGAGCCAAACTGTACGTCTGGGGTGAATCATCCTATTTTAACCAACTTCCAATAAAGGTAATACTGCAGCGGCTCTCAGTATTGAGTGTCTGCAGATTGCAAACCTGATTAACTTGAGGTTCAGTGCAGTTCACTCAGCTGGAAGTAATCTTGTCAGAGTGATTTCTTTCCTGTTCCCCAGACCAAAACCCACCCCCACTCCCCAGCCCTCTGCTCCCCTGTTCCCTGATCTAATTAGCTGTATGTCTGGGGATGTTGAACTGAGACTGAGAAAGCGAATCGAGAATTATTATAAACCTATCCCACAGAAGAGGGAACGGCTTCTGATCAGTTCCGTCAGCAATTAACTGTGGGGAGGTGGGTGGGGACTATTAGCCAATATGTGAGACAAAGGCTCGGCATTTTCAGGTCAGTCGGTAAGTCCCTGAATGACAGAATCCAAGCTCCCAGCTCCCCTGAGTATCCATTGGCTTCAACTTAATGAGGCACCAGTGCTCCTGGGCCCAATTTCCCATTGGATAAAAAGTATGAAAGAAGGAATTTATACAACCATTATTAAGTGCCAAGAGGTTAGAATACTAGTTCGACAGAATCCAGTCATGTACTTCTCCAGAATTTTGCTTTCTATTCTTACATCACAGGCTTCATCACCACTGATGAGTTTTTCCCCATAAACACCCAGTCTTGCTCTCTGAAATTATCCCTTGGTTGGCATTTAACCATCAGAAGTTCCCTGGTTCCATTTGCTCCTGCCAGAATCCACAGGCTGAGGGTGGCATGGTGGCTCAGTGGTTAGCACTGTTGCTTCGCAGTGCCAGGGGCCTGGGTTTGATTCCACCCTTGGGCAACTGGTAAATGATAGATGGTTCGAGAAGGCAGCTCATCACCACCTTCTCATGGGGCAATTTTAATTGGTAAAAAATTGCAGCACACTGCTCTGCAGAGGTACCTGGGCGTCCTTGTGCATGAATCACTGACTGTAGGATTGTAAGTGCAGCAGGTAATTAAAAAGGCAAATGGAATTTTGTCTGCCATTGCTAGAGGGATGGAGTTTAAAAACAGGGAGGCTATGCTGCAGCTGTATAGGGTCCTGGTGAGGCCACACCTGGAGTACTGTGTGCGGTTTTGGTCTCCTTACTTGAGAAGAGATATACTAGCGCTGGAGGGGGTGCAGAGGAGATTCACTCGGTTGATTCCAGAGTTGAGAGGGTTGGATTATGACGAGACACTGAGTAGGCTGGGACTACATTCATTGAAATTCAGAAGAATGAGGGGAGATCTTATAGAAACATATAAGATTATGAAGGGAATAGATAAGGTGGAGGCAGGGAGGTTGTTTCCGCTAGCAGGTAAAACTAGGACTAGAGGGCATCGTCTCAAAATAAAGGGAAGCAGATGTAGGACTGAGGTCAGGAGGAACTTCTTCACCCAAAGGGTTGTGAATCTGTGGAATTCCCTGCCCAGTGAAGCGGTTGAAGCTATCTCGCTGAATGTTTTTAAGGCAAGGCTAGATAAATTTTTGAACAGTAAAGGAATTAAGGGTTATGGTGAGTGGGCAGGTAAGTGGAGCGGAGTCTCAAAAAGATCAGCCATGATCTTATTAAATGGCGGGGCAGGCTCGAGGGGCCGGATGGCCTACTCCTGCTCCTAGTTCTTATGTTCTTATGACTGTCTGTGCAGGATTTACACATTCTCCTTGTGTCTGTGTGGGTTTCCTTCGGGCGCTCCGGTTTCCTCCCACAGCCCAAAGATGCGCAGGTTAGTGTGGATTGACCATGCTAAAATGCCCATAATGTCCAGGCATGTGTAGATTAGAGGAGGATGGGTCTGGGTGGGATGCTATGAGGGTCGGTGTGGACTTGTTGGGCCGAAGGGCCTGTTTGCACACTGTAGGGATTCTATGTTGAGGATGAGAAAACTGCTTTCACAACTTTAGGAATACATAAGACTTTTACTAAATACCTTCAAAGCATTGTCACTGTTTGAGTGCATTATAGCTAGGGTCTGGTTAGCTTGGATGGGCTGGTTTGCAACACAGAGAGATACCAACAACGTGGGTTCAATTCCCACACCAGCTGAGGATACCACGAGAGACTCTGCTTATTTTCTCTCCCCTTGCCTGAGGGTGTGGTGACCCTCAGGTTAAACCACCACCAGTTGCCTCTGACTAATGAGTCCCTCCGGGGCTACAGTTAGAGTCACCTTCCAACCCACAACCCCAAGAAGGACAAGGGCAGACATGGGAGCACTGTTCTGAGGAAGGGTCACCGGACCCGAAATGTTAACTCTGTGATTTTTTTTCTTCACAGATGTTGCCAGACCCGCTGAGCTTTTCCAGCAAGTTCTGTTTTTGTTCCTGATTTACAGCATCCGCAATTCTTTCGGTTTTTATGGGAGCACCATTTCCCCTCCAAGCCACTCACCATCCTGACTTGGAAATATATCGCCGTTCCTTCACAGCCTCTGGGTCAAAATCCTGGAATCCCCTCCCTAAGGGCATCGTGGGTCTATCTACAGCAGGTGGACTGCAGCAGTTCGAGAAGGCAGCTCATCACCACCTTCTCATGGGGCAATTAGGGATGGGGAATGAATGCTGGTGCCCCCATCCTGCGCATGAATTTTAAAAAGCACAGCAAGATCCCACAAAATGTAATGAGATAAATGTGTATTTGAATGACTTTGATCAGCCCAGGTCATCAGGGAACTTTGTTATTCCTCTATAAAGGGAGCTTTTATCAAGACTTCTTGACCAACCTTTTCATGCATGTAATGGCACAGTCTTGGAACAGGTAGGGCTGGAACTCAGATCTTCTGGCTCAGAGGTACTGACGATCCCACTGTGCCACAGGAAACTTTAACATACACTTCTGAGGTTAGAAGGAGCCTTGGACTGATCCCTCATGTCAAAGAGGGATCTTGCCTGTTCTAGATTAGCTCCTGAGGGAGATGGATGGGGTGGATGCTAAGGGAATGTTTCCCCCTGTGTGGGAGGTTGGGGTATCTGGAACAAGTGGGCATGTGTGGTGACCCTCATGTTAAACCACCACCAGTCGTCTCTCCCCAATGAGAGAGCCGCCCTACTGTGCTTCCTTGGAACAGTACTGGAGAAGGGTCACTGGACGCGAAATATTCACTCTGATTTCTGTCCACGGATGCTGCCGGACCTACTGAGCGTTTCCAGAAATCTCTGTTTTTGTTTTTGATTTACAGTATCCGCAGTTCTTTCGGTTTCGTTCTTATAGGATAGACTGTCAATCAGTTGGAAAATCAAGGGTTACCGGGGAAGGGCAAGAAAGTGGACATGAAGAATATTGGATAATATTGAATGGTGGAGCAGGCTTGAGGGGCCGAATAGCCCACTGATGGCCCTATTTCTTATGGTGATTTATCAGCAATTAATTCTGTCAATAAGCTTGATGGGAAACTGACATAATTTCTTTGACCTATTTACCAGCTCTGCATTACTCCAACTCAAAGATACGAACTCAACAATCTCTCAAAAATACATAGTTACTCCTAAGATCCCTGCTCAAATATCATGGCATTGACTTCCGGTTACAGGTGTTGTTACCACACTGAGATCTCGGAGGCCTGTGCACTCAGACAGGAATGTTTGTGACAGTCCCTTCTCTGGTTCATTCCTTAGGGGCAAGGCCTTGACCAATTGCATTCAACCTGCATGCTTTAAAATGTAAACAAAGCTCGGCAGTTAACTGTCTGTCATCTCAGTCTTGTGCATTCTCCATGCTCCATTTCCTCTGCCAATTTGCCAACCAATGAGCCCTCTCCTCTCGTACAGTATAAATTTTGGTTTTGTGAGCTTCTTGGGTATTGCTGAGCAAAGGCAAGTTTTGTCAAACCTTTCCAACTTGCAACAATATCCACAAAGTTGAACAGTAAACAAGAAGCATTCAATATTACAGTGTGGTACGATGCATTTAACTATTCCAGGTAGATAGGCAACTCTTAGTCCATCATTTTTAATTAACTCGTGGGACATGGGTGTCGCTGCCTGGGCCAGCATTTCTTGCCCAACCATAGTTGCCCCTTGACAAGGTGGTGGTGAGCTGCCTTCTTGAACCGCTGCAGCCCATGTGCAGTAGGTAGACCCATAATGCCCTTTTGGCCTAGTGGCTTGGAGGGGAACTTATAGGGGAGGTGGTGTTCCCATGTATCTGCTGCCCTTGTCCTTCTAGATGGAATTGGTCTTGGGTTTGGAAGGTGCTATCGAAAGGGCTTTGGTGAATTTCTGCAGTGCATCCTGTAGATGGTACACACTGCTGCTACTGAGCATCGGTGGTGGTGAGAGTGGATGCTTGTGGATGTGATAGCAATCAAACAGGCTGCTTCGTCTTGGATGGTGTCGAGCTTCTTGAGTGTTGTTGGGGCTGCACCCATCCAGGCAAGTGGGCAGTATTCCATCACACTCTTGACTTGTGCCTTGTACATGGTGGACAGGCTTTGGGGAGTCAGGAGGTGAGTTACTCACAACAGGATTCCTAGCCTTTGACCTGCCCTGTGTTTATACGGTGAGTCCAGGTGAGTTTCTGGTCAATGGTAACCCCCAGGATGTTGATAGTGGGGCATTCAGTGATGGTAATGTCATTGAACGTCAAGAGCGGTGGTTAAATTGTCTCTTATTGGAGATGGTCATTGCCTGGCATTTGTGTGGCACAAATGTTACTTGCTATTTCTCAGCCCAAGCCTGGACATTATCCAGATCTAGTGGATCACCATGTTTGGGTTGTTTCGATACAAAACAATTAGACGTTCCCTTCTCTGCACTCAAAGAAGGTCATTCCCTAACCAATCAGAGAACAGTGTAAGATCGAGAGCTGAACTGCACTAACATTGTGATGTGACAGTGGGGTGCAATCGTACATTTGCAGATGGATGTGGCGGCTTTAAATGTGGCCCCATATCCCCTGGAGAGGGAACAAGCATTGCATTCTTAATTCTAGCTCTATTCATCGAATTCGATTTTCCACAGGCACCATTCTCAGAATTGAACCCATGCCAACTTCAGTAACATTTACGCTCAGCTGGTGTCACAAGCCACAGGGGAGTGTGTAATGGAGATCAAGGCTGATTATTCCAGGTGACATCTCAAAAGTGAAGATAGTTTAGTCAATCTCTCTCTATAATCCCCGGTTTCTGGCCTGACAAACTCAGGTTAAAAGTAAATGCTGACCAGCACTCTGTATTTCTGAAAATAAATATTCATTCCATACGAACTGCCTTTAACCAGTGGCAAAAAGGAAATAGAAAATGCTGACTTACAACTCTATGACTTAAACTCTATCCCTTCTCAAACCTCCCTCTTCAGAAACAGAAATGCACAGAGACGAGAAAACAAAAACAGGATGTTAAGGGTGGAAAAAATTTTTAAAAAGATCACGGAAGCACAGTTGGATAACATCAGTCTGGAGCAAAGGGCCTGATAAGGGTGGCACACTGGCTCGGTGGTTAGCCCTGCTGCTTCACAGTGCCGGGGAGCCAGGCTTGGTTTGTAAAGGTTTCCTCCCACAGTTCAGGTTAGAGTGGATTGTCCATGTTAAATTGTCGCATTGTGTCCAGGGGCGTCCAGACTATATGGATTAGCCATGGGAAATGCAGGGTTACACAGGTAAACCAGTATGATGTGTTGCTTTTCAGAGGGTTGGCATGCACTCAATGGGCCAAATGGCTTACCTCCACACTGTAGGGATTCTATGAGCCGTTTTCTTATAATTGCTGTTATTTTTTAATGTTGACACTACATTTTTTGCAGATCGATAGTGGGTCTTTTAACAACTAATTGAGAATTTGTCCTTCCAATGACTTTGAAGGTATTTTATTCCTCCTTCAACAGGGAATTTGCAAGTTGAGATTGGCTAGCTGTAATTGGAGTCTTTCTGGTATATCCACGCAGGAGAAAGCGAGAGAGACAAACACAGAAAGTAACTTACGCTGTTCTTTCCCTTGTGGGCTTAATGCTGCATTGACCCCACACAAGCCATGGTCATCTGGTCAGGAGCCAATCCAAACATTGTTGCCACGCAATTATACCCCTAGTTCAGAACCCTTTGGCTTTGCTGTATCTTCTTGCATTCTCGCGGTTTCAGAAAAAGGTACACAGCTCTGATAATCTTGCTATCGTAAATACAAGTGTTAAAACAGAAGCCATCTCTTGGTTTCAAGCAGTAACGTCCTTTTTCAGTGCATGGTCTAAAAATAAAGGAAATTAAAAACATGCTGTCTTTACTCTAACATCATCCTTCTCCCCTCTGAGGGGCAGCTGCCCCAGGTCGCCGTGGTTTTAGCAAAGACAGTGGTCCCTTTAAGTATTGGTGGTGTGCTTAGAGAGGCTGTGCCTGTGGAAGGAGGGTTCATGAGGGGAGGTGAGGGGTGGGGGGAGGGCTCAGGTATTCTGTGCCACGATGCTGGTGGGTAATTGGAATCGAAGTATCTCAGAAATGCAGGCCATCTGTTTGAGAAATAGTCCTTTGGATTTGGAATTCCACCACTGAAATGCTTTAACTCTATCCTGCATGACCAGACAGCAACTGTGGGAAGTGGGTTAAAACACCCAAAAATGAGGAAATTAAAGGCAGGAATTGGGAGGCTAACAGTGGCAACATCACTGGAACCATAATCTACAGGCCCAGAAAAATGCTCTAGGGCCAGAAGTTCACATTCCCGCCTCAGCTGCTGACGGAATTTAAATTTAATGAATAAATCTGGGATTACATCTATCATTCGTTGTTGCAAATCCCCCATATTTTAAAAAATTAATTCATGGGATACGTGTGTCATTAGCTAAGCCAGCATTTATTGGCCATCCCTAATTGCCCAGAGGGCAGTTAGGAATCAACCACATTGCTGTGGAACAAAAACAGAAGTTTCTGGAAAAGTTCAGCAGGTCTGGCAGCATCAGTGAAGACAAAGTCAGAGTTAATGTTTCGGGTTCGGTGACCCTTCCTCAGATTGCCGAGGGCCTGGACTCACATGTAGGCCAAACCAGGTAAGGATGGCGGTTTCCTTCCCTAAAGGATATTAGGAAAAAGATGGGTTTTTCCTGACAAACTGTCCTGGGCTACATGGGACTTCAGACCTACAGATGTGTGGTTGACTCTTAACTACTGGGCAAGCCACTTAGTCGAGGGGCAATGAGTATTGGGTTTCAGATACAGCCCCATACAGTGTATAATTAATTTAAAACACACCCTCTGCAAATCAAAGCAGTCTGGTTAAAATGGGACGTCTATAAAATTGTGAAGGTGTTCAGTAACAACAGCTCAAGAGAAAACATTTCTATATTGCAGAGGTGAAGGCTAAGAGATGTGACAACAGGACAGTCACAAATAAGAAAATCAGGAGTAGCCTCTTTACCCAAAATGTGGGGAGAATGTGGTATGCTCTTCCACAAGGAATGGTTGACGTAAATACAGTAGATATTTTTGAAGGAAGTCGGATAGGAATGAGAGAGAGTGAAAGGAATGGAAGAGCAGGGTGATAGTGAATGATGATGTTTGCTGGGAAGATACTAAGTAAAAACCAAAAGAACTGCGGATGCTGTAAATCAGGAACAAAAACAAAGTTGCTGGAAAAACTCAGAAGATGCCTGAATAAAGACCAGCACAAACCAGATGGGACAAATGACCTCGATCTGTGCTGTTAAATGCTCCATAATTCTATGACCTGTTATAATAATTAACACCATGTGTTCCTCAATAACTTTTTTTTCCTGTTAATGGTACAGTAATAATGATTAATTGTACTCCAATGAGTGGGCCTTAAACAGAGATTCACATGGGCTCCATAAATAGGAATAGACTGAAACTTTATCTTTTGTGTAATATAATGAGTTCCTCCATAAAAATGGGTGTATAAAATATGGAAAGATTAGCTCCAGTTATACATTCCAGAGACTTGGAGACAGTAAGGACTGCAGATGCTGGAAGCGAGAGTCAATAAATGTGGAGCTAGAAAAGCACAGCAGGTCAGACAGCATCTGAGGAGCAGGGGGATCAATATTTCAGGCTGAAGCCCTTCATCAGTCCTGACTTTCCAGGTCCTCGGATGCTGTCTGACCTTGCCTTGCTTTTCCATCTCTACTTTTATTGTACACTCCATAGAGATTAGTACATGAATTGTTTAAAGATTGGATCCAGTTACACCCTTCACTGCCTGGTTTTCTGGCAAACAGAGTGCTCTGTAGCTGACGGCCCTTACCTGGATATTCTCAAGTGGTAGTGGCCATTGTTCGGTATCTCTTTGCCTGGCGCCTATTGCATAAACCAAAGGCTATCCAACCAAGCGGAGCACCACTTCTAGGACAAATCCTGTCCCAATCTTGGCATCACATTTTCCTTGGGAATATCACTGGATATTGATGACCAATTTCCAAGAAGCCAGCTCACCATGGGAACAATTGATGGACTGCGTCACACTCTCTCTGGGTGCTTTGCTTCAATAAGATCCATTACCGAAAGGACTCACTTGACATGGCTGGCCAGACTCTCTCCACCGTTCAAACAGGCCTCATCAAGGTGATGGTGGGATGGGTGTAGAAGATTACCTGTCCAATTCCCAATCGGCCAGGGATTCCGATAAATTCCAACCTGACCTTAAATGACCACAAAAGGCGTAGGGTAAGAGTAAGTATAGAGGTAAGAATAGGGAAGCCTAGTCTTGAAATCCCCCACCCTGGGGAAAAGATACCTACCATTAACCCTAACTATACCCCTCTATAAACCTCTATAAGGTCACTTCTCAATCTCCTATACGCCAATGAAAAATGTCCCAGCCCATCCAGTTTTTTTTAATAACTCAAATCTTCCATACCTGGAAGATATGGAAGTTGGGAAGCCATGTTGCAGCTGTACAGGACATTGGTTAGGCCACTTTTGCAATACTGCGTTCAGTACTGGTCTCCCTGCTATAGGAAGGATGTCGTGAAACTTGAAAAGGTTCAGAAAAGATTTACAAAAATATTGCCAGGGTTGGAACGTTTGAGCTACAGGGAGAGGCTGAATAGGCTGGGGCTATTTTCCAGCCTAAGACCCTGCCATTCGTCCATGCCAAACAGATATTCCAAATAAATCTTGTCCCATTTGCCAGCATTTGACCCATATCCCTCTAAATCCTTCCTATTCATGTGCCCATCCAGATGCTTTTTAAATGTTGTCATTGTACCAGCCTCCAGCCTCTGGCAGCTCGTTCCATACACGCACCACCCTCTATGTGAAAAAGTTGCCCCTCAGGTCCCTTTAAAATCTTTCCTCTCTCACCTTAAACCTATGCCCCTCTAGTTTTGGACTCCCCTACCCTGGAGAAAAGGCCTCAGCTATTCACCCTCTCCATTGCCCCTCATGATTTTATAAACCTCTATAAGGTCACCCTTCAGCCTCCAATTCTCCAGGGAAAATAGCCCCAGCCTATTCAGCGTCTCCCTGTAGCTCAAACGCTCCAACGCTGACAATATTTTTGTAAATCTTTTCTGAAAACTTTCAAGTTTCACAATATCCTTCCTATAGCAGGGAGACCAGTACTGAACGCAGTATTCCAAAAGTGGCCTAACCAATATCCTGTACAGCTGCAACATGACCCTCCCAACTCCTATATACTCAATGCAATGACCAATAAAGGCAAGTGTACCGAACACCTTCACCACTCTGTCTATCTACGACTCCACCTTCAAGGAACTATGCACCTGCAGTCCTAGGTCTCTTTGTTCAGCAACACTCCCCAGGACTCTACCATTAACTGTATAAGTCCTGCTCTGATTTGCCTTACCAAAATGCAACACGTCACATTTATCTAAACTCTATCTGCCGCTCCTCTGCCCATCTGATCAAGGTCCCATTGTACTCTGAGACAGCCTTCTTCACTGTCCAGCACACCACGCTCAGTGGTTAAAAATTGATTGACCTCTACCTTAAGATTATTCAATGATGCAGCCTTCATGTTCAATGGGGATGAGAGTCCCACAGACTCATGACCCTGACCCCCCAGAGAGAAAAGATTCATCCTCCTCTCCATCTTAATAGGAGGCCCTTTATTTTTGAAGCTGTGTCCCCTAATTCTAATCCCTCTCCCACAGGGAGATCCTGTTGAGTCCTCTCAGGATTGTTTCAATAAGGTCACCTATTGGGGTGGCACGGTGGCTCAGTGGTTAGCGCTGCTGCCTCACAGCACCAGGGATCCGGGGTTGATTCCACCCTCAGGCCACTGTCTGTGTGGAGTTTGCACATTCTCCTTGTGTCTGCGTGGACTTCCTCTGGGTACACTGGTTTCCTCCCACAGTCCAAAGATGTGCAGACTAAGTGGATTTGCCATGCTAAATTGCCTGTGGTGTTCAGGGATGTGCAGATTAGGGGGATGGGTCTGGGTGGGATGCTCTGAGTGTCGGTGTGGACTTATTGGGCCAAAGGGGCCTGTTTCCACACTGTAGGGATTCTATGATTCTATCATTCCTCCAACCTCCAATGTGTACATTCCCTCACAAAATAACCACCTCATCACAGGAGTTATCAAACGTCCTCAAGAATAAGGAAGAAAGCCTTGCCTGAGCATCATATTGACCATTACTGACTGTTGTTACAATACAGAAAGGTTTGGCTAAATAGCAGCCCTGTTAAAATATTGTTTTGTAAAAACCAGAAACTGAAATACACATTTCAAAATAAAAGAAAAACAAAGTGAGAAAATGACGCACGGTGGCTCAGTCGTTAGCCCTGCTGCATCACAGCGCCAGGGACTCCGGTTCGACTCCAGCCTCACGCAACTATCTGTGTGGAGTTTGCACATTCTCCCCCCTGTTTGCGAGGGTTTCCTCCCACAGTCCAAAGAGGTGCAGGTTAGGGTGGATTGGCCATGCTAAATTGCCCATGGTGTCCAGGGATGTGCAGGCTGTGTGGGTTAGCTATGGGAAATGCAGGGTTACAGGGATAGGGTAAGAGGATGGGTCTGTGTGGGATGGAGGATTGGTGGACTCAATGGGCTGAATGGCCTGTTTCCACACTGTAGATTTCCATGATGAACCTTTATGGTGACTGCTTTACTCTGATACGTGCGTATATGATTTGTATTAGTATTGTCAAGTTCTTTATATCGTTTCTTAATGAAGAGGTGAAAACTGTGCCGATGTAGTCTCACTGAAGCCCTGTACAACTGGAGAAAGCCTCCCAAGCGTTTATATTCTAGCCTCATTGCAATTAACGGCAATTAAGTGCTTAAAAATGACACGGGCCATAAGTGCAGTAATTGTAACAAGGTCAGTCAGCTGGCACTCATAGAATATGAGTTCCCTGATTGGGGTTGTTAATAGAATAGAATGGAATCCATACAGTGTGGAAACAGGCCATTTGGCTGACTCAACCCTCTACTCTGTAACCCTACATTTCTCATGGATATACCACCTAACCTACACATCCCTGATCACCATGGGGCAATTTAGTGTGGCCAATCCACTGTAACCTGTGCATCTTTGGACTGTGGGAGGAAACCCACACAGACACAGAGAGAATGTGAAAACTCCGCACAGATGATCGCCCGAGGCAGGAATTGAACCCAGGTCCCTGGCACTGTGAGGCAGCTGTGCTAACCACTGAGCCACTCTGTTGCCCCAAATCTAGCCCAGTCAGGGAGCCCTGGCTGACAGATATAAACAGGAGGGTCAGAGGTTCTGAGCACTCTGAGAGCTGACTCTGGGGGAGCCGGATCAGTGTCAAGGACTCTCCATGTGTAAATAAAGGGGGACTTGGTGATGGGATACTGGCCTCTGTGGGAGTTATTTCAGTATTCAAGAGCTCATTGGATGTTTTTACTGGTAGTAATGGAGAAAAGGTGGGAGATTGGCACAAAATAATAGAGTCAGCTCAGTCATAATGGGCTGAATAGCACCATAATTGTGTGATTAGATTTTAACATGAGAGAGTAAAACTGGATTATATGCATTCAGAGAGGTGAAGGGTCTGAGGTGACTGAGGGCGCTGAGTGTGTAAACAGCTTGGAGACTAGTTTTGGCCACACACATTGCTTGTTTCGATTTTACCTCTGGCTGGAGTTTGGGAGTTGATAGGGAGTTGATCTTTCTGAAGTGTTTTGGCAGCCACTGTCCAGTTGAGTGCAGTCTCCAGGCTGCAGACTGCTCTTGTGTTGACAGTAACAGAGGTTAGAGCCTTCACCGACCAGCTCCAAACAGCTGAGAGCTGGTCAGTCACATCCGAATGTGTGCACGTGGCCAACATAGCAACTTGACTAAAAGGACCACATGCTGGCAAGCTGTGGAAAATACCAGACACACACACCATGTAGGAATGAAACAGTGGCACAGTGTAGAGGTGGCTTTGCTATGTATCTGACCCTCCGCTGTCCCTGTCCTGGCAGTGTTTGTTGGCACAGTGTAGAGGGACCTTTACTGAGAGTCTAATCCCATGCTGTCCCTGTCCTGGGTGTGTTTTATGGGGACAGTATAAAGACAGCTCTACTGTGCATCTAAATCTGTGCTGCCCCAGTCCTTGGAGTATTCAATCCACAATGTGGAGGAAACTTTACTGTGAATTGCACCCTGTGCTGTCCCTGTCCTGGGAGTGTTTGATAGGGTGACAGTGTAGAGGGAGCTTTACTCTGTATTTAACCCTGTGCTGTCTCTGGGAGTGAGTCATGGGTAGGACCTTTAGTTTCTCTCTGATATAGTCCTATCCTATCTGTCACTGAAGATACCAAAGTTCTGAACACTAATTGATGAGATGAATATTTCCACAGTTAAATGAAATCCTGATAATTGATCAAAGCCAGAAACACACACTGTATAAACAGGGGCAAATGTGACCCCCTCACTGATGCCCACGGGAGATCACCAGATCTGACAGACGGGGATCAAAGCCGAATGTTTCAGGATTCATTCAGCCCTGGTTACCCTTTGAACCTCATGACAGACAGAGAACATGAATTAGGTTATATTGACCAAGCAACTGCAAAAGCGGGGCTGTTAAATGGAGCACCATCCAGATGGAGAATTCTGAAATGAGATGCTTACTCTTTTCTTGATGGTTGATACACGTGTAGAAAGTAACATTCCATCAGCTACCAGCCAACACGCGAGATCCCAGCTCTCTCTCTTTCTATGTGCACAAGGTACTTAACCTACCAATGTCTTTTGCATGTGCTTCCACTGTCTTGACGCTAGAATGAGTGCTCGTTATCAAGGATATCCCATTGAAGTGTGTCTTTGCACGCACAAAATGTTTCATTAACTGCAGCGATCAGCCCGAATATTTTGTCCACAGTTTGTTTAGCGGAATGGTAGAGTGTCAACAGAGCTCACCGACGTAATTGTTAAAACACGTGTTTCTAAAGGAGTTATAAATCACTGAGATAGCAAAAGCTGCCCATGCTGGAGTCAGAGCTAACGCAGTGTGGAGCTGGGCGAACACAACAGGCCGGGCAGCATCAGAGGAGCAGGAAAGCTGACATTTTGGGTCAGGACCCTTCTTCAGAAATGGGGGAGGGGGGTGTTCAGAAATAAATAGAAATAGGAGGGGTGGGGCTGGGGTAGGTAGGTGGGATGGCGATAGGTGAGTGCAGGTAGGCAGTGGTGGGGCTTGCTCAGTGAGGTGGGAAGAGCGGATGGGTGGGAGAGAAGACGGACAGGTTGTGTCAGGTCAAGGTGGCAGGGATGAGTGGATGGGTTGGTCATGGGATGAGCCCGGGGGTGGGGAGATTTTGAAACTAGTGAAGTCCACATTGGGACCATTGGGCTGTAGGCTCCCAAGACGGAATATGAGGTGCTGCTCCTCCAGTTTATGGGTGGTGTCATTGTGACACTGGAGGAGGCCCAGGATGGACATGTCGTTGAAGTGGCTCGCGAGGTGCTGTCGTTTGTCACGAACAGAGCGCAGGTGCTCTACAAAGCAGTCTCCGAGCCTCCATTTGGTCTCACCGACATAGAGGAGATCAGAAGGATTACAACGGTGGGTTTAGATGAGGGAAGGATGGAGTGGAGCGTCAGCACCAGCATGGCCTTGCTAGGTCGAGTGGCCTGTTTGATCATTGCGTAGTCCCATGTACAGTGCCATCCTGACAGCCTAGCCTTTCGCACGGGGCTTCAGGGCTGTTATTAAGCTGTCATCGAGTCCTGCCAAAGCAGCGAGATCTTTCTGTTTAAACAGCGGGTGGGACCGCTGTGCCGAAGAATGTTTCCATTTTGGCACAGGGCTGTCATACTGAGCTCAGGGAAGCCAGCCAGAGGATGTGGTTAAGTCACTGGAAGAAAAGGGCTTATGCTGTCTCAGAGCCATTTTGCAACATATCAACTTCAGTGACAAAAAGAAACCCTAACAACCTCAATTTCTATAGGACCTATCACATTAGGAATGAAGCCTTGAGCTGCTTCCCAGAGCTTTCCTGAAAAGAAGTTGACACCGAGCCAAAGATGGAAAGATTAGATCCACCCACATCCTGAGAACGAATTCATTAAAACAACCTCAGTTTCCTGTCTCACTCTCTTCTTTCATTTGCTGTTTCAAAGGGGGAAAAAAAGCTCCAAGGTTTTTGCCGCACAGGACTCCCTGAGCTACTTTTCCAGGCTGGAGAGTTTGAACTTCCTCCGACTCACCCTCTGTTACCCACATTAGACCGACTTGCATTTTTGTAGCACCTCAGGATATGCCAAAGTATTTCCCAGCCAACGAGGCACTTTACTGATGGGCTGGCACTGTTGTGATGGAGGGAGCACTGCACAGCTCATTGGTGCATGGCAAGATCCCACAAGTAGTGAGAGAGAATAGTTGGATCATCTGGTCATGGGTGTGATGACGCTGTGGCTTTAAGAGGTGCATTTTTGTGCGATTAGAGAGAGATTGGGGAAATGGGTGCCCAGAAGTCTTTGAGATAATAAGCAACTACTGAGACCTAGGGGTTCTTTTAAAAGCTAGAACAATAGAAGCAGCCTGAATGGGTGTTGCCAAGCTCTCAAAGATCCAGGCTTTTTAGTTTTACCTTTCAGCTGTTGTTGTTGGGCTCTCAGCAGGAGTGTAAGGCAATGTATCTCTCCCTCTCAGAACTGTCTTTCAATTATCTTTCCTCCTGGATTGGAGAACTGCATATAAGACAGTCAGTTTCCTGAATTTGCCTTTTGCCAAGGGTGTGATTACGGGATGTTAGTAGTAAAATAATCTACTATTCTGTTAAGTTTTCCAACAGAGTTAAGTTCTTCCAAGTACATCTTTCTTTTGTTGCATTTTAACTATAGTGTTTGAATAAACTGTTTTTTGCTTAACGTGGAGCAGTTTGACAAATCGAATTGCATCTGGAGCACAGTACCTGACATTTACCTTTAAAATAAGAAAAAGTAAATGTCTAGGCTACATTCTTAATATATTTTGAGGGTATCTTGTCTGTTCCATAACATGGGTGAGATGCGAGCATTTTAATTATTCATGATGGTGGATGAGAGCCCTAAAGTACTCAAACTTTTAATTATAAAATGTCTTTCTTGAAACAGTCAAAAGATAACTGTGGATGCAAATTCATTAACTATCTGGCAGAGTCCTGTGAGGACATATGGAATGTCACACCTGTAGAGAGTCAGGGTAACTTCAATCAGAAAGACAAAAACTGGAAGACAAATGCTGACTACCTATCCCCGTCAGCAGGAAGCCATCTCCTGCAGATGTAGTTTTGTGCTTTATCCTTCCATCAATCGACAAAAGTTTTATAAAATGCAACCTGTACTAGTGGCCTGATGTATTCACGTGTGGATTAGTGAACTGGCAAAGCTTGAAATTAGCCATTAAACACCCCTGCACTGCAGGTAAATGAGCCACAAAGAGTCTGTCACTCGGACTGATGGAGTCCGGTGACCGTGAAAAGGAACCAGATGAACCAAAAAAATTTCAATCAACTGTCAAAGCCAGAAATCAACTGTCCAATTATTAACATCAATACTACTGGTACCATCCAATGTAACTTCCACAAAGTGGAATATCCTTCATGAACAATTCAAAGTTTCATCGGTATAACTTTTTAAACTACTTTTTTTTTGGGGGGTGTGGTTGTCTTCTCAATTCATATCTCGCGTTTAGTCATGGAGAAACTCAATGTTTTGTTAACTCAAAAACATCTGACTTACCTATTTCTTAACTCTTCTACTATTCTGTGATGTAATGTTTACCTTTTTAACTCAAGTTTCTCTTATGACTTTGTATCTAAGATTATTTTTGTACCTGGGTACGTTGGTACCTAAGATGGCACCATGTGTGATGACATTCTACACTGTTCACTGTACTCCTGTACCCGAGTACACCTGATTATAAATTCTAAAATCCTTAAAACATGAGTTTGTTTTATAGAGTCATAGGGTTGTACAGCACAGAAACAGACCCTTCAGACTAACCAGTCCATACTGACCATATACCCTAATTTAATCTAGTCCCATTTGCCAGCATTTGGCCCATATCCCTCTAAACCCTTCTTATTCATATACCCATCCAGATGCCTTTTAAATGTAGTAATTGTACCAGCCTCCACCACTTCCTCTGGCAGCTCATTCCATACACGCAACACCCTCTGTGTGAAAAAGTCGCCCCTGAGGTCCTTTTTAAATCTTTCACCTCTCACCTTAAACCTATGGCCCTCTAGTTTTGTAATCCCCCTACTCTGGGGAAAAGACCTTGGCTATTCACCCTATCCATATAGGGGTTTATGCTTTCATAAACCTCTATAAGGTCAGTCCTCAGCCTCCGACGCTCCAGGGAATATAGCCCCAGCCTATTCGGCCTCTTCCTATAGCTCAAACTCTCTGACCCTGGCAAGTTTGGCCTTGCAGAAAAAGATAATTTATAAATTAACCTTATTGTGGACAGCAGTGGGGTGGGTGAATAAGGTAAAGGAGCTAGCTCATTCCTCTTTGCCCAGGAACTTAAGGATCCTCCCGTATCTCGTCTGTATTCGAAATAAATTGGGGAAGCCTGGCAAGGGGCTGATCGTAACTGGGTCCATTACAGTTCATAGTTTCTTAGCATTGTCTTTTCTGCTCTCAGCCTCTCTTGCTCATACTGAACACCTACTGCATTGTTTTGTCCACCAGCTTCTGTTATGACGATAGACCGAAGAGGTTGGAACTGTTCTCTTTGGAGAAAAGAAGGCTGAGAGGAGATTTAAAAGAGGTTTTCAAATTCATGAGCAGGCTGAAAATAGCAACAGGCAGTCCATGTCCCATTCCAATCAGCTCTCTACTGCACTTCGGAACATATTCTCTATATTGCCATTAGTGGTTGAGAGTGTGACAGTGTTAGTGAGTGGGTGATGGAGGGGCTGGAGTGGGACAGTGTGACTGAGTGAGTGATGAGGGGTCTGGTATCTGAGAGTGGGACAGTGTGAGTGAGTGAGTGATGGAGGGGCTGGAATGGGACAGTGTGACTGAGTGAGTGATGAGGGGGCTGGTATCTGAGAGTGGGACAGTGTGAGTGAGTGAGTGATGAAGGGGCTGGTATCTGAGAGTGGGACAGAGTGAGTGAGTGGGTGATGGAGGGGGCTGTATCTGAGAGTGGGACAGTGTGAGTGAGTGAGTGATGGAGGGGCTGGTACCTGAGAGTGGGACAGAGTGAGTGAGTGGGTGATGGAGGGGGCTGGTATCTGAGAGTGGGACAGTGTGAGCGAGTGAGTGATGGAGGGGGCTGGTATGTGAGAGTGGGACAGAGTGAGTGAGTGAGTGATGGAGGGGGCTGGTACCTGAGAGTGGGACAGAGTGAGTGAGTGAGTGATGGAGGGGGCTGGTATGTGAGAGTGGGACAGAGTGAGTGAGTGAGTGATGGAAGGGGCTGGTATGTGAGAGTGGGACAGAGTGAGTGAGTGAGTGATGGAAGGGGCTGGCATCTCATCACAAAAATCTGTCAACATTGTGTTTGTGGTTCAGTTGTAGTTGAATTGTCGATGTTGGTGGTTATGGCACGTTTCAGCAATTCCTTCTGTAACCTCTGCATTTGCAGCGATAGCCTGATTTTTACGTTGCAGAGAAGGAAGTAGAGCTTTTAAGAGTTTATGCAAAGGAAACAGGGAGGTGATGATGTAATGGCAATGTGACTGACCTAGTAATCTAGCTAGCGACATCCAATGTTTGTGAATAAATTTTTAAAAAGTTTACTCTCATTCAGCCCACGAGCCTGTTCCCTGTGTCAAGTCAACCCTGACTGACCTTGTACCCCAATCCTATCCCTTCTTTTTTCACAACTAAAAGTTCATCTGGTTTATTTTGTGAAGATTTAGTGGACTCTGAGACGCAATAGATTTCTGGGAAGAGGGGAGTGAAGGGGGGAGAAATTGAAAATTCGTAATGTTTTGCCTGAAAAAGTGCTTTCTGGCCTCAATCCCAAAAGGCCTCAATCCTGCTGAAAGGTTATGCCCCTACCTTGTGACTCTCACATTGGCTGAGCTGAAGCGACGTTGAGTACGGCCGGCTGTCTTTGAGGGAACTTTGAGGGAGTATGATCCTCATAAATGAAGCAAAGTCATAACGTTAAGGGCGGGAGGGGTCTGAGGCTTTTGGGTGACAGTAGGCCCCGAACTGAATGGGGATTGATTGACCAAGTGCCCTCTCCTGTTGGATTTGCGTGTGTGTTGTGTGTGAGAGAGAGAGACATAAACACCGTGTGAATTCAAACCAGCTGTGAGACATTACACACAGCTGCCTGAGCGAAAGGAAACAGCAGTTCAGTTCACACAGGGCGCAAGGTTTGGGGGATGGGGAAGGCCGAGGACAGGCGGGGCCTTGTCTAGACGGGTTTGGCAGGGATGGATGGGGATGGGCTGGGGGTTTCTTAAAAGGCGCAGGATGGAAGCCGGAACTAAACCTGAAGCTGGTCTGGAGAGCTCCGCAACACACCAAGAAACATTGGAGGTTATTTGAGCCCGAGCAGAACCGTACAGGGTAGTGGGGGAGGTGGTGGGGTGATGTTAAAAGGGGGAGGGCACGGCTGGAGATTTTTATTTTAAGGAGCCTTGAGACAGGAAGCTTGACTAATCTCCTTTTCTGCTCCTGGTGGAATGGGTTCTGTCTACAAACTGCGCCGCCACATTCCAGAACATTCTATGTGAACCATGCAGACACACAAAAGAAAATGAACACCACCCAACAAGGCACTGCGCAGGAAAGTTGATCCAACCGAGTTTGGAGAGCGAGCCAACGGATGGGTGACAGGAGAAAGGCAGGATCTGAGGAGCATCTTAAAGGGAGGGGAGAGAAGGGATTTTCGGGAGAGAATTCCAGGGCTTGGGAGCCAGTCAGTTGAAAATATCGCCATCGTTGGGGCAGGTACACAGATAGGAAAGGTTTAGAGGGAAATGGGACTAGTTCATTTTGGCAAACCTGGTCGGCATGGATGAGTTGGGCCGAAGGGCCTGTTTCCGTGCTGTATGACTCCATGACATTGGTAAAGCGGAGCAGACTGGAGTTTTCACTGGAGGTCAGATCGCAGGATGTGGAGGTTGAAATGATGGAGAGTTAAGGAAGTCATCTTGTTCAGACTCACTGCCTCGCCTTCAGTAATGCCACTTTCTTATTCTGGTGATGGAGGGATTTACCAGACTGATCCCTGGGATGGCAGGACTGACGTATCAGGACAGACTGGATTGGTCGGGATTATAGTCACAGGAATTTAGAGCAATGAGGGAGGATCTCATAGAAACCGATAAAATTCTAACAGGACTAGACATGGTAAACGCAGGAAGGATGTCCCCGATGGCCAGGGAGTCCAATTCCAGTGATTCTCAGATTAAGGCCAAGGGTAAGCCATCTAGGACTGAGATGAGCAGAAATGTCTTCATCCAGAGGGTGGTGAGACCATAGAATTCTCTGCCACAGAAAGCGGTTGAGGCCAAAACATTGAATATTTTCAAAAAGTTAGAATCACTACAGTGTCGAGGCAGGCCATTTGGCCCACTGAGTCCACACTGACCCTCTGAAGAGCATCCCACCCAGACCCACCCCTCTTCCTGTAACCCTGCATTTCCCACAGCTAATCCACCCGAACCTGCACATCTTTGGACTGTGAGAGGAAGCCAGAGCACCCGGAGGAAACCCACGCAGACACGGGGAGAACATGCAAACTCCCACACAGACAGTTGCCTGAGGGTGGAATCGAACCTGGGTCACTGGCGCTGTGAGGCAGCAGTGCTAACCGCTGAGCCATTCTTGAGGCTAAAGGGGTCAAAGAGTATTGAGGAGGGTGGGAGGGGGGATGCAGGAACAGGGGACGCTAGCTGGCCGAGTATTGAATGGTGGAGCAGGCTCGAAGGGCTGAAAGGCCTGGTCCTGGTTTATGGCTGAAGAAGCAAGATCGACCCCAATGCCAACTAATTATGGACAGGGGTCCAAGGGATTGGTCAAAGGGTGAGGGATTAGGGAACGTTGTAAAAGGGGAGAGTGAGGTGGACAGGATGTTCACAGCACTGGAACCTATAAATGCCCCAGAAAAAAGGGGAGGGGGGGCTGCTAATAAAGGTGGCTGACTGAAATGTAACCCCTTGACCCCCCCCCCCCCGCCCCGCGCCGCCGCGACCTTGCCATGACCTCTGCCATCCGTGGGATCCTGCTGTGCTATGTCCCCACGACTTTGCTGCTGCGACTGGGCCTTCAATATACTTTATTGCCTGCAACCCCCTTGAGGTCTTGAATGTCGGTATAGAAATGTAAATTATTTCCGATAAATACTGTCCTGGTGGTTGATGCAGGGGGGGTGACGGGGTTACGTATGTCCTTGAGGCTCATGTGTTCAGCTTTATGCTCCTCACCCTGACACCCAGAGGTGATGGCTCACACACTCACACACACACAGAGCCATCTCCTCACTCCCCTCAGCTCACAAACACTTCATCCTGCGGCTGACTAATGGATTACTAATCTGCATTTTGCCTTTCAGTCCTTGTCAGCTCTGATATTCCGGGCCCAGAACGGCGGGGTGAATGAGCACCATTCATCCCGTCGCCATGGCAACTGGATTTTTACAGGTCCACTGCGAATGCAGGCTCCAAATCCATAACTAGGCCGAACGTCACTTTACACAGAAAACCCTGCACGTTAACTGTTTGAGGGATGAACTATAGACGGCACTGAGGGCTCTCAAGTTCCTGTGCCCAATAGGATTGCCCTATTGGATAAAAACTTCCTGCCTTTTGGAATCCTTTCCCCCCTCCGACCCCCCCAAACACTCCATACATTGTCACTTCTCTCTTGCTGGGGCCATTCTCGTCCGGCAAATCCATCTCTGCTCCACATTGCTGGCTATTGGGCTACGGGGGTCATCACAGTCCGAATCCATCCTCATGCATCGTCCGCATGTGCTCTTCCTGATTGCAGTTGGACCTCCAGGGTGCTGGTGGGTAATGGCCGTGCTGTGGTTAAGCTCAGAGAACTGTTTCAAGACTTCAAGCTTAGCAGACACCATGTCGTTGATTCACAATAATTCGTGGCCAGAACACACAAACAAGGATAAAGAGGGGAAGGTGGTCAAGGTCCCCTATGTTCACCACAGGGAGTGAGCCCACAAAAATGGATTCAATCAAGCATGAGTCAAGGAGTAAATGGGATGGGAGGGAGGAATTGTATACATTGGGAGTGAATGGAAGGGGTTTGTGTTCATTGGGACTATGTCCAACAGGAGTGAATGGGAAGGGATTTAGTCCATTTGAATTGCGTCCAATGGGAGTGAAAAGGAAGGGGTTTGGGTCCATTGGGATTGTGTTCAATGGGCATGAATAGGAAGGGGTTGTTGTCCATTGGAATTAATTCCGATGGGAATGAATGGGAAAGGATTTAGTCCATTGAGATTGTGTCCAATAGGAGTGAATGGGAAGGGGTTGGGGTCTATTAGGATTCATTCCAATGGGAGTGAATGGGAAGGGACTGGGCACTATAGGGTTGAATAATTGGATTTAACTGAAATCCTTGGCTTCATTTACGTTCTGGATAGTTCCTTCCATTTACAAAATTCTTAGGAAGGAGCAGCTCGGTATGTGCTGAGCAAATCAATCTTGTTGAGTCAGTCTTTGGCCTCAGTGCCATTGGATGAACCCCAGCGCAAGAAGATAAACAACTGAGGCCAGTGGGCCTTAGGGCCAATGTGGTGAGTCAGACTCAGCGGAACTGTGACCCCCAAGCTGGTATGGATTGGATGGGGCGGGGTGGGTGGTGTCTGACCTCCAATCCAAGTGGGAGGTGTCTGAAAACTGGTGAGATGGTGAGACAACAGCATTCAACTGGAGAAAGAAGGTCTTTGGAGGAGGAGAGATAGAGAGAGATGGTGGAGGTGGGGTGGAGATGGAAAGGGAGAGGAATGGGGTGGAGGGGGAAGGGGAGAGGGAGCGAGGGGTGAAGGGGTGTGAGAGGGAAGGGAGGGGGGGAGAGTAAATGGGCAGTGGGCCTCGAGTCTTAGAAACGCAATGGGACGTGGGCAGCTCAGAGTGGGTTAATTTTTTGTACTTCAGTCATGGGATGAGGGAATGGCTGATTGGGGCAACATTTTATTGCCCGTCCCTAGTTGCCCCTTGAGAAGGTGGTGGTGAACTGCGTTCTCGAACTGCTGCAGGCCGTGCGAGCTGCATCTAATTCCCATTATCGGGGGGATGGGGGAGGTCAGGGCCTCAGGAGATCAAATTAAATAGCCCACTGTGCCCATAACGGCGGGCGGATGGTTGGGGGTGGGGGCGGTGCTTCTTGATGCTGCTTTCACTTTTATCACCCACCGCGGCCATCCTTACTCCTCCTCCACCACCCTAACCCCACCCCTCCTCCCCCAATCCCCACCATCCCCGCCCCTCCTCCCCCAATCCCCACTGTCGCCCCCACCTCTCCTCCCCCAATCCCCACCATTCCCCCTGCCCCTCCTCCCCCAATCCCCGCCCCTCCTCCCCCAATCCCCACCATCATCCCCGCCCCTCCTCCCCCAATCCCCACCCTCCCCCACCTCTCCTCCCCCAATCCCCACCCTCCCCCACCTCTCCTCCCCCAATCTCCATCACCCCTCGCCCCTCCTCCCCCAATCCCCACCATCCCCCCACCTCTCCTCCCCCAATCCCCACCCTCCACCACCTCTCCTCCCCCAATCTCCATCACCCCTCGCCCCTCCTCCCCCAATCCCCACCGTCCCCCCCACCCCTCCTCCCCATCCGCCTCTCCATTCCCCATCCAATTGCAAACCAACACCTCCCAATACGAGAGATCTGCCCTAGGTGCATTGGACTGGTGCCTCACGCAGCCTCCAGCAGCCACCAATAGACAATAGGTGTGTCATAGCACCCACCCCCAGATCCCCTCACAATCATTGGCTGTTCGACACGTCTATCTGCACAGTGCCAAGAGCATGCAGTCTCTGTTCCATGATCTTATTGGAGGATGCTTCACTGTATCCATCAAACTGTCTTTTCCTGCCTGTCCCCGATTTTGTCTTTTGTGGTGTTTATATGTGTGTGGGTGTCTGTCTGTGTGTGAGTGTCTGTCTGTGTGTGGGTGTCTGTCTGTGTGTG
>JAHRHZ010000092.1:9509371-9540155 GCA_024137785.1 Ginglymostoma cirratum | reverse complement strand
GTAGTGGAGGTGAGGGTGGTAGTGGAGGTGAGGGTGGTAGTGGAGGCGAGGGTGGGAGTGAGGTGAGGGAGAGTGGTACCTGCAGCAGCCCGAGGAGGCGCCTTGTGACAGTCCCATTGGGCTGTGACTGAGCTCTCGACGGGACGGACCGGCTGCAGCTGGAAGCTCCCTGTATTTCCCTGCCTTTCGCCTGTTTGTTCCAGTGTTTTGAGTTGGTGCCCGAGTGCAGCGATACCATCCAGCGCTTCCCACCGTGTGCTGGCTCAGTGGTTAGACCCGCTCCCTAACAGCACCATGGAGCCAGGCTCAACCTCACCTTCGGGCGAGTGTCTGGGAGGCCTTTGCACATTCTCCCCTAAGTCTGCGTGAGTTTCCTCCCACAGTCCAAAGATGCGCAGGTTAGAGTGGATTTGCCGGGCTCAGTTACCCCCATAGTGTCCAGGGATGTGTAGATTAGCTGGGTGGGTCTGGGTGGGACGGCCTGAGGGTCGGTGTGGACTTGTTGGGCTGAAGGGCCTGTTTCCACACTGTAGGGATTCTATGAAAAAATGAAAAATACGCATGGCTATAAATAAATCAAACCTGGATAGGAAAGTGGGGGAATGCGGGCCAAACACAGGCAAGTGGGACTAGTGCAATTTGGGAAAACTGATCGGCATGGACGAGTTGGGCTGAAGGGCCTATTTTCCGTGCTCATTAACTCCAGTGGTAATACCGCTAAGCCATCACCTCCTTTGGCTTTCTATCACGATATATAATCATTGGAAAATATCATTTTGAACGACAATGTTATAAAATGCCTGTATAATGTGCAGGAGAATTGAATAAAACAAGGCGATGGCAGCAAGTTGCATGTGGAGATTCTCAGTCACTAGATGTGTGGCCAGAAACGGTCAGTTTTAAAGGAAACAGCAGCGGGGACAGAGAGAGAGAGACAGAGGTTTGGCGAGGGAGTTCCAGAGCTCGGGGCCCAGGCTGGTGAGGGTCCAGTCACCGATGGTGGAATAATTAAAATTGGAGATGTGCACAAGGCTGTATTTCAGGGAGCGCAGAGATCACAGTGGGTTGCAAGGCCAGAGAGGGGGTCGCAGAGGTAGGGATGAGGTGAGGCAGTGGAGGGATTTGCAAACAACGATGAGAGTTTTGAAAATCGAGGTATTGTTGGACCGATGGATAGTGGGCACAGGGCACAGGCACTGTCTGATCCCCAGTCCTGGGACCAGTGTGATCCCACTGAATGATCATCACATTTCTCTGGAGATCCACCAGACAACACCGCCCTCATCTGGCACATGATGTAAATGGCACCCGGTTCCGTGAATCACAGTAAACAGGCTCACCAGGCCAAACGCAGACTGATTCAGGTGGAAATGGAGCAATTTCACAACGCAGCCTCAGAACGCACAATTCTTCACAGGATGTCATGTGTTGTCCTGCAGCAAATTTAAAGAAAAGCGAGCTTACTCTCACAGAGTCACATAGCATGGAAACATACCCTTCAGCCCAACTTGTCCATACTGACCAGGTTTCCCAAACTGACCTACTCCCATTTGCCTGCGTTTGGCCCATATCTCTCTAAAACTTTCCTATCCATACACCCTTTTAGATGCCTTTTATATGTCGTAATTGTTCCAGTCTCCACCACTTCCTCTGGCAGTTCGTACCTCCCTCTGTGTGAAAAAGTTGCCCCTCAAGTCCTTTTTAAATCTTTCCCGTCTCACCTTAAAACTAAGCCCCTCTAGTTTCGGACTCCCCTACCCTGGGGAAAAGACCTTGGCTGTTCACCCTATCCATGCCCCTCATCCATGTATCCGCATCTACCACTTCCTCCGGAAGATCATTCCACACATGAACTATTCTCTGTTCAAAAAAGTTGCCTGTCATGTCATTTTAAAATTATTTCTCTTCTCACCTTAAAAATGTGCCCCCTAGTTTTGAATTCCTCACCCTAGGGAAAGGACACTTGCCATTCCCCTTATCTATATCCCTCATGATCTTATAAACTCCATAACGTCACCTGTGAAACTCCTGCTCTCCAGTGGAAAAACATCCCAGCTTCTCCTTATAAAGAAACCTTTCAGTCTTGGTATTATCTGGTAAATCTTTTCTGAACCCTCTCCAGCTTAATAATATCCTTCCTATAACTGGGCGACCAGAACAGGGCACAGTATTCCAGAAGAGATAGTAGGAACTGCCGATGCTGGAGTCTGAGATAACACAGTGTAGAGCTGGATGAACAGAGCAGGCCAAGCAGCATCAGAAGAGCAGGAAAGCTGACATTTCGGGTCTGGACCCTTCTGCAGAAATAATTTCTGCAGAAGGGTCCAGACCCAAAACATCAGCCTTCCTGCTCCTCTAATGCTGCTTGGCCTGCTGTGCTCATCCAGCTCTACACCTTGTTATCTCAGTACTCCAGAAGACGCCTCACCAAAGTCCCATATAACCCCAGAATGATGTCCCGACTCCTATACTCAAAGGACTGAGCAATGAAGGCAAGTGTGCTTAATGCCTTCTTAACCACCCTGCCTACCAGTGACACAAGTTTCAAAGAATTATGTACCTGAACCCCCTAGGTCTATCTAGACATTTATAAAATTCATGAGGGATTAGGGTTACTAGTATGGGGGATTTCAGGACTAGGGGTACATTTTTAAGATGAGAGGAGATAGATTTTAAAAAGACATGGGGGGCAAATTTTTTTACACAGATGGTGGTTTGTGTGTGGAATGGGCGTCCTGAGGAAGTGGTGGATGTGGGTTCAGTTACAACGTTTAAAAGACATTTGGATAAGTACATGGATAGGAAAGGTTTGGAGGGATATGGACCAGGAGCAGGCAGGTGGGACAAGCTTAGTTTGAGATTATGGCCAGCATGGACTGGTTGGACTGAAGGGTCTGTCTCCGTGTTGTATGACTCCGACTCTATGACTACTTGAGGCCCTACTTTTAACTGTATGAGCCCTGCCCTTGTTTGTTTGACCAAAATACAATACCTCGCATTTATCCAAATTGAACTCCATCTGCCACTCTTCAGCCCATTGACCCAACCGATCAAGATCTCTTTGCAATCTTAGATAACCTTCTTCACTGTCCACTATACCACCAATTTTGGTGTCGTCTGCAAACTCACTAACCATATCTCCTACATTCTCATCCAAATGAGCCCTATGAATGTGAGTACAGTGCATTTCTGTGTCAGGCCGAGTGACAGCTGTATCCTATTGGGAATGACCTGATGAACTGAATGATGGGAGGGGACTGTTTCGCTCCCTGTAGACCTTCCTCCTGACTCTGTTGCAAACTCACTGCCTGCTCTTCACTTCCACCGGGAGGCACTTGGGGACTGACACTGCCTCTGAACAGGTAGGTGCAATCTGCTCTCTCGTCTCCGCAGCTGGGTCTTTCGCTAGTTAAACAGCCAAAGGCAGTACTGAGAGCCCAGACTGTGCCCAGTCAGGATCCTGTGCCTTATGGCTAATGAGTGACCTGAGAAGGTGGTGTTTTCTCTAGGATTATCTAACTGTCTCGTTAAAGAGGGTGAGAGGGACTGAAATTTTTACGGTTTGTATTGTAGATCTTTACATGTGTGAGCAAATCCGATCTGAAGACATTTTCTGGGCTGCAGGGATAACTCAGAGGAGTGGGACTTAGTGAGTCGTTCAAACAGAGAGCTAGTATGGACACAGTGGATTGAATATTCTGCGAGGGTCCAGTCTGTCTGAGTTTGAAGCTGTGTGAGTGTAACTGTGTGCAGTTTAGCACGTGGTTGTGTGTGTCTGTCTGGACATGTGTGTAAAAGTGTGATGTGCATTTGGATATTTATTGGTCAGTGTATATGTGTACATGTATGTGTGTGTGCAAGTGTGTGTAATTGTGTACGTCTTGTTATGTGGGCGCCTTTGTGTGCATGGATGTGCATTTGGGAATGTGTGTGTGTGAGTGCGTGTGTGTGTGTGTGAGAGTGCGTGTGTGTGTGAGAGTGCGTGCGTGTGTGTGTGAGAGTGCATGTGTGTGTGTGTGAGAGTGCGTGCGTGTGTGTGTGTGTGAGAGTGCGTGTGTGTGAGAGCGCGTGCGTGTGTGTGTGAGAGTGCGTGTGTGTGTGTGTGTGAGAGTGCGTGTGTGTGTGTGTGAGAGTGTGTGTGTGTGTGTGAGAGTACATGCGTGTGTGTGTGTGAGAGTGCGTGTGTGTGTGAGAGTGCGTGCATGTGTGTGTGAGAGTGCGTGTGTGCGTGTGCGTGTGTGTGTGGTTGTGGATCTGTGTGTGTAGGAGTGTTGACGTGTGGGAGTGCATTTGTTTGGGGGATGGTCTGTGTGTGTGTGTGTGTGTGTGTGTGTGTGCGCGCGCGTCTGTGTGTGTGTGTGGCAGTGTTGGTGTGTGTGTCGGGGGGGGTGTTCTTTGTGTGTGCAGGAGGTGTGTTCTGTGTGTGTATCTGTGTGTGTGGCAGTGTGTGTGGGGGGTGGTGTCCCGTGTCTGTGTGTCTGTGTGTGTGGGAGTACAGGTGTATAGATGTAGATCCTTTCTACCAGGGAGTATCCCTCCCAGTTTTAACCTACTTCCATCTCAGACAGCAGCAGGAGTCCAGTCCCATTCTGGGCCCTCACATCTCACCAGAACCACAGAACAGTCACTGTGCAAAAGCTAGCTCTCTGTTTGAGATACTCACACAGCTCCACTTCCATTGAGCCACTCCTGCAGACCAGAAAATGCCTTTCTCTTCAGAGAACGATCCAAAACTCTCTGGAGAGCTGCGATGGAGTTAGTGCCAACTCAAGCATCACCATCCACATCCCAACCACTCCACACATAAAAAACAATATACTTTCATCATGTTGCTGGGAACGGTTTCTCCTGCCCTGCTCTGCCCAGACCCTTTGTGAATTTGTGTCTCTAACTCGGGAGAAAAGGAGAAACACAAACTGACTCTGCACAACAGGAAGATATAACTGGGGCCTCAGTGGGAGATGGAGGAGAAGGTGCTGTCTGGTAAAGTCTTGCTCGATGGGGTAGAAACATTTCATTCCTCAAGGAAGATGAGCTGTTAACTCTCAGACTATCAGTGACATTCTCTCTCCATTTCCCCTGCTGAAGATGTGACCAGCTGTCTCCACTCCTTCTGCTGCCTTGCTATAGCGCCCCACACTGCGCCTCCCCCAAAGTGCTTTTACAGCTAACCAAACCCCTGCCTGAAGAGCCAGCAAGCAGGAAAGGTGGTAGCCAATGCACGCACTGAAGTTCTCCTACAGGACTGTGGGGCAGCTCTCTCATCAGAGGGAGAGGCGGCTGGGGGTGAGTTTAATCTGAGGGTCACCATGCCTCAGGCAAAGGGAGAGTCATATCACCATAGAGATGTACAGCACAGAAGCAAGGCCCTTCCATCCAACACGTCCATTCCAACCAGATACCCTAAATTAATCTAGTCCCATTTGCCAGCTTTCGGCCCATATCCGCCTAAACCCTTCCCATTCATATACCCATCTAAATGCCTTTTAAATGTTGTAATTGTACCAGCCTCCACCACTTCCTCTGACAGCTCATTCCATACACACGCCACCCTCTGCCTGAAAAAGTTGCCCCTTAGGTCCCTTTTCAATCTTTCCCCTCTCACCCTAAACCTATGCCTGCTAGTTTTGGACTCCCCTACCTTGGGGAAAAGACCTTAGCTATTCACCGTCTCCATGCCCCTCATGATTTTATAAACCTCTGTAAGCCTCCAATTCTCCAGAGAAAATACCGCAAGCCTATGTCAGCCTCTCCCTATAGCTCGAAACCTCCAACCCTGGCAAAATCCTTGTAAATCTTTTCAAGTTTCACGATATCCTTCCTATAGCAGGGAGACCGGAATCGAACGCAGTATTGCAAATGTGGCCTAATCTTCATGGTGGTCTCACCCAGTGCAGGAATTGAACCCTTGCATCACAAACCAACATTGAGTTAGGTGACCGGGCAGAAAGATAAATGTTGGCCAGGACTCTGGGGCAGAGATTCCCCCCAAACCCCAACATCTTCTTCAAAATAGCGTGGAGAGATTTCAGCCTTTCAGCTCTCTTCCCCAGAATGTAGTGAGAGCTGGACCTCAAAATGTATTCTTAGGATGGCAGATTTCCCTCCAGAAGTGAGGTGAATCAGATGGGGTTTTACGACAATCAACACATGGTCAGCATTAGAGATAATAGGAACTGCAGATGCTGGAGAATCCGAGATAATAAGGTGTAGAGCTGGATGAACACAGCAGGTCAAGCAGCATCATAGGATCAGGAAGGCTGACGTTTCAGGCCTAGACCCTTTAGGCCCGAATCGTCAGCCTTCCTGCTCCTATGATGCTGCTTGGCCTGCTGTGTTCATCCAGCTCTACATCTTGTTACATGGTCAGCATTAGTTGAGTTTCAGTCGCACTGTTGTTTAAAATTGAACTTGATTTTCACTATCTCCCCCATTGAGATTCGAACCCTGGTCCCTCCAGAAATATTAGCCTCCTCTGCCGGCCCAGACACCATTACTGGCGATGGGGCAGCACAGTGGCTAGCACTGCTGCCTCACAGTGCCAGGGACCCGAGTTTGATTCCACCCTCGGGCGACTGTCTGTGCGGGTTTCCTCCGGGTGCTCCGGTTTCCTCCCGCAGTCCAAAGATGTGCAAGTTAGGGTGGATTGGCCAAACTAAATTGCCCGTAGTGTCCAGGGATGTGTAGATTATGTGGGTTATACAGGGATGGGTTTGGGTGGGTGCCCTGAAGGTCGGTGTGGACTTGTTGGGCCGAAGGGCCTGTTTTCACACTGTAGCGATTCTATGATACCCCAAGCCTGCTCCTCCCTGGCAACAATGAGGCTGTTCTCCCACCGACAGTGCGGAAGGTTTTGTGTAGCTGACCACGATCTTAGAGTCATCCAGCATGGAAACAGGCCCTTTGGCCCAACATGTCCATGCCAACTAGGATTTTTACATTCATTCACAGGATGAAGGTGTTGCTGGCCAGGCCCAGCATTTATAGCCCGTCTCTAATTGCCCAGAGGGCAGTTAAGAATCAACCACATCGTTGTGGGCCTGGAGTCACGTGTAGGCCAGACCAGGTAAGGAAGGGAGTTTCCTTCCCTAAATTAATCTAGTCCCATTTGCCAGCATTTGGCCCATATCCCGCTAAACCATAGGACAGATGGGATTTTCCCGACAATTGGTGGCAGTCATCATTCGACTCTTAATTCCAGGATTTTACTGATTTCAAATCCCATGGTGGGATTCGAACCCAGGTTCCCGGAACATCACCTGGTGTCTCTGGATTAACAGGCCGGTGATAATAGGCAATCACCTCCTGACAAACTAAACCAGCATCATTTGCCTGCATTAGGCCCATATCCTTCTAGACTCTCTCAAAAGGGGGAATAAGGCTCGAATAGATACGTACTGCATTCCAGTGGCACCTGGGCCCGTGGTCAGAGTCATCCCAATTGGGAAGACGCCTGGCTTTCTTCCAAAGTGCGAAAGGCAGAGGGAGTTGGGGGGGGGAAGGCAATTGGCAAAGGAAGATCACGATGCAGTGAATTCCCTGAGGCAAATTTGAAATGCAAACGTACACAATGTAAATCTCTACCTGAGCCAGCCAGCACCTCCCACAACCCCCCACCTCAGAGCCTGGCCAGCTGGACACTGGGCCTATGTTCAAAGATGACATTTCCCACTCCCTGACCCTCGCCCTGAGCTGTGTGCAGACCACCGTGGGGGGGACCTCATTAGCGGAACGCTCAATGCATCTTTCATGAGTTACCTCCTGAGAGCTGGCAGATGTGGAGAAGGTTTAATTAAGGTGGGTGGGGGGTGGGTAGCCCTGCTCAGGGACTTGTAACACTCTTAATCTGCCTCAGTTTTTCAACTGTGACTAATTGAAAAAGAGAAACACTTTCCTTTGTTAACCCCTCTCTGTAATGGGCCAGCTGTGGCGTAGGAGGAGTGAGGCGATGGAAAATTGGAGCAGGAGCAGGCCACTCGGCCCTTCAAGCCTAATCTGCCATTCAAATACGTTCACGGCTGATTGTCCGACTCAGAATCTTGTTCCTGCTTTTCCATTTTGTCCCAGGAACTAAATTGAACTACGCTCTTGAAAACATTCAGTGTTTGGGCCTCAATGCAACAGCTTTCTGCAGTAGAGTGGGGAGACTCAGAGGGTTGGCTATTTCCGGACCCTTTAAGGACAGATTGGGATAAGTCAAGTGTAAAAATTACACTTCAATAAACCAAGATTTGAAACGGTTAATGGCCTCCTCAGGTGCTTGTACCTGTCTGTTTATTACCTGCCAAACACCAGCTGCTGCCAACTGAAAACAAGTGCCATCAACAAATGCCAGGCCCCTCTGAGACCCACAAGGTTCTGCTCACAGCTCAGGGAGTGGGGAGGGAGTCAATACACTGCTCAGTCTCACAACAATCTCGTGCTCTGTAACAGGGGAAGGTCTATCCTACCACAGCAGGTACCCCGGGAGGGAGTTACAGACTGGAATCTGATCAACAGGCTGTCGGGGGTTTATATACAAAATAACACATACCCGGGAGGGAGTTACAGACTGGAATCTGATCGACAGGCTGTGAGGGGTTTATATTACAAAAGAACAGATACCCGGGAGGGAGTTACAGACTGGAATTGAATTGAGGGTTTCGGGGGTTTATATACAAAATAACAGATACATTGGAGGCAGTCATGGACTGGAATTGAATTGAGAGCTTTGGTGGGGTTTATATATAGAACAACAGATACCTGGGAGGGAGTTACAGACTGGAATCGAATTGAGGGGCTTGGGGGGTTTGTATATAGGATAACAGATACCCAGGAGGGAGTTACGGACTGGAATCGAATCGAGGAGTTCGGGATGGTTTATATATAGAATAACAGATACTTGGGAGGGAGTTAATGGACTGGAATCAAATTGAGGGGTTCAGGGACTTTATAAATAGAATAACAAGATACCCAGGACTGAGTTACAGACTGAAATCTAATCGAGGGGTTCAGGGTGGTTTATATATAAAATAAAGATACCAAGGAGTGAGTTATAGACTGAAAGCTAATTGAGGAGTTTGGGGTGGTTTATATACAGAATGACAGATACCTGGGAGTGAGTTACAGGCTGGAATCTAATCAAGAGTTTCAGAGGCGTGTTTACACATGGAATAACGGATAGCCAGGAGCGAGTTGTAGACCAGAATCGGATCGATGTGTTCGGGGGTTTTATTTACACAATAACAGATACCCAGCAGTAAGTTACAGACTGTAATTTAAAGGAATGGTTGGGGAGGTTTATATAGAGAATAACAGACACCGGGTGTGAGTTACAGACCGAAATCTAATCAAGGGGTTCATGGTGATTTATATTCAGACAGATACCCAAGAGTGATTTATAAACTGGAATCTAATCGAGGGGTTTGGTGTGTTTACATATAGACTAACAGACACCCAGGAGCAAGTTACAAACTGGAATCCAATTGAGGGGGTTAGGCTGGTTTATATATAGAGTAACAGTTCACCAGGAGTGAGTTACAGACTGGAATCTAATCAAGGGGTTCAGGAGGGTTTATATATAAACTAACAGACACCTGGAAGTGAGCTTCTGACTGGAATTTATTCAAGGTGCTCAGGGGAGTTATATATCGAATAACAGAAACCAGAAGGGAATTACAGGCTGGAATCTATTCAAGGGGGTCAAGGTGTTTGTATACAGAATAACAGATACCTGGGAGTGAGTTAGAGTGTGAATTCTAATCAAAGATTGAGGAGGATATAGATTAATAGACACCCGGGAGTCAGATGGAAAGGAAGGTGGGGGATGGATGAGAATCATGATGGAACAATAGGGGCTTCAGTGAGATGGAGCAGAGGGAGTTGGCAGGGTGGAGGAGAGGAGGTAAAGGGAGTTTTAGATGAGGACGTGGGAGGCTAAAGAGGAGCTCAGAGTGCGGGGGAGGTGAGGGTTGGGGAGGTGAGGGGAATGTGAGAGATGGGGTGGTGGGTGGAGAGGGAGTTGAGGGATAGGGATGTGGGAGAGGGGAAGGTGAGAGGGGTGGGTGAGGGGGAGGTGAGGGAAGGGGAGGTGGGTGGGGGGAGATGAGGGACAGGGAGGTGGGAAGGTGAGGGGGTTGGGTGAGGGGGAGGTGAGGCAAGGTGAGGTGGCCGAGGGGAGATGAGAGATGGGGAGGTGAGGGAAGGGGAGGTGAGGGGGAGGTGAGGGACAGGGAGGTGGGAGAGGGGGAGGTGAGGGAAGGGATAGAGATGGATGGGAAGGCAGTGAATGGGAATGGGAGGAAGGGCAGTAGTGATGTGAGAGGGTGCGGGTGAGGGGAAGAGAGGGATTGTGGCAGTTAGGGGAGGGGTGGTGGATAGATAGTCTTCAATCTGAACTCTTCCTGTGCACTAATGCTGCCCACCATCGGCTCTGCTCTGTGCCGTTTTACTCTACATCCTCCCGCAGTTCAAAGATGTGCAGGTTAGGGTAGATTGGCCATGATAAATTGCCCGTAGTGTTCAGGGAGGTGTAGGTTAGGTGGGTTATAGGGGGATGAGTCTGGGTGGGATGCTCTGAGGTTCGGTGTGGATTTGTTGGGCCGAAGGGCCTGTATCCACACTGTAGGGATTCTATGATTCTATGATTCTACCATCATCTCCCCATTAAACACAGGTAGTGTGCCACGCTCGTCTGGAGATGTTAATCCGTGATCAATAACGGTTTGTGAGCCTGCCTCGGGACATGATAATCACCGAGCAGAGTTTACCTTCACTAACCAGGCCGACGGGGGGAGCAGTTATCAGTAGAGCTGGTGACAGATTGAATTCTGGTTTGGTGCGTTCATTTTTCCAGGCTACTCGATGCACTCTGACGCTGCGGCTGATTACATTGGTCTCTTGCCTCTCTTGCCCCTCTCTCCCCATATTGCAGAGGCAGGGGTGCGAATCCCACTCCAGAGAGGGGCCAATGCTCTCCATGCCACACCGAGGGGGTGCTGCACTGCCAGCTGAACTCCCCGTCTTGGCTCACACTGTATCCAAGGTTTCAGCAAGGAGGCGGGTTGAGGAGGGAGGAGGAGCTGACGAAGGGGGGTAAATGGTATTTAAGGTCGATCCTTCCACTCAGAGCACCAGGGTCTGACTGAGAAAAAACAAGGCCACTCAGCCCCTCAATTTCCTTGTCTGATCTAGTTCTGGCCTCACCACCACCTTCCTGCCACCCCAACCCCCAAACCATGCACATGTGCCCTGACACCCCCTCCCACAGACACACACACACACACACACAGTCTCTCTCTCTCACTCACAGACACACACCCTCTCTCACACACACACACACACACACACGTGCACACACACATACACACACACACGCACACACACACGCACACAGACTCACACACATACACCCACACACACGCACACACACCCACACACAAACATACACACACCCACACACACACGCACACACACACACACACACACCTTCACTCACACAGACACACCCACATACACCCACCCACCCACACACACAGACACACCCACAGTCACACAGACACACCCACCCACCCATCCACACACGCACGCACACACGCACATTCATACACCCACACACACACATATGGATACACATGTGCACACACACACACGCAAACACACCCACACACACCCACAAACACACACACACACATGCACACCACACACACACACACATATACACACACACAAACCCACATACTCACACACGCACACACACACACACATATACACACACACAAACCCACATACTCACACACGCACACACACACAAACACACACATACACACACACTCACACACAAACACACACACCCACACACAAACACACACACACACATGCGCGCGCGCACACACACAAACACACACCCATCCACACACAAACACACACCCATCCACACACACACACACACACACACACACACACACACCTCTCAATGTAAACCCTCGCACATGCAGACACCAAAAACATTGGATCCTTCAAGCACTGCATGCTGTCATTTGGAGAGCTGACATTCAGAGACAGGGGCTCCCCTTTTCCATAGTAGTCCCTTAACACCGAGCGTGACTTCCTCCCGTTCTGGAGGGCTGGTTCCTGCAGTGGTGCACTGTCCAATGTCAGATCCACACACTCCGGCCGGGGCAGGGGTGGTGAGGGGGTAGGCTGTTGCATCATCCCTCCACTCTCGGGCCTTGGCCTCTCTTGGGCCTGTTGGAGATGGTTATTACTATCAATGGACACTTCATCCATGTTCTTGGGGCGAGATGTTCCCGTGACTCACTGTTGGGGAGGTGGGGGGATTGGGGTGCTGAAGGCATTGCCATATTTTTCAGGGAAGATTGGAGGACTGAAGGAGGGAGTTCCAGGATATTGACCCAGTGACGTGAAGGAAAGGCGATATATTTCCAAGTCAGGATGGTGAGTGGCTTGGAGGGGAATCTGCAGGGGATGGCGTTCCCATGTATCTGCTGCCCTTGTCCTTCTAGATGGAAGCGATCGTGGGTTTGGAAAATGCTGTCTGAGGATCTTTGGTGAATTTCCGCAGGGCATCTTGTAGATGGTACACACTGCTGCTACTGAGCGTCGGTGGTGGGCAAGGATGGCTGGTGGCTCAGTTGGCTCGAGGGGCTGAATGGCCTACACCTGTTCCTTTTTATTATGGTCAACAAGGCAGGCTGCTGTGTAGTGGATAGTGTCGAGATTCCTATCTGCTGTATCCATTTGTTAAGACCCAGCTGAGGTGCCAATCAGGCGGGCACGATGCGGGTTCCATATTTCTCTTGTCGTAATGAGACTGTGGAAGTCTACCTCATTCGCCCGTAGAGGGGATTTTGTGTAAGCCAAGCGGCGAATGGCACCATCCAAATGCACCGCCTTCTTTCTCTCTCCCCATGGGCCTCGTCTTTCTCTCTGGTTTCTCTTTTTTCCAGGTGGAGGAGTCGTGACCCGAGCGAGAGGAGATGCCCAATCAGAAGGCTAAGATCGCAGAGGCCAGAATGGCCGTGGAGCAGCTGAAGCTGGAGGTCCATATCGACAGGATGCAGGTGAGGCGTGTGTTCACCTGGGAAGAGCCAGGGAATCGGGAATCCCCGCAATCCCAGCGCCAGGTATCTGCCAGGACGTAGGGCAACTACTGGCCAGCCCTCAAACTCCAAGGTCCTCATACCAGCCAGTGCCCACTGGCCAACACCTGGTCCATTGGAATATCTCATTCTAATCCTTAATGTGAAAAAGCCTCATCCCTTAGCCCTCTATCTGTCGCCTCCTCCAGCCTCACAGGCGCCTCCCCGTTGATCTGCACCTTCTTCCCACTTACTTGCCTGTGATCCCCCACCTCCTCCAACCCACTCGATACCCTCACCCCAACAACAAAGACTGGGCCTTCACCTATTGAGTCTCCAAACTCCAGACCTACTTCCTGATAACTTCCTTTTTCTCGGAGCCCCTCTCTCCTCCTTTCATGTTTGAGTCGCCCTCACCTCCCTACCCTCCGCACCCTGCCCCACTCCCGCACCGCATCTTCCCATCTCCTCGGCCTCCAGCCCTGGTGAGGTAACTCGACGATGTTTGCCAATGACAAAGGGCGCTGTGTAAATGCAGACCGCGTTTCCTGCATCCCCTCACCCTCTCCTGCCCCCCCCCCGTCCCCTCACTACCATTTCCTCCTGAAGCCCCCTCTCACCCCCTCCCATGATTGGAGCCCACCTTTCTCCTCCTCCCAACCTGAACCCCACATCCCTCCCGCATCGATTTCCCAACTCGTCAAGCCCGCTCGCTTCCAGGATGGCCCCGGGGACAGGGCAGGGCCGAGGGATGGATGAGGGGTTGGGTGGTCGTGGTAATGTCCCCCGAGGCCTAGCCGGATGTTCGCATCTTGACGGGGCCTGTGTGGAATTTAAGCGTAATTCATTAGAAATCTGCAATCGAAATCTCGTCTAGCCAAGGTTGGCCACAGGACTATCGTCGATTTTGAGGTAAAATCTCACCTGGTTCAGTCACCGGGAGGTGGAATTCTGCTGATCTGACCTGGTCAGGCCTACACCTGGTCAAGGCTCCAGACCTGCAGCGACGGGGTTGATTCTGAAAAGTGAGCCACTTAATTGAGGGCCCTGGTGACACAGAGGCAGTGTCCTTATCTCTAGGCCAGGAGGTCTGGGTTCACCCTGCACCCCGCACTCTCCCCAATCCCCCAAGAAGATGTGTTGTAGAATGTCCAAAATAGGTCAATTGAAATAACTGCAAAGGCTCAAAAATGTGAACTCCGCCCCTCAGGGCCAAATTCTTCCAGAATTTCGGAAACACTTCCTCACATGAGGGGGCTGTGGAAATCTCAAATTTGCGACAAGGGAATTCACTGCCAGCCGCACATTTTTTTTGACAAATACTCATGGATGCTGAAAATCTGAACCAAAAACAACAATGCCCAGAGAATCTCAGCAGGCCTGGCCGTATCTACGGAGGGAGAGAAACAAGAGTTAGGCTTTTCGATTCTGACTTTGGTTAGGAGGACTGTTAGGGAATCAAATGGGGCTGGGGCACAGATCAGTCGGAATTGAATCGAACAGCAGAAGGCACTTGAGGGGCTAGATTTCTAGCGCTACCTCTCGTGTCAGTGCACACAACTTGGCAATACTGAGCCAGTTTACCTGTCGGTCATCAAATCCAGACACATTCTTGGGACACAGCGTCAAGACGATGCTGAATGACTAGTTTTCCAAAGCTTATCCCAGAGGGTGGTTAGCTCAGTTGGCTGCACGGCCCTATTGGAAAGTAAAGGGAGGCCAACAGTTTGGGTTCAGCTCTCACACTGGCTGGAGTTACCTTGAAAGACTCTCCTCCTCACCCTCTCCCTTTGCCTGAGGCAATGTCACCCTCAGGTTAATTGCTTCTCTCTCTCGAACGAGGGAATAGGACCAAGACCACTATTCACTTCCATCTTATCCTGTTGAGCGGACATGTAACTCAATGCTGAGCTGAATTTGCAGTCTCTTCAATAGCATCTTCCACACAGTGATACCTACCCCCCACCTCCTGAATCTTAGATCCCACTGCTGCCTCACGGCGCCAGTGACCCAGGTTCGATTCCACCCTTGGGCGACTGTCTGTGTGGAGTTTGCACATTCTCCCTGTGTCTGTGTGGGTTTCCTCCAGGTGCTCCGGTTTCCTCCCACAGTCCAAAGATGTGCAGGTTAGGGTGGATTGGCCATGGGAAATTGCCCCATTGTGTTTAGGGATGTGTAGATTAGAGGGTTGGTGTGGACTAATTAGGGCCGAAAGGCCTGTTTCCACGCTGTAAGGATTCTATGATTCCGTAAATGTGGAAGCAGGCCATTCGGCCCAACGGGTTCACACCAGCCCTCCGAAGAGCATCCTACCCAGGTGTTACCCATTCCTGTGACCCTGCATTCCCCATGACTAACCCACCTAGCCTGCCCATCGTGGGTAATTTAGCATGGCTAATCCAGCTCAACTGCACATCTTTGGACCGTGGGAAGAAACCAGAGCACCCATGCAGACACGGGGAGAATGTGCACACTCCATCCTGACAGTCACCCAAGGCTGGAATCGACCCTGGGTCCCCAGGACTGTGAGGGAGCTGTGGTAACCACTGAGCCACTGTAAAACCTTGGTCCATCCCAAAATGGAGTAGATGGGTTGAATGGCCTCCTGCAGTGATATCTCTTTGAGACAGCGAGATGTGATTGGGTTTGATGTCCCAGGGTTCCACCTCTCCATTTTGTGACACTTATCTCCCCTTTCTCTTTCTCTCTCTATCTCTTTCTCTTTCTCTCGCTCTCTTTCTCTCGTTTTCTCTCTTTCTCTCTCTCTCTCTCTCTCTCCAGGTCTCCAAGGCTGCAGCCGAACTCCTGGCGTATTGCGAGGAACACGCCAAGGAGGATCCCCTCGTAACTCCCGTCCCGAACGCCAACAACCCCTTCCGGGACAAGGGCATGTGTGCCATCCTCTAGAACGGCATCACCCATCAACCCCTCGCCATCTCAGAATTGTGGAGTGGACTATTGGATTTGCAAGAGGCTAGGATTGAGGATGTTGAGAGGCAGATGGTCACTACACATTTACAGCGAGAGGAAGATTCACCACCAATTCTGCGATCGAGTGCAATTAAATCATTGAAAAATTAAATAATGTGTCCCCCTCTTTGTGCACTAGGACTAACTCTGCTCGAGTAGAGAGACTTAAAGCATTCTGGTTTAGTGTGACAGAAGAAATTAGTCTGTCAAGGCATTGTTAAACTGCAAAAGGAGGCCATTCTGAGTCTGCATTGGGCATTTTACAGAGAAAGAAAGCAGATGCAGGTTAACACGGGTCTATTGGAGAGGGCAGCATGGGGCATATCTAACATTCTAGAACAAGCCTGAATCGAGTCGGCTTGTACTTACTGGAATTTAGAAGAATGAAGGATGGCCTCACAGAAACATATAAAATCCTGATGGGACTGGACAGGTTGGATGCAAGAAGAAAGTCCCCGATGTTGAGGAAGTCCAGAACTAGTCACAGTCTAAAAGACTGAGATGATGAAGAATTTCTTCGCTCAGAGAGCTGTGAACCTGTGGAATTCTGTCCCACAGGAAGCTGTTGGGGACCAGTTTGTTAGATATATTCAAGAGGGGGGTTGGATGTGGCCCTTGCATCGAAAGGGATCAAGGGGTATGGAGAGAAAGCGGGAATGGGATACTGGGATTGCATGGTCAGCCATGATCCTATTGAATGGGGGTGTAGGCTCAAAGTGCCAAATGGCCTGCTCCTGCTATGTGTCCATGAAACGAAACACCAATGAGTAATTCCCCATCAGCGGCAGAGAGGTTGTACAGTGCTGTTACATTTTTCTACCATGAGTCTGGGATTTCTAACCCCAGTCTCTGAGATCAGTCCAGTAGCATTAGAGCGTAAGAGATAAGGAGGATGAAGACAGTCTGTCGTGTTCCGCAAAGGCTGGCTATATGAAGATTAACAGCAGGACGGGGTCGAAGTCCTATTGACTGACACTTGGGAATCTCCCAATCAACCTCAGTTTTCCCACCGGTCGGAAAAACGCCAAGCTGCGAAACTTGGACATGTCCCAGTGGCCCGGGGTCTCACATGGACCTCCTGTTCAAATTGCTAATTCCAAATCCCCACCTTGCTGCTTTCTATTTGAGTTTTTTTCACCTCTGGAGCTATTGCATGAGTCAGGGGGTGGAGGGGTGAAAGGTCACAGGGGAAAGGGGAGGTGTCACTGACCAATGGACCAATACTGCAAGGGTGGAGATGGGGCTCTTACGGACAAAACTGAATACACCTCATTTTGGCACCTACGCGGAGACAACGCTTCTGAAGCCCTGCTCCTAGCCGACTAGGGGGATTCTTTTGAGTCGAGTGGGGATGACCCCATCCTCTCATCTCTCCTCGAGTGCAAAACCTCAAAGTTAATAAAGCCTCGCTCCCTCTGAGGGGTCTCGCAAATATCTCCGTCAACTCCGCATCAAAGAGAGCGTCCAATTCCTAAGATTGTGTTTGGCCGAAGGACGTTCACCCCGGGCTGAGGGACCAGGCCCAGTGACCCGCCATCTGCGAGATAGCAAGAACTGCAGAGATAACACAGTGTGGAGCTGGATGAACGCAGCAGGCCAGGCAGCATCAGAGGGGCAGGAGCGTTGATGTTTCGGGTCAGGACCCTTCTTCAGAAATGGGGGCTTCACAGTGGGGTTATAACTCACTCAGAGATAGTAAGACCTGCCGATGCTGGAGTCAGAGACGACGCAGTGTGGAGCTGGAGGGGCACAGCAGGCCAGGCAGCATCAGAGGGGCAGGAAGGCTGACGTTTCGGGTCGGGACCCTTCTTCAGAAACTTGCTATCTGCTCTCTGCTGCGTCCACTTTATTTCTCTGTGTTGCAGCAGTGTGGAAGCACTCGTTCCAAAATAAACCGCCCTTCATCCCTAGCGGGTGATTTTTTAAATATATGCACATGGAGTGTGTCAGAGTTCACTGCAGGTCAGGGGTTGGCAATGGCAATGACCCAGCAGCACAGCAGGAAAGAAGGCCATTTGTTGCATCCGGGTGTGTGCTGGTTCTTTGGCAGAAAAAGATAATTCATCATTTTTCTTAAAAAAAAAGGATATTCGTTCACCAGATGATGGTGTCGCTGGCCAACAACTATTGCCTGCCCCAATTGCCCAGAAGGCAATATTGATGTGGGTCTGGAGTCACACGTATGGCGGACCAGGTATAGGACATAAGGGGAGGTGATGGCCTAGGGGTGTTGTTGTTACTAATCCAGGGACCCTGGTAATGTTTTGGAGACCTGTGTTCGAATCCCACCACGGCTTTTTATTTCAATAATGAACTGGAATTTAAAAAAAAGGTCTAATGATGACTGTGAATCCATTGTCAATTGTTGGGAAAAGCCCACGTGGTTCACTAATGTCCTTTAAGGAAGGAAACTGCCATCCTTACCTGGTCTGGCCCACATGTGACTCCAGACCCACAGCTATGTGGTTGGCTCTTTACTGCCCTCTGGGTAATAAATGGTGGCCTAGCCAGCGATGCCCACATCCCGTGAACCAGATGGGTTTATCCCGACAACTGGCAACATGTTTCCAGATGGAATGCATATTCAATACAAACTCCAAACCTAGGCCTGTTATCTTGACCTCTGGATTACCAGGTCCAGTGCTGATACCAAGACCCCATTCACCTCCTATCGCTATGCTCTGCTGATTCGAGCTCAGTCACCCATCTTTCGAAACGTTAGCAAAAAAAACAGCAACGGGGATTATCTGGTCAACATATGTTTGTGGGACCATGCCGTGCATCCCTTGACCACATGACAGCAACACTGGTATTTTAGGAAGAGCTTCATCAGATGTTAAATGCCTTTAACACATCCAATAGTCAGGAAATGTGCGAATGTAAAGACATGACTTTTAGTGTGAACCCAGCATGATTCTACATGGTGGCACCTTGGGACATGTTATGATATAAAGGTGGCTATATAAACAAGAGATGTTGTTGTTGTATGCGTGCTTTCTCCCCAGACCACTGCATTGTTTACCCTACGTGCACGCAGAGCCACCTTCACCTGAACCCCTCACGTGGTGGGTTTTTTTTTAATGGCTCCGAGGTGTGATCGGGAGGAGAGCAGGTCCCTTCGAGGAGCAACCCGCAAACAGGCTCCAGACGAGGAGAAAAATAAACACAAAGAGCTGCTGACGCAGGAAATCTGAAAAGAAAACAGAAATTGCCGGAGAAACTCAGCAGGCCTGGCAGCATCCAAAACAGAGCGAACACTTTGAGTTCAGTGTGACTCTTCTTCAGAGCTCCGACTCATCAAATCAGAACATGTTCAGAATTCAGAGTCATACTGGACTCGAAATGTTTATCATTTCCCGCAGATGCTGCCAGACCTGCCGAGTTTCTCCAACAATTTCTGTTCTTGCTTGAGAACAGCACTGGAGTTGACTGAGAGCAGGGAATACCCATTGGATTTTGGGTTTAAGACTTGGGTTCAAACCCCTCCAACCCCATTCTAATTTAATCCTCTCAGGATAACACGTGGAGAGACATTTAGGTCGGTTAGGGCTATAATTACTGGAGTTTAGAAGAATGAGCGGGGGGGATTCTCAGAAACCTATAAAATTCTAAAAGGACTAGACAGAGTAGACACCGGAAGGCTGTTCCCAATGACCAGGAAGTCCAGAACCAGGGGGTTACAGTCTAAGGATATAAGGTCGGACTGAAATGAGGAGAAACGTCGTCACCCAGAGAGTGGGGGAGCCTGTGGAGCTGTCCGCCACAGAAAGTGGTTGAGGCCAAAATATTGAATGTTTACAAGAAGGAATTAGATATAGTTCTTAGGGCTAAAGGGATCAAAGGGTGTGGGAGGAGAAACACAGAACAGGGGACTGAGTTGGATGATCAGCCATGATTACAGTGAATGGCGGAGAAGACTCGAAGGGCCGAATGGCCTACTCCAGCTCCTTTCCTTCATTTTCAACATTTTCCTCCACCCCTGTTTGTTAGTTGTGGACAGTGTTTGTTAATTGCTGCTTTAATTGGAAACACAAGTGACATGATAAAGGTTTTACACAAATTTGTACAAGGTTCTCCCTCCCTGTCTCTTCCTACCCTCCCGTATCTCTGTGGTTGCACATGTCCGTGCTGAGTCATGTCCGTGCTGAATCATACCCATATTGAGCGGTGCCCGTGCTGAGTCATGTCCGTGTTGAGCAGTGCCCATGCTGAGTCATGTCCATGTTGAGAGGTGCCCGTGCTGAGTCATGTCCATGCTTAACGGTGCCCCTGCTGAGTCATGTCTGTGCTGAGTCATGCCCGTGCTGAGTCATGTCCATACTGAGCGATGCCTGTGCTGAGTCATGTCCATACTGAACGATGCCCGTGCTGAGTCATGTCCGTGCTGAGTCATGTCTATGCTGAGCAGTGCCTGTCCTGAGTCATGTCCGTGCTGAGCGGTGCCCGTGCTGAGTCATATCGTGCTGAGCGGTGCCTGTGCTGAGTCATGTCCATGCTGAGCGATGCCCGTGCTGAGTCATGTCCATGCCGAGTGGTGTCCATGCTGAGTCATGTCCATGCCTAACGGTGTCCATGCTGAGTCATGTCCATGCTGAGCAGTGCCCATGCTGAGTTATGTCCGTGCTGAGTCATGTCCATGCTGAGGCATGTCCATGCTGAGTCATGTCTGTGCTGAGCGGTGCCCATGCTGAGTGGTGTCCATGCTGAGTCATGTCCATGCCTAACGGTGTCCATGCTGAGTCATGTCCATGCTGAGTCATGTCCATGCCTAACGGTGTCCATGCTGAGTCATGTCCATGCTGAGCAGTGCCCATGCTGAGTTATGTCCATGCTGAGTCATGTCCATGCTGAGTCATGTCCATGCTGAGCAGTGCCCATGCTGAGTTATGTCCGTGCTGAGTCATGTCCATGCTAAGTCATGTCTGTGCTGAGCGGTGCCCATGCTGAGTCATGTCTGTGCTGAGTCATGCCCATGCTGAGCGGTGCCCATGCTGAGTTATGTCCGTGCTGAGTCATGTCCATGCTGAGCGGTGTCCGTGCTGAGTCATGTCCATGCTGAGCGGTGTCCGTGCTGAATGGTACTCGTGCTGAGTCATGTCCATGCCGAGAGGTTCCCGTTAACAGTTTAGCTGATGATTTGGGTGATTTGTTGATGGGTTAATTAAAAAGAAAAGAGCTTGGTGCTTATACCCTTGAAGCCTTTGAGGTAAGTGGGCACCACAGGGGTTGGAGAGTGTCTTTTTCTGCCTCCAACCTCATTTGGATTGATTCTGTCCTAGTTTCTGACTTTTGTATCCGTTTGCCATTATAATGCCCCATTTAGTGTTTTTTTCTTCGTTGTCATTTGGTGATTGGGTGAAGATAAAAAGTTATGCTTTTTTCCCATGGTTTTTGGACAGGGTAAGGTCTCGGATGGGAAACGTGGGAACTGTTGTTTGTGTTAAACTGTAGATTTACGATAAAACCCTTGTAGATCTCTCTATTTCTTCTTATTTCAACAACACAGCTTGTGAAACACGTGGGAACAAGCTTACAGCGAACATTGAAGTCACCTTTGCATGAAATTCAAACCCAATGTCAATGACCAACCTGAAGTATAGTGGACAGTTTTAATGTCCTTGCTTGGGGATGGGTGTAGGTGTATTGGAGGCAGTTCAGAGGAGGTTCACGAGATCAATTCCAAGGATGTGGGGTTTGTCTTATGGAGTGAGATTGAGCATTATAGGTCTATACTCTCTGGAGTTTAGAAGATTGAAGGAGGATCTAATTAAGATGCGAAAGGCGTTTGACAAAGTAGACATAGAGAGGATGTTTTCTTATGTGGGATAAAAGGAGTAGCAGATCTAAAACAGGGACGAGTCAAAATGACTTCTCACAAAGGGTTGTGAATTTATGGAATTCACTATCTCAGGGTGCAGTGGATGCCAGGACACTGAATTAGGATTTAGTTTTTATTGTCACATGTACTCCGGTACAGGGATACAGGAGTACAGTGAAAAGTGTACAAAGTCACCGCTCCCAGCACCACCGTAGGTACAAAAACCTTAGATACAAGCAGGAAAATGAAGGAATGAGTTAAAAGTACAACATTACAGTTCTTCAAAGCTTTAGCAAATTTAAGGAGGAGGTAGACGGATTTTTAATTAGTAAGGGTTGAAGGGCTAAGGAGAACAGGCAGGAAAGTGGAGTTGAGGCCGAGATGAGATCAGGAGCAGGCTTGAGGGCTGAATGGCCAGCTCTGCTTTCACTTCTTAAGTTCTAAGACCCCTCTGTGACAACCTAACCCTTCCCCTATATCAGAGATAGTAGGAACTGCCGATGCTGGAGTCAGAGATAACACAATATGGAGCTGGAGGGGCACAGCAGGTCAGGCAGCATCAGAGGATCAGGAAAGTTGACCCTGAAGAAGGGTCCCGACCCAAAAAGTCAACTTTCCTGCTCCTCTGGTGCTGCTTGGCCTGCTGTGCTCATCCAGCTTTCCACACCGTGTTATCCCTTCCCCTCCATCTTTCCATTTAATCTTAAATCCACAGCTCTCTTTTCATTGCACTTTCTCCCAAAGGTGCAATAATTTGTCAACAAAGATAAAAGGTACTGCAGATGCTGGAGAATCCGCGATAACAAGGTGTGGAGCTGGATGAACACAGCAGGCCAAGCAGCATCATAGGAGCAGGAAAGCTTGACGTTTCAGAAATGAAGGGTCTAGACCTGAGACGTCAAGCTTTCCTGGTCCTATGATGCTGCTTGGCCTGCTGTGTTCATCCAGCTCCACAATTTGTTAACAAAGTTGTCTTTCCAAAATTGCATGTACTTCCTTCGACAATTCCTTTGCCACAGTATTCCCTTTGGAATACTCTGCCCTCAAGTATGGACTCACGGCACCATCTAGTTGCGATGTGGAATATCTGAAATGGCCGTCAGTTTGCCAGACCATCAAACAGGCATAAAACTGCAGGGACCACAGGGGAAATAGAAGCAGGAAACGGTCCAGGAGAACATCTCAAAACTGCTCAGTAATTCAATACACCCTGCACAGGTTTACAGCCTGTTTACAGCAACAGGCTATTCAGCCCGACTGATCTATACAACCTTCTGATTATATGTTCATTCTGTTCTCGCCAAAGATGCTGCTGGAGGTTTTCTACATTCAGTTCTTCAGTCATTTCAGATTTCCAGGGCCCACAGTATTTTGCTGGTGTATTCTATCTTGATTGCGACTCACTCTCCACCACACCCGCTTCATCTTCTTTCCACCCGTTCCACATCACCAAATTATTCAATTCCTTCCTGTCTCAAATGCTGATCAAGCTTGTTAGCCATGGGTGAGGTCCCTGAAGACGGAGGGTAGTGAATGTTGCACGTTTATTCAAGAAGGGCTGCAGAGAAAAACCTGGGAGCTACGGATCAGTGAGCTTAACATCTGTGGTAGGTTAGTTACTTGAGAAGATTCTGAGTGGTAGGATACATACACATTTAGAAAGACAGGGTTTGATTAGGAGTAGTCATGTTGGCTTCGTGCATGGGACATCATGCCTCACAAATTTGTTAGAGTTCTTTGATGAAGTGACGAGGAAGTTTGATGAGGGCAAGGCATTAGACGTAGTCTATATGGATTTCAGTAAGGCCTTTGATAAGGTTCCACATGGTGGGCTGCTCTGGAAGGTTAGGTCGCATGGAATCCAGGGAGAGCTTGCAAATTGGATACACAATTGGTTGGAAGCAGAGAGTAATAGTGGAAGGATGCTTGTCGGACTGGAGGCCTATGACTAGTGGTGCACCTCAGGGGTCGGTGCTGGGCCCATTACTGTCTGTTATCTATATCAATGATTTGGATGAGAATGTACAAGGCATGATTAGTAAATTTGCAGATGACACTAAAATAGATGGTATCGTGGACAGTGAGGAAGGTTATTGGAAATTGCAGCAGGATCATAATTAGCTGGGGAAGTGGGCCGAGAAATGGCAAATGGAGTTTAATGTAGATAATTGTGAGGTGTTGCATTTTGGAAAGTCAAATCCGGGTAGGAGTTTCATTGTGAATGGTAGGTCCTTTAAGGAGTGTAGTGGAACAGAGGGACCTTGGAGTTCAGGTGCACGGCTCTCTGAAAGTGGAGTCACAGGTAGACAGGGCAAAGAAGAAGGTTTTTGGCACACTGGCCTTCATCAGCCAGGGCACTGAGTACAGAAGTTGGGAAGTTATGTTGTGGTTATGCAGGACATTGGTGAGGCTGCACTTGGAGTATAGTGTTCAGTTTTGGTCACCTCACTATAGGAAGGATGTTATTAAACTGGAAAGAGTGCAGAAGAAATTTACGAAGATATTGCCAGGACTCAAGGGACTGAGTTATAGGGAGAGGTTGGACAAGCTCGGACTTTTTTCTTTGGAGCGTAGGAGACTGAGGGGGGGATCTTATAGAATTTTATAGGATCTTATGATTAGAGAAAGGGTAGGGCTGATCAAGGATTGTAAAGGGAATTTGTGCACACAGCCTAAAGAGATGGGAGAGGTCCTTAATGAATACATTTTTTTGGTATTCACGACTGAGAGGGACCTAGTTGTAGAGGAGGACAGTGTGAAACAGGCAGGTAGGCTAGAGGAGGTGGATGTTAGTAAAGAAGATGTACTAGGAATTTAGAGGAAGTTGAAGATAGGTAAGCCCCTCCGGGCCTGATGGGATTTATCCAACGATTCTATGGGAAGCGAGGGAAGAGATTGCAGAGCCTTTAGCGATGATCTTTTCATCCTCACTGTCCACGGGTATAGTGCTGGAAGATTGGAGAGAGGTAAAAGTCATTCCCTTGTTCGAAAAAGGGAATAGGGATAACCCTGGAAATTACAGGCCAGTTAGTCTTACGTCAGTGGTGGGCAAATTAATGGAAAGGGCTCTGAGAGATAGGATTTATGCTCACTTGGCAAGGCACAGTTTGATTCGTGATAGTCAGCATGGATTTGTGAGGGGTAGATCATGCCTCATAAAACTTATTGAATTCTTTGAAGAGGTGACCAAACACATGGATGAAGGTAGAGCATTGGATGTGGTATACAGGGATTTAAGTAAGGTGTTTGATAAGGTTCCCCATGGTCGTCTCATGCAGAAGGTAAGGAGGCATGGGATAGGGGGAAATGTGGCAGATTGGATTCAGAATTGGCTGACCCTTAGAAGACAAAGGGTGGTAGTGGACAGAAAATATTCAACATGGTACGAGTGGTGTACCACAAGGATCTGCTCTGGGTCCTCTTCTATTTGTAATTTTTGTAAATGATTTGGATGTAGGAGTGGAAGGGTGGATTAGTAAGTTCGCAGACAATACGAAGGTGGGTCGAGTTGTGGATAGTGTGGAGGGCTGTTCTAGGTTACAAAGGGACATTGATAGGATGCGGAACTGGGCAGAGAAGTGGCAGATGGAGTTTAACCCTGAAAAGTGTGAGGTGATTCATTTTGGAAGGACAAACTTGAAAGCAGAATATAGGGTTAATGAAAAGATTCTTGGCAGTGTGGAGGAGTAGAGGGATCTTGGGGTTCATGTCCACAGTTCCCTGAAAGTTGCCACCCAAGTGGGTAGAGTTGTTAAGAAGGCGTATGGTATGTTAACTTTCATTATTAGAGGGATTGAGTTCAAGAGCCATGAAGTTATGCTCCAGCTGTACAAAAGCCTGGTTTGGCCACACCTGGAGTATTGTGTCCAGTTCTGGTCGCCCCATTACAGGAAAGATGTGGAAGCATTGGAAAAGGTGCAGAGGAGATTTACCAGGATGTTGCCTGGAAAGAAGGGAAGGTCTTAGAAAGGTTGAGAGAGCTAGGGCTTTTCTCTTCAGAACGACGAAGGATGAGAGGTAACTTGATAGAGGTGTACAAAATGATCAGAGGTATAGATAGATTGGGCAGCCAGAGACTTTTTCCTAGGGTGGAGGTAGCAATTATGAGGGGGCATAGTTTTAAAGTGAGTGGAGATAGATATCGGGGAGACGTCAGAGGTAGGTTCTTTACTCAGAGAGTGGTCGGGGCGTGGAATGCATTGCCGGAGAGGGTAGTGGAGTCGGCCTCATTAGGGGCATTTAAACGGCAATTAGATAGGCATATGGATGATAGTATAAGGTAGGGTGGAGGTTAGATAGACCTGAGGATTAGGGTAAAAGTTCGGCACAACATCGTGGGCCGAAGGGCCTGTACTGTGCTGTACTGTTCTATATTCTATGTTCTATGTTCTATGTTCTATGTTCTAGAAGTGTATAAGATCGTGAGAGGCATGGATAGGGTGAATGCACTCAGTCTTTTTCCCAGGGTTGGGGAATCAAGGAAGAGAGGCCATCAGTTTGAGGTAAGAGGGGAAAGAATAGATGGGAACCTGAGGGGAAACGTAGGTGGTACACATATGGAATGAGCTGCCAACAGAAGTGGTTGAGGCGGGTACATTAACAACATTTAAAAGGCATTTAGGTTAACCCTAACTCCAACCCTTAACCAAACTCTAACCCTAACTCTGCCACTAACCCTAACCCTCAGGCAAAGCTTAACACTAGCCCTAACCTGAACCATGAGCCTGACCCTAAGCCTAACACTGACCCTAAACCTAACCCTAACACTGACCCTAACCCTGACCCTGACCCTGACCCTAACCCTAAACATAACCCTAACCATAACCCTAGCCCTACCCCTAGCCCTGACCCTAACCCTGACCCTAACTGTAATCTGAAAAGAGAATAAATGTTCTGGGTTAGGAGAGAATGGCTCTTAATGAATCACTTATTTGGGAGAGCAGCACTGACATAGTGGGCCAAAGGGTCTCATACTATACTGTGAAACTTTCCATGTCAGAATTTTAAAAAATAATTGCTACTTTGAAATGCCTTAGTAAGTTACATTCTGTTGCGGGCAGCACAATGAATGCAGGTTGTTGTTGCCACTCTCCTGTGCTTCTCTGAACGTGGCTGCCTTGAACTCCCCAAAGCTGCCAGGAGATGGTGGCAGTGAGTCACCAATTTGGTGAAGACTCAGCTCACAAGCATAGGCTAGCGAGTTTAAATCAGATGGATGAGGTCAGGTCCTCAGCCCTGGTGCCACGCAGACTGGCGATCACAATGCCAACTTACATTGATATAGCACCTTTTACATTGTGAACAATCTGCAGGCTCCTCACAGGGCGCACCCGGAAATCAAAGCCAGGTGAGGCGACAGGGTTGAGAGAACAGATGACTGGGTCGACGATTTTAAATATTGCTGAAAAGAGCAGCATTGACAAACCCTTTTGCATCAGGATGAATGCAAGAATGCCAAATTTCAAACAATTGTAACAATTTATACTCCAGGAGAATAAAGGTGTTGATTGGTTGGCAAGTCAAATGTGATTGGGTGAGATGTTGCCATGGGGAAAGCAACTGGGTGATTCAAAAAAATGCGTGAGGCTTGAAATTATTCTGGTTGTTTGCAGAGGATGAATTCCAATGAATGAATATACCTTGCTTCTGGCAATTGCTTGGTCAGATCTTGATCGGGTGGGCCAATAGGCCAAAGAGTGGCAGATGGAGGTTAATTTAGATAAATGTGAGGTGCTGCATTTTGGAAAGGCAAATCAAGGAAGGACTTATGCACTTAATGGTAGGGGCCTGGGGAGTATTGCTGAGCGAAGAAGCCTTGGAGTGCAGGTTCGTAGTTCCTTGAAAGCGGAGTCACAGATAGACAGGGCGATGAAGAAGGCATTTGGTACGCTTGCCTTTATTGGTCAGTGCATTGAGTGTTGGAATTGGGAGGTCATATTGCAGCTATACAGGACTTTGGTGAGGCCACTTTTGGAATACTGTGTGCAATTCTGGTCTCCCTGCTGTAGGAAGGATGTTGTTAAACTTGAAAGGGTTCAGAAAAGATTTATAAGGATGTTGCCAGGGTTGGACGGTTTGAGCTACAGGGAGAGGCTGAGTAGGCTGGGGCTATTTTCCCTGGACTGTCAGAGGCTGAGGGTGACCCTATAGAGGTTTATAAAATCATGAGGGGTATAGATAGGGTAAATAGACAAGGTCTTTTCCCCAGGGGAGGGGAGTCCAAAATGAGAGGGTGTAGGTTAAAGAGAGGAAAGATTTAAAAGGGATCTAAGGGGCAACATTTTTACATGGAGGGTGGTGCGTGTATGGAATGAGCTGCCAAAGGAAGTGGTGGAGGCTGGTACAATTACAACATTTAAAAGGCATCTGGATGGGTATATGAATAGGAAGGGTTTAGAGGGATATGGGCCAAATGCTGGCAAATGGGTCTAGATTAATTGAGGATATCTGGCCGGCATGGACGAGTTGGGCCAAAGGGTCTGTTTCCCTGCTGTAGACGTGTATGACGCTAGTTCTATTTGTAAATGATCCATCTAACAATCTCAACTGATCATCTTAACTGAGTTGTTAGAGTAGCTGCCAACTGGTGTTAACACATTAAAACAACAAAAAGACAGAGAGAGATGGAGAAGTGTAGAGAGAGAATTCAAAAGTTTGGGGTCAATGTACCTGAAAGCGCTTCGCTGAATGTTGGAGCAATCCAGTCTACAATCAGAGGAGTGCAGAGATCTCAGATGGTTTACTGTCTTCAGGAGATCACCCAAAGGGAGGTCAAAGAATCCCTGCAGCGTGGGAGCAGCCGATTCGGCCCATCAAGTCCACACCGACCTTCCCACCTAGACCCACGCCCCTACCCTATCCCTGTATTTCCACCCAGCCTGCACATCCCTGCACACTACGGGAAATTTAGCATGGCCAATCCACTCTAACCTGCACACCTTTGGACTGTGGGAGGAAACCGGAGCACCCGGAGGAAACCCACGCAGATACAGGGAGAATGTGCAAACTCCACACAGACAGTCGCCCGAGGCTGGAATCGAATCTGGGCTCCTGGCGCTGTGAGGCAGCAGTGCGAACTACTGAGCCACCTGGGGTTTGAAATCAAGAATGAGAATTTAATGAGAATATATTGAGAGCTTCAGACAACTTGAGTGGGATTCAGTGTGCGTGGGGGTAATGCTACAGGAACAGGGCAGAGGGCGCAGAGATTTCTTTTCACTCATACAATGGATTCATCATTGCCCAGAGAACAGCTAGGGGTCAACCACATTGCTGTGGGTCTGGAGTCACATGTAGGCCAGACTGGGTAGGATAAGGATATTAGTGAACCCAGACTTAACAGTGGATAGTAGTTACCATTAGACTAGCTTTTAAATTCCACATTTTCACTAGACCAGCACCTCCTTACCTGGACGAGCCAGTACTGAGAGGGTTGGCTTATGAGGAGAGATTGAGTAGACTGGGACTATACTCATTGGAATTTAGAAGAATGAGAGGGCAGGGGGGAAATCTTATAGAAACATATAAAATTATGAAGGGAATAGATAAGGAAGAAGTCAGGAGGTAGTTTCTACTGGCAGGTGAAACTAGAACTAGGGGGCATAGCCTCAAAATAAGGGGGAGCAGATTTAGGACTGAGCTGAGGAGGAACTTCTTCACCCAAAGGGTTGTGAATCTGTGGAATTCCCTGCCCAGTGAAGCATTTGAGGCTTCCTCATCGAATGTTTTTAAGGCAAAGATAGATGGAGTTTTGAACAGTAAAGGAATTAAGGGTTATGGTGAGCAGGCAGGGGAGTGGAGCTGAGTCCATGAAAAGATCAGCCATGATCTTATAGAATGGTGGAGCAGGCTCAAGGGGCCCAGATGGCCTACTCCTGCTCTTGTTCTTATGTTCTTGTAAAGGATTTATATAAAGTAGGCTGCAGAAGGTAAAATCAGGCACAATCTTAAGGAGGTGAACATCACTGGTCTTAATAACAGGAACAAAAACAGAAGTTTCTGGAAAAGCTCAGCAGGTCTGGCAGCATCTGTGAAAGAATAGAAAAGAGTTAATATTTCGGGTCCGGTGACCAGTTCTGAGGAAGGGTCACCGGACCCGAAACGTTAACTCTGTTTTATCCTTCACAGATGCTGCCAGACCTACTGAGCTTTTCCAGCAACTTCTGTTTTTGTTCCTGATTTACAGCAGCCCCAGTTCTTTTGGTTTTTATTTACTGGTCTTAATAAGCCTTCAGAGAAGGGTCAGCAATTGAAACCTCTGCTCTCGCTGCATGTTTGCCTCTGCTTCACGACTGAGATTTTCCACATCCTTAAAATCATTCCTTTCTCTTACATTTGTTTGCCCCTTCTGCCCGAGCGGTGGAACCTCATCGATGGTTCCTGGAAAATCAAAGCACAAATTCTGCATCAAACAGAACGAGGTTTGGTAAACATTTGGCGCAGGCTCTCATTGCCATGTAAAAGCAAATGGCATGTTTTGGCCATTCCCCTTCTAAACGTGCTACCTCTTCCATCTCAAAGGACAAGGGCAGCAGATACATGGGAACACCAGCCTTTGCAAGGTCCCTCTGAGTCCCTCGCCATCCTGACTTGGAAATATATCACCGTTCCTTAGCGTAACTGGGTCAAAATCCAGGAACTCCCTCCCTAATGACCATGTAGTGACCTACATGGACTGCAGTGGTTCAAAAAGGCATCACTCCACCTACTCAATAGGCAATAAATAGACAAGCAGCCACCGATGCCTGAGTAAACATGGTGGCAAAGCTGGTCTGAGATGAACAAAATGATGTCAAGGGTTTCTGGTGAAATCTGCAAATCTCAGGCATATCTACCAGATCACCAACTACTCTCAACAGACACCATTGCTTCTGTACAGTTACACAGTGAGTGACCCTCACCCTGCTGGATAAACACT
>JAHRHZ010000092.1:9467801-9501536 GCA_024137785.1 Ginglymostoma cirratum | reverse complement strand
AGGGTTCTGAAATAAATAGGGAGAGAGGGGGAGGCGGATAGAGGATGCCCCCTACCTACACTCACCTTTACTGGCTCCATCCCCGCCTCTTCGACTTGTCTGCCTCCTCTCCACCTATCCTCTCCTCTATCCATCCTCTATCCGCCTCCCCCTCTCTCCCTATTTATTTCAGAACCCTCTTCCCCTCCCCCATTTCTGATGAAGGGTCTAGGCCCGAAACGTCAAGTTTTCCTGCTCCTATGATGCTGCTTGACCTGCTGTGTTCATCCAGCCCCACGCTTGTTATCTCGGATTCTCCAGCATCTGCAGTACCTTTTATCTCTGCATTAGTGAACTAGTTTTGTTTAAAATGCCAATTGATGGGTTAGGCAACATTTATTGCCCATCCATAATTGCCCAGGGGGCAGCCAAGTGTCAACCACATTGCTGTGGGTCTAGAGTCACATGCAGTTTCCTTCCCTAAAGTTCATTAGTGAATGAAATGGGATTTTCCCAATAATTGACTATGGATTCACGGTCATCATTAAACTCTTAATTCCAGATTTTTATTGAATTCAGATTTACCATCTGCCTTGGCAGGGGTTTGAAACTGGGCGCCCAAAGACCTGGGCCTTTGGCTACACAGCCACCATTAGGCCATCTTTTAATCCAGGGATTCACCAAATCCATCTTCACCAACTTCTGTGGTGCAACTGGAACTCACATCTCCCAATGACATTACCATGACATCCCCTATAGACCGTAGTTCGCAATTCAGAGTCTCAGAATAAGTGGGGAGGGAGGGGGAAGGGATTGGTCAATTTGGACAGAAATAAGGAGATGTTTCTCCACTCACTAGAGCTTAGAATCTTTGGGATTCTGTGGCGACTTGGTCATCTTCAAGAAAGGATTGATTTTTTTATTTGGGAGACTGGAAAAAGATTGAAGGAAATCAGCAGAAGATCAGCTGAAATCTTCTCGATGAGTCAGGGAGGGTTGATGGGCTAAATGGCCTGCTCCAAGTTACGTCTGTCAGTGACCTCCTGACTCTTCAATTACCTTACATCCTGTCATCACAGTTGGACAATGAAGAAATCCCTTCTTTCTTCGGGTTTTAGCTGAGGCTCCATTAGAAAGTTGTTCCCCTGATGACCCCCAATGTCACCCATCTTGAATTAACTCTACAGAGGCTGGCATCCCATCACCAAACCCCCTTTATTTACAAAATCGGAGCTTTTGACAATGGTACTGCTTCTCACTGAGTCAGGCATTCAGAGGCTCAATATCCCTGACACTCATCCTTTTATGTCAGCCAGGGCTCCCTGATTGGATCAGCTTAGCAGCCCCAATCAGGGAACTCCTATTCTATGAGGTAGACCTGGCTGACCAGATTACAATCACTACATGATGAATAGTGTGTGTTATTTCCAGCTGGGTTTAAGGTTGTGGAACATTGTTGTTTTAAATAAAGCAAACTTGCAGGGCTCCCAAAGCAAGCCCTAGGGGTTCAGGTACATAATTCTTTGAAGTTTGCGTCCCATGTGGACAGGGTGGTTGAGAAGACATTTAGCACGCTTACCTTCATTGCTCAGACCTGTAAGTGTAGGAGTTGGGACGTCATGTTGAGGTTGTGCAGGACATTGGAGAGGTCTCTTCTGGAGTACAGTGACCAGTTCTGGTTGCCCTGCCAAAGGATGGATATTATTAAGTTGGAGAGGCATTAGAAAAGATTTACCAGGATGTTGCCTGGTATGGAGGGTTTGAGTATGAGGGAGAAGCTGGGTGGACTGGGCCTTTTTTCATTGACGTGTAGGAGGTTGAAGGGTGACCTTATAGAGGTTTATAAAATCCATGAGGGGTATAAATAAGGTGACTAGCAAAGGTCTTTTCCCTGGAGTGGGGTGTTTCAAGACTAGGGCCATTTGTAAAGACTGGAGGCATGTTTTTAAGGTGAGAAGAGAAAGATTTTACAAAAGACATGAAGGGCAGCTTTTCTACACAGAGAATGGTTCATATGGAACGAACTTCTAGAGGAAGTGGTGGATATAGGTGCAGTCACACCATTTAAAAGACATTCAGATAAGTTCATGAATAAGAAATGTTTGGACGGATATGGGCCAAGCGCAGGCAGGAGGGACTAGTTTAGTTTAGGAATATGGTCGGCATGGACTGGTTTGGCCAAAGGGTCTGTTTCCGTGTAATATGACTCTATAACCCAATGACTCAATGACCTGGGCACAAATTCAGGCTAACATTTCTTTAGCGCAGTGTTGAGGGAGTGCCACAGAGTCGGAGGTGCTGTCTTCCACTTCAAGGCATTTCATTGAGGCTGCTCTCTGTTCTCTCAGGGGGAACATGTAAAATCCTGTGGGACTATTTTGAAGAAGAGTGGGGGTGGGGGGGGAGGGTGCGGGGTGGGGTGGGGAAGCATTCTCCCTGGTGCACTGTCGAATGATGCTCCCCGCAACAAGCACTGTTACAACAGATTGTACGGTCACATGCTGGGAGCTCACTGAGTACAAAATGCTTGCCACTTTCTCAACAGGGCAAGAGGGAGGATGCTGCCAGTATATACTTTGTCGGCCGCGGGTGACTGTGCAGAGTTTGTGCATTCTCCCCGCGTCTGCGTGGGTTTCCCCCGGGTGCTCCAGTTTCCTCCCGCCGTCCCGAAGATGTGCGGGGGCATCCTGAGGCCACGGCGGTGCTACATAAATGCAAAGTGTGCCTTGCTTCCAGAATCCAGCTGTCCTGACATTCCACAGGGAAGTTATGAGTGGAAAGGTCACCGTGGGTGGTTTCTGGAGCGATGACCCATCGCCAGCCCCGTCAGACTCAAGAGGAAATGACAGAAGTCGAGGATGGGTCAGGCACGAGGCAGAATGTGTGGGTAGCATCCATGGAAAAAAAAAATGTGTTTTGACACAACTTGAGATGGCGCAGAGATCTTCCAGGGTATGTTAGTCTTCAGAATATTTATTTAATTGTGTTGTACTTGAGTTCATTCCACAGGCTATGTGGGCTGCACATGAAATGCGTATTTGGCGTATATTCCCACTTTTGTCCAAAGATAGCTGGGGGTGGCCGGTTTATAGAGCAGCTGCTATTTTGAGACATTACCAGCATCTAACACAATGAGTGGGATTGGCACAGAAAGTGCTAGAGAAACCCAGCAGGTCCGCCGATAACTGTGAAGTTAACATTTCAAAGTCCAGTATGGCTCTTCTTCAGAACTCAAACATTTCTCAAATGCTGGCACGTTTCTGTGACACGGTTCATGCTGCCAGTTTGCTTCCTTGGTCCCAGTCATTGCAGAGAGACATAGAACGGCACAGCATGGAAACAGATCCTTCACTTCAACTCATCCATGCCGGCCAGATATTGTAAATTAATCTAGTCCCATTTGCCAGCATTTGGCCACATCCCTCCAAACCCTTCCTATTCATGTACCCATCCAGATGCCTTTTAAATGTTGTCATTGTACCAGCCTCCACCACTTCCTCTGGCAACTCATTCCATACACGCACCACCCGCTGCATGTAAAAGTTGCCCCTCAGGTCCCTTTTAAATCTTTCCCCCCTCCCACCTTAAACCTATGCCCCCCTAGTTTTGGACTCCCCTAACCTGGAGAAAATGACCTTGGCTATTCACCCTATCCACGCCTCTTTTGTAAAGTAAGACTTACATTTGTGAGGTCAGAAATATTGAGGCTGAATCCTAATTCAGCTAGATCATGAGGACACTGAGAAAGGGATGTTGATCTAGTGCTTGGCTAGGGTAGTTGGGAATTAAGAATGTTGCTATGGATCTGGAATCATTTATAGGCCAGACCGGGTAAAGATGGCAGATTTTCTTCCCTAAAGCGCATTAGTGGATCAGGTTTCTTTTAAAAGAAGTGACAATTGGGTGGCTCAGTGGTTAGCACTGCTGCCTCACGGCACCAGGGACCTGGGTTTGATTCCACCCTCGGGTGACTGTCTGTGTGGAGTTTGCACATTCTTCCCGAGTCTGCGTGGGTTTCCTTCGGGTGCTCTGGTCCTCCCACAGTCCAAAGATGTGCAGGTTACATGGATTGGCCATGCTAAATCGTCCCGTAATGTCTGGGGATGTGCAGGCTAGGTGGGTTAGCCATGTTAATACAGAGTTACAGGGATAGGGTAGGGGGGTGGGTCTGAAAGGGATGCTCTTTGGAGGGTCAGTGTGGACTTGATGGCCTGACTTGCCTGCTTCCACGCTGTAGGGATTCTATGACAGCCGCATGGTCGCTATTCGGCCAGCTTTAGGAAATCTAGGCATTCGCCAAATCAAACTTCACCATCTTCCATGTTTCCCCCAGAGAATCACCAGTCCGGCAATGTTACTAATACACCATACTTACCCCCAAGTACATAGCTCACTGTTCAGAGTCTCAGAATAAGGGGGAAGGGATTGGCCAGTTTGGACAGAAATGAGGAGACATTTCTTCACCGAATAGGACTGTGAGTCTGTCTGGGTACAGGAATTGGGATGTTATGGTACGGCTGTACAAGACTTTGGTGAGGCCACATTTGGAGTACTGGGAAAAATACTGGTGGCTATTAAACTGGAAAGAATGCTAAAAAGATTTACCAATAAGTTGCCAAGACTGAAGGGATTGAGTTATAAGGAGAGGCTGGATAGGCTGGGGCATTTTGCCCTGGAGTGTAGGATGCTGAACGGTGACCTAATAGAGGTAGATGAAATCATAAGGGGCATGACAAAGTAAACAGCGAAGGTTATCTTCAAGAAAGGATTGACTTTTTTTTGGACACTGTAAAGAGATTGAAGGAAATCATTATAAGCTCACCTCCGATCTTGTTGAATGATTAGGGTATGTTCAATGGGCCGAATGGCCAGCTCCATGTCCTTTTTGTTCATTTCAGTGATACTTGAGGTTGGAAAAATCGGGAATTCTTACAGTTAGTTTAATGAACCTTTTCAGGGATGTTGCGGCACAACTCCAGGGGCAGGTAGGAACTGAACCTGCACATTCTGGGCTAGAGGTAGGGGCACCACCACTGCATCACAAGGCATTGACTATGGGTCATACATGCTGCTGGGTCAACTTTAATACACGGTTGACTGTAGTTCCTGGTTTCTCATTGAGCACGTACATCCTATCCACTATCTCGCTGACTGTCACTGTCTTTCTATCTGCCCCTCCCTCATAGCCTCTCTTTCTCTCTCTCTTGAATCGTCTCTCACTCGCGCTCTCACTATCTTTCTATCTGCCAACCCTCCCTCATTGTCTCCCTTTCTCTCTCGAACCCTGTCTCACTTGGTCTCTCACTATCTTTCTATCTGCTTCTCCCTTGCCTCATGTTCTCTTTTTTTATCTGTCTTCCTTGGAAACGCTCTTTCTTTCTCACTTTCTCTCTCTGTAGGTTGCCCTCACTATCTTTCTATTTGTCTTCCCCTCCCTCAGGGGTATCTCTCTCTCTCTCTCTCTCGAACCCTCCACTTGCTTTCTCTCTCACACACCATCTTTCTGTCCTCTTCTCCCTCCCTCGTGGTCTCTCACAGACTCTTTCTTTCTCTTGCTGTCACTATTTGTCTATCTGTTTCTCACTGCCTCTTGGTCTTTCTACCTCTCTCTCTACAACCCTCTCTGTCGGTGCTGAGTCTGAAAAGTGGAGGGTTTTCATTTCTGTTTGCAAGTTTCAAACACCACAATGAGTGTCACTAAGATGAAGACATTGCTTCCTGTTATAGATACCTCACGAATGGACTCAGTAACCTCTAAGGAGGAGACTTCTGGATACTCCTACACCAGCCATAACCAGGTAGTCACTGGCTAGTTTTATCAGCGATTGATGTGCAGGAACAAAGGCCAAGATAGCAACTGCAATCCCACTGCTTCGGAAAGTTGGAGATAGTAAACAGGGAATCACAGGCCTGTTAGCCCGTAGAGGAGCAGAGTCATATAGCACTGAACTCATTCCATTTGCCAGCATTTGGCCCATATCTCTCTAAACCCTTCCTATCCATGTACCCATCCATGTATGTTTTAAATTTTGTCATTGTACCCACCTCTACCACTTCCTTTGGCAGCTCATTCCATACGCGCACCACCCTCTGCATGAAAAAGTTGCCCCTCAGGTCCCTTGCAAATTGAGTGGGAATAAATGGGTCATTTTCTCATTGACAGGCTGCGACTAGTGTACCGCAAGGATAAGTCCCTGGGTCTCCAGCCATTTCACAATATATATCACCGATTTGGATACAGGGACCATATGCAATATTTCCAAATTTGCTCATGACATAAAACTAGGTGGGAACCCAATAGTGAGGAAGATGCAAAGAGGTTTCAAGGGGATTTAGTCAAACTAGGTGAGTGGGCAAGAACATGGCAGATGGAATACAGTAGAGAAAAATGCTGCTGTCTACCTTGGTAAGGCCGAATTTCGAATGAACACCATCTACAAGTTTGCTGATGACACCACCACGATAGAACGGCTATCAGACAATGAGCGAGAACGGAGTTAGAGGGCTTGTGGTGCAATGATAATAACCTCTCTCTGGAGGAGGACACACTCCCATCCGTATCAATGGAGCTGAGGATGAGAGGGTGGAGAGCATCAAGTTCCTCAGAGTGACAATAACCAACAACCTGTCCTGGAGTTCCCACGTAAGTGCAACAGTTAAGAAGACACAACAACGTCTCTTCTTCCGCAGGCGGCTCAGGAAACTTGCCATGTCCATAAGGTCCCTCACCAACTTCTACAGATGCACCATTGAAAGCATACTGTTTGGGTGCATAATGGCCTGGTACCGCAACTGCCCTGCCTAGGACCGTACAAGACTACAGAAGGTGGTGTGCACAGCCCAGACCATCACAGAAGCCAACCTCCCATCCATGGACTCCATCTACACTTCTCATTGTTGCAAAAAGGCTGCCAACAGAATCAAAGACCCACCCCCTCCAACTCTGGTAATGATCTCCTATAACGTCTTCCGCAGGCAGAAGATACAGAGGCTTGGACACACGCACCAGCAGGTTCAAGAACAGCTTCTTCCCTGCCATTATTAGACTGATGAGTAGACTCTCTAACATTAAATAATGTTAATCTTGCCTAGCATTGATCCTAATCTGCACACCTCCTGTGCAGTGTAACCTTGTATGCCTCGCTCTGTCTAAACACCTTATGCTCTGTATGTCCTTGCTTACTACGATCTGCCAGTACTGCTTGCAAACAAAGCTTTTCACTGTATTTAGGTGTATGTGGCAACAATAAATCAAATGAGAAAACAGAAACACAGACTATTTCTTAAATGGTGAAAGATTGAAAGCATTGAGATTCAAATGGGTATCCTTGTTCGAAGTCACTAAAACCTCAGATACAAGAGCAGCAAGAAATTAGGAAGGCAGATACTATATTGGCATTCATCATAATTGGATTTGAGTACAGGAGCAAAGACGTCCTGTTGCATTTGTATAGCACCATTGTGAGGCCTCACCTGGAGTACTGTCTACAGTTTTATTCTCTTTGCCTAAGGAATGGTACATCTACCAGTGAGGGAATGCAAAGCACGTTTACTGGATTGATTTCTTTCATTCAGTCACAGGATGAGAGCGTCGCTGGCTAGGCCCAGCATTTATTGCCCATCCCTAATTGCCCAGAGGGCAGTTAAGAGTCAAACCACATTGCTGTGGGTCTGGAGTCACATGTAAGCCAGACTGGATAATGATGGCAGTTTCCTTCCCTAAAGGACATCAGTGAACAGGCTTTTCCAACAACTGACAACGGTTTCACGGTCAAAGTTAGATCCTTAATTCCAGATTTTTATTGAATTCAAATTCCACCATCTGTCCTTTCGCATTGGTGTCCTGTCCTCATGCCTCCCTTAGTCACGGGAATTGCCTCTCATTCTTCTGAACTGCAGTGAAAACAGGCCCAGTCTCCTTGGAATCAACTGGGGCAGGTGGTATTATCACTGGTCTGTTGATCCAGGGACCCAGATAATGTTGTGGGGTCTTGGGTTCAAATCCTGCTGTGGTAGATGGTGGAATTTGAATTCGCAGAACCTCTACACTGTGGAAACAGGCCATTTGGCCCATTGAGCATCCCACTTCCTACCCCACCCTAGGCACTGTGGGTAATTTAGCATGGCCAATCCACCCTAACCTGCACATCTTTGGACTGAGGGAGGAAACCAGAGCAAACCCACACAGACATGGGGAGAATGCGCAAACTCTACACAGACAGTTGCCTAAGGGTGGAATCGAGCCCAGGTGCCTGGTGCTGTGAGGCAGCAGTGCTAACCACTGTGCCACCCTACTTGAATTCAATATTTTAAAAATTGGCCATCGGAGCCATGGGCAATGCATACTCCAGGAGGTTCTATTTTCTGCTTCACTTCAGAGAGTGCAATGGCTCATTTTCAAGTCCCTTATCTCTCCAGCGCAGCTTACCAGGAGCCACGGGGGTTAGAGGGAAAGCTATCAGACTCAATCAAAACAGTGTTCAGCTGCAAATGTTACCCCTAAATAACCTTGACCTTCTGCCCCTTCGTGTCGCCAACTTCAGCTCTTATCTAGTCCTGGCAATTTTAATACTAAAGCATTATTTTCTGTCCCCAATATTTTTTGACAGTGAAGGCTTGAGGGGAAATATTTTTAATACCCTTACAGCTGACCTCCTACACGATCTGTAGCATTGTCCGTGAGTCTGACAGTTAATCCTGGAAGGTTTCGGAACCTTTCTGGAGGGTTAGCAACTCGAAAGCGCCCACCCAGTCATGTGGCAGAAGTTACTCTCACACCCCACTTTCCCTACCGGGCAGCTACAACAACAACTGATAACTAGGCATCACCTTTAAGGTCCCTCGGCATTCTTCAAAGGAACGCTGCCAATTGGGGCGCACAATAAAATTCCTTGGTTTAGTGATTTCTAGCAGAAATCTTGTCCTAAAAAGCACAGTTAGAGCTCACATAGAAAATAGGAGCAAGACTAGGCCATTCAGCCATTCTTTATCCAATATGATCATGGCTGACCGTCCAACGCAGCCCCCTGATCCTGCTTTCTCCCCATGCTCTTTGAACCCTTGAGCTCTAAGAATTATAACCAACTCCTTCTCAAAAATATTCAATATTTTGGCTTTGCCCGCTTCCTGTGATAGAGAGCTGAGGAGATATTAGGACAGATGTGTACAGGTTTGGTCAGAGATGTAGATTTTAGAAAGCATCTTACAGGAGGGAAGAGATGTGGAGAGGTCTAGGGATGGAAATCTAGGAAATAGGCCTCCAAGTAGCTAAAGGCCCAGCCACCAATGGTGTGATGATAGGAATTGGGGCTGTTCAAGAGACCAGAGAGAGAGGAGTGCAGGGATCTCAGGGGGCTGTAGTGCTGTCAACAGAGTAGAATCTGCCTGTCCACTAGACAGTCTTTCTTTCACCACTATGACCATTTTATTCCCCTCAAGCCAACTAGCATCAAATTCCTGAGAGTGATGATCACCAACAATCTGTTCTGGTCCAAGCACATTGATGTGAAAGTCAAGAAAGCACAATGCTCCTACTTCCTCAGGAGGCTGAGAGAATTCAGCATGTCCATAAAGATTCTTACCAATTTTTATACATGAACCATACAAAGCATCCTACCTGGTTGTATCACAGCGTGGTATGGCAACTCGCAGAACAACACTTCTCACTGTATCTTGGTACATGTGACATCAATAAATCAAATCAAATTTTTAAAAGATCTAAAATCTCAGGGCTGAACAAAGTCTCTGACCCCATAACCTATCGATACTCTAACTCCATTGTACAGCAGGCCATCCAATCCCTTACCTCCCAAACAAGGAATCCTTAGTGTGCAGGTTCTTGGTTCCTCAAAAGTGGAGTTGCAGATAGGCAGGCTAGTGAAGGAGGCATTTGGTACACTTGCCTTTATTGGTCAGTACACTGAGTATAGGAGTTGGAGGGTCATGTTGTGGCTGTACACGACATCGGTTAGACCACTTTTGGAAGACTGCGTGCAATTTTGGTCCCCCTGCTATGGGAACAATGTTGTGAAACTTGAAAGGGTTCATCCTTGTAAATGTTTTCTGAACCCTTGCAAGTTTTACTCTTTCCTATCCATCCAGCCTCATCCCAGCTTGTAGTCATTTAAGTCACAACACTTCGAGTTCATGCAAGTGTACTTATTAAACATTGTGTGGATTTGTGTGTCCAAAAGCCTTTTAGGGAATGAATTCCAGATGCTCGTAAAACATTTCTCCTTGAATTACCATTAAACCAGTGATTTCCAAACTGCGGTTTGTGAACTCAACACCTTCTCAGGATGGGGTAGCTGGCGTACAGGCGGATACAGCAGGCAGAGAGTCTGTGAGTAAGGATAGACAGTTGATAGGGCAAATTTGCAGTCAGTGCGACAGGTTGAAGTGTATCTATTTTAACGCAAGAAGTATCAGAAATAAGGCGGATGAACTTAGAGCATGGATCAGTGCTTGGAACTACGACTTTGTGGCCTTTATGGGGTCTTGGAATACACAGGAGCAGGAATGGTTGTAGGATGTTCTGGGGTTTAGATGTTTCAAAAGAAATAGGGAGGGAGGTAAAAGAGGTGGGGGAGTGGCATTGCTAGTCTGGGATGGTATCACAACTGCAGAAAGGGAGGTCATCGAAGAGGGTGTGTCAACTGAGTCAGTACGGGTGGAAATCGGAAACAGGAAAGGAGCAGTCACTTTATTGGGAGTTTTCTATAGACACCCCAATAGCAACAGAGACACTGGATTGGGAAACAGATTTTGGAAAGGTGCAGAAGTAATAGGGTTGTTGTCATGGGCGACTTCAACTTCCCCAATATAGACTGGAACCTCCTTAGTGCAAATAGTTTGGATGGAACAGATTTTGTCAGGTGTGTCCAGGAAGGATTTCTGACTCAATACGTAAATAGGCCGACTAGAAGGGAGGCCATATTGGATTTGGTGCTTGGCAATGAACCAGGCCGGGTGTCAGATCTCTCGGTGGGAGAGCACTTCAGTGATAGTGATCACAACTCCCTGACCTTTACCATAGTCATGGAGAGGGAAATGAGCAGGCCGTATGGGAAATTATTTAATTGTAGGAGGGGGAATTACAATACTATTAGGCAAGAACTGTGGAGCATAAATTGGGAACAGATGTTCTCAGGGAAATGCAGGACAGAAATGTGGAGGTTGTTTAGGGAGCAGCTGCTGCGAGTACTGGATGGGTTTGTCCCACTGAGGCAAGGAAAGGATGGTAAGGTGAAGGAACCTTGGATGACAAGACATGTGGAAATCTAGTCAAGAGGAAGAAGGAAGCTTACTCGTGGCTGAGGAAGCAAGAGTCAGACAGGGCTCTAGAGAACTACAAGGTAGCCAGGAAGGAACTCAAGAATGGACTTAGGAGAGCGAGAATGGGGTATGAAAAGCCTTGGCGGGTAGGATCAAGGAAAACCCCAAGGTGCTCTATACTGTGTGAGGAACAAGAGGATGGCCAGAGTGAGGGTAGGGCCGATCAGGGATATTGGAGGGAACTTGTGAGCAGAGTCGGAGGTGGTAGAGGAGGTCCTTAATGAACACTTTGCTTCAATATTCACCAGTGAGAGTTTGTGAGGACACCATGAAACACGCATATATGCTCAAACAGGTTGGTGTTAGGAAGGACGATGCGCTAGAAATTTTGAATTTTGCTTCGTCACTGTCCACGGAGTAGTACCAGATATTGGAGGGTGGCAAATGTCATTCCCTTGTTCAAGAAAGGGAATAGGGATAATCCTGGGAATTACAGACCAGTCAGTCTTACTTCTGTGGTGGGCAAATTATTGGAGAGGATTCTGAGGGATAGTATTTATGATTATTTGGAAAAGCACGGTTTGATTAGAAATAGTCAGCATGGCTTTGTGAGGGGCAGGTCATGCCTCACAAGCCTTATTGAATTCTTTGAGGATGTGAAAGAACACATTGATGAAGGTAGAGCAGTGGATGTGGTGTATATGGATTTTATCAAGGCATTTGATAAGGTTCCCCATGGTAGGCTCATTCAGAAAGTAAGGAGGCATGAGATTCAGGGAAACTTGGCTGCCTGGATACAGAATTGGCTGGCCAATAGAAGACAGAAGGTGGTAGTAGATGGAAAGTATTCAGCGTGGAGCTTGGTGACCAGTGGTGTTCCGCAGGGACCTGTTCTGGGACCTCTGCTCTTTGCGATCTTTATAAATGACTTGGATGAGGGAGTGGAAGGGTTCGTTAGTAAGTTTGCCCATGACACGAAGGTTGGTGGAGTTGTGGATAATTTAGAAAATTCTGAAGAAGGGTCCATACCCAAAACATCAACTTTCCTGCTCCTCTGATGCTGCCTGGCCTGCTTGTTTCATCCAGCTCTACACACTGTTATCACGTAGCCCTTAAATCCTTGTATCTGTTTTCAGGCATTTATTCATTCACAGGATGAGGGTGTTGCTGGCCAGGCAGCATTTATTGCCCATCCCTAATTGCCCAGAGGGCAGTTAAGAGTCAACCACATTGCTGTGGGTCTGGAGTCACGTGTAGGCCTAGACTAGGTAAGGATGGCAGTTTCTTTCCCTAAAGGACATGGGTGAACCAGATGGTTTTTCCTGACAATCAATGATGGGTTCATGGTCATCATTAGACTCTCAATTTCAGATTTTTATTGAATTCAAATTCCACGATCTACCATAGGCAGGATTTGAACCCAGGTCCCTAGAACATTACCTGGGTCTCTGTATTAACAGACCAGCAATAATACTGTCAGGCCATTGCCTCCTGCTGACTGATCTGTGAGGCCTGATCCCTGCTACCAAAAAGTCAGGAAGATACTTTCTCCAAAAGTCTGAAGATTAAACACTTTACCTTGCCTACTCCAGTCACATAGTTCCCCAGATTTTCTTTATTCATTCACGGGATATGGGTGTCACTGGATAGGACAGTATTAATTGTCCATCTTTAATTGCCCTTCAGATGGTGGAGATCAAATGCCCACTCATTAACCAATGCCCCCACGCCTCTCTATGCCCCACAGGTCTCACTTTGGGGTCACGGCATTTTCAGGCCTTCAAATCGGGAAAAAAAGTTGGGAAACACTGCTTTAAACCTCTTACCTTTACCCTAAATCTACATCCTGTTGGTTGAGGAGTCCCTCCTTTTGTGTGACGATTGTGATTTCACTTTAAGAGAGAACAAACAAATGAGTAAGACCGTAAGTCCATAAGAAACAGGAGCACAATTAGGCCATTCAGCCCATGGAGACTGCTCTGCCATTTAATCATGGCTGATATGATTTTCTCAACCCTATTCTCCTGCCTTCACCCCAGAACCCTTCATCCCCTTACTCATCAAGAACCTATGTATCTCCGTCTTAAATACACTCAATGACTTGGCCTCCACAGCCCTCTGCGGCTATGAGTTCCACAGATTCCCCACCCTCTGGCTGAAGAAATTCCTCCTTATCTCAGTTCTAAAGGGTCGTCCCTTCAATCTGAGGCTGTGCCATCAAGTCCAAGTCTCTCTTAATGTTGGAAACACCTTCTCCATGTTCACTCTATCCAGGCCTCTCAGTATTCCCTAAAGTTTCAATCAGATTCACCCCCACCTACCAGCAAGCAAGAAACCAGGATGGGGAGCATGTGACTAGCAACCATGGTCAATCAGTATATTGTGTGAAGAATGATGGCTATATTTTCCTGTAACAAATCTTCAAATAGACAATCTTTATATCCAGTTCTGGTGTGAGTTTGGTAAATTTGTGTCAGCGAACATAAAATCAGAATAAGGGTGTTCTTGTTATTTATCAGTTTCTTTTTCTGCTCTGCTATTTCATATACCCTCCCTCTGATTTGTTGCTCAGACCCAAGTCTGCGCTCTAAGCGCCTCAGGGTGTTCAATTGACTGTGCTGTATTTGTCTTTTCCCTCCATCGGCTTACCTATGATATCTGACAATGGGAGGGGAGTCAGCTTGGCTCATCATTTTAGTATAGGACATCCATTGCAGCAATGAATTCTGGGATAACCCTACCTCCATCATGTCCTCCTACACAGCTGTGAAAAGAATATTGGACATTGCCAGGACAATCTATACAAATCATAAGCCTGGGGTTGCAGGAAGTCACTATCATGATATATGGCCCTGGCCTAGATACATAGTTTGACAACAGTAATTTACCAATCTTACAAATATTTACAAGTATATTTTTCAAAAATGTCACATTTCCCAATTGTTGGATTAACATTTTGAGAAGATTTATGTAACCCTCTATAATACAAAAGTTATTGGCCTCCTGGTATAATTATTTACAGAGAGAATGTGATCTGGGAAGATGATTCACCCTGCAATATATAGCTCAATATTTTCACTAATAAAGTTAATTACCAGCACACCAAAAAAGCTTTATTGATTGTAACACTAAGACTGCTGGTCAGTTTGGAAAATTCCAGTCTCACTGGGAGGCCATTTAAGAAAACAATGTTTTTTCACTCATTCTAACTTTTCATCTCCCCTTCCTGTGCTTCTGCCTCCCTCTTATTTCTTATCTCAGAGACATCATCTGAAGGCACAGTGCTAACTTTCACACATACAGCAACTCTACCCTCACCATCAGCACTCTCGCCTCCTCCACTGGTGTTAAATTGTCAGGTTTCTATCTGACACCAAGTAGTGAATGAGTAGAAACTTCATCCAATTGAATATCAGAAAGCCATTGTTTTCAGCTCCCGCTCCAAATCCCATTCCCGAACTCCTGACAACATTCCTCTCCCTGGAAATGTTCTGAGATTGCGCCAGACTGTTCCCAAACTCAGTGTCAAATCTTATTGTCACAATCAACCTCACCAGTACTGCCTTTTCACCTTCAAAACATCAGCCTACTTCAGTATCCGCTCCCAAACCCTCATCCGTTGTCACCTCCTCGCTTCCGTTATTTCAACACACACCTGGAAGGTCTACCTTCTTTGACTTTGAGGTCTATTATCTGCCTTTAAACAATCCTCTTCCATTCCCTGCACTTGCTGGCTTCCAAATCTTCAAATGCCCTACCTTAATATTGTCCAGCGCCGCCACCACTCCTACCCATGAGCTGAGCATTTCCAGACATTGACATCAGGGTCCAGGTAGAGTGGCATGTCAGAGCCTAATGCCCAGGGCCTGGAGCTGTAAGGCGTCCAAGCATGTTTGGGTCAGGATGGGGCCGCAGCGCTCAGGTTAGAAGTCGGGGGCCATTGCCTGGGCAGCACTGAGATCCGTGACTTCTCTCCCTATCTGCCGCACCCCTGCTTTCTACAGAACAATTATAGACAAGCATTCCCCGTTCTCATTCCTCTCTTCCCGGCCTCCGCACCCCCTCAAACCTTTCCTCCTATCCCCATTCACCAGATGGTCCCCACACTTCCTTGTCCATCCTTTCGTGTTCCTTCGACCCTGCCCTACTTTTTATCATTCCTTCTTCCTGATCCCCTCCTTCCATCTCTACCTTCCCACCCCGCCCCAATCTGCACGCAGATATGCTGTGGACGTCAGAAGAGTGGGCTTTGGGATATCAAAGATAATAAGGTGTGGAACTGGATGATCTCGGATTCTCCAGCATCTGCAGTTCCTATTATCTTTGGGATATCAAACATGGCTGTGATCAAGTGATCTGTTGGATTGGAAGACGGGAAGTAGAGGAGAACATTCAGCGCCTCTCCCCAACCCAATTCCATTCTGCAACTCAGTTTGATCTTCCCTGCTTTGCATCTCAACTGCATCGATCCTTCTCGGCTCCATAACTCTACTTGAGCAAAAACCATCCATCTCCGTTTTGAAATGTTCTCCCAAAGGGGTTTGAAGGTAAAGAATCCAGATTCGAGCCCCTGTTTATGTGAAGGAGTTTATCCTTGAAATAGCCTTGTCTGATTTTAAATTTATGCTCCTGGTCTCCTTCCTCCAGAAGATCCAGTTCCACTACATCTACCCTGTCAAATCCTCATTAACACAGAGCAAAACGTGCATTTATGTGGTGCCTTTCAGAACCTGATAAAATCTGAGATTGTTTTATAGCCAATGAAGTACTAAAGGACAAAGAATAGTACAGCGCAGGAACAGGCCTTTCGGCCCACCTATCCCATGCTGACACATGATACCTTTCCACACTGAAAGCCTATTGCTTCTACGTGGCCCACATCCCTCTATTCATGCATCTGTCATGGTGCCTCATAAACATTGCTATTTTATCTGCTTCTACTGCCTCCTCTGGCAGCACATTTCGGGCACCTACCACCCTCTGTGTAAATATTTTGCCTCTCCCATCTCCATTAAACTTTGCCCCTTTTACCTTAAACCTATGTCCCCAATGCATTGACATTTCTACCTTAGGAAAAAGACTCCAATTATGGGGCGTCGTAGTGGCTCAGTGGTTAGCTCTGCTGCCTCACGGCACCATGGACCTGGGTTAGGTTCCAGCCTTGGGCAACTGTCTTTGTGGAGTTTGCACACTTTCCCCGTGTCTGCATGGGTTTCCACCGGGTGCTCTGGTTTCCTCCTGCGGGCCTTTCAGCTTCCTAGTAAGGGCGTGGAATGCCCTGCCTGCAACAGTAGTAGACTCGCCAACGTTAAGGGCATTTAAATGGTCATTGGATAAACATGTGGATGATAATGGAATAGTGTAGGTTAGATGGGCTTCAGATTGGTTTCACAGGTCGGCGCAACATCGAGGGGCGAAGGGCCTGTACTGCGTTGTAATGTTCTATGTTCTATGTTCTATGCAGTCCAAAGATGTGCAGATTAGGGTGGATTGGTCATGCTAAATTACCCATAGTGTTCAGGATGTACAGACTGAGTGGATTAATGGTGGAAAATGCGGATATACAGGGTAGGGGCATGGGTCTGGATGGGGTGCTCTTCAGAGGGTCAGTGTGAACTCAATAGGCTTTAGTGGCCTGCTTCCACACTGCAGGGATACTATCCATGCCTCTCACCATTTTGTAAACCTCTATTTAGTTGCCCCTCAGCCTCCGACATTCAAGTGAAAACAAGCTGAGTTTATCCAATTTCTTCCTCTTGGCTAATACCCTCCAAACCAGGCAACATGCTGGCAAACCGTTTCTGTACGCCTCCACATCCTGTTGAAGTGTAGCAGCTCAATTTACACACAGCAAGCTCTTCTTAATAGTAACACAATAGTGACCAGTTAATCTGTTCTTAGGATGTTGATAGATGGGTAAAAATTGGTCAGAGCACCAAAGATAACTGCCCCATTCTTCAAAATAGTGTGAAAGGATGTTTGACAAACCACCCATCCCCCATTGGAGTAATGGAATCTTGCTTTAACATCTGAGAGCCAACACTCCTAACAGTGCTCTCTCTCTCTAATGGAGCGTAATTTCAATTTTCCTGCTCAAATCCTGGAGTGGTATTTGGAACCAGGAGCTGGCAGCATCAGAAGTATGCTATTAATCAAGTCAAGATAGAGAAAACAAAACATTAATCACAATTAATGGATCAAATGCATTCCATGTAGTTTGAAATGCCCACATTTTTGACCCACGATTAATAAAAATTGTAAGGGAATTTCTTTTTTAAGGGAAGTGGGAAGCATTCACAAAAGGGAATGTTTGAATTTCCAATCATTAATTAATCCCTGATTGTGGTTTTAAAGAAAAGGAAGCAGAGTTTGAATAGAGAGCTGGGCTGTGTGAACACCGACCTCATTACTGGGAAGTTTTAGAAATCCGCAGGACAATTCCAAACTTTTGTCACAAAGTGTTCCTATCAGAATTAAAATACCACTTTGGAATTTGTCTATTTAAAATCTGATGTTCCCTGAGCGTTGCCAAAGTGAATAAGTGAGATGTCATTGGGACTAGATGGCACAGTGCCAGTTCCAAGTCTGAGTCTCATTTTCTAGCTTTGCCATGTTTAACCAAGTCCCAACAAAGTGGGCACAGGGACGGTTTGCGCTCTGTTTGGATTGGCGTTGCAATATTTCTTGGAAAGTTGAATGAGTTGGTGTGCTCGCATTGCAAAAGCCAGGAGTTGGTGCAAAACAAAGAAATTGCAATGGCAGTTCAGCAGAAACTTGGCCTTAGTTGGAAACACAGCCCAGCAGACACCCAAGCCTGGTACTGAGGCTGTGATACACTGTTAACAGTGCCGTATTCTGGGTGAAGCCTAGCTTCAATGGCTGGTTTGTTATGCAGTGTGGCACCAACAGCCTGGGCACAATTCTCACGCCGGCTGAGGTCACCATGAAGGACCCTCCTTCTTAACCTCTCCCCTCGCCTGAGGCGTAGTGACCCTTAGGTTAAAGCACAATCTCCCTTTAAATGAGGCAGCATTAGATAATAGGAACAGAACTAGGCTATTTAGCCAATCAAGTCTGCTCCACCAGTTGATCATGGCTGGTATGTTTCTCAACCTCATTCTCCTGCCTTCTCCCTGTAACCCTTGATCCCCTTAACAATCAAGAACCTATCTATCTCTTTCTTACTCAGTGACTCGGCCTCCACAGCCCTCTGCAGCAATCAGTTCCACAGATTCACCTCCCTCTGGCTGAAGAAATTCCTCCTCATTTCAGATCTAAAGGGTTGTCCCTTCACTCTGATGCTATGCCCTTGGGTCTTAGTCTCTCCAAATTGTGGAAATACCTTCTCCATGCCCACTCTATCCAAATCTCTCAGGCACTCTATCTAGGTCTCTCAGTATTCTGAAGGTCTCAATCTGATCCCGCCCTCATCCTTCTAAACTCCATGGAGTACAGACCCAGAGATTTCAACTGCTCCTACATATGACAAGCCCTTCATACCGGGATCATTCTTGTAAATCTCCTCTGGGGGCCCTCCAAGGTCAGCAAATCCTTCCTTAGATACTGAGCCCAGAACTGCTCACAATATTCCCAAAGAGGTCTGACCAGAGCCTTATACAGCGTCAGCAGTACTTCCTTGCTCTTTGTTTTAAATTGGCTCGTCAGACAGCATTTATTGCCCAACCCCCATAGATGCCTTTGAACTGAGTAACTTATGGGACCATTTCAGAGGGCAATTGAGAGTCAACCACATTGTTGTGTGTCTGGAGTCACATGAAGGCCAGGAAAGATGGCAGCTTCCTTCCCCAAAGGGGCATTAGTGAAGCAGATGGGTTTCTACCCCTTGCCCCCAATTGTCATCATTAGATTCTTAATTGAATTCAAATTCCACCATGTGCCAGGGCAGGATTCAAACCCAGGTCCCCAGCGATGTTAGCTGAGTTTCTTAGAATCCCTACAGTTTGGAAACAGGCCCTTCGGCCCAACAAGTCCACACCAACCCTCAGAGCATCCCACCCCGACCTATTCCCCCTATAACCCACCTAACCTACGCATCCGTGAACACAATGGGGGCAGTTTAACGTGGCCAATCCACCCTAATCTGCACATCTTTGGACTGTGGGAGGAAACCTCCGCAGACATAGAGAGAATGTGCAAACTCCACACAGACAGTCACCCAAGGTTGGAATCGAACCCGGGTCCCTGGCGCTGTGAGGCAGCAGTGCTAACCACTGAGCCATCGTGCTGCCCTTGAAGGGCATTAGTGAAGCAGATAGATATTTACGACAATTGACAGTATTTGTATGATCAACTTTTTATTGAACTCAAATTGCCATGGTGGGATTTGCCCAAAATTCTGGATTATTAATCCAGTGACATTAACACTAAAAGCCACTGCCTCCCCCTCTTGGATTAATAGTCTAGTGGTAATACCACCAGGCCACTGCCTATCGCCTATCATTGCCTATCATTGTATTCTCACAGCAGGCCTATGGTCTTGTAAGACAGTGACTGTGACTGTAACAGTGGCCTATATCCTGGGTAAAATGACTGGCATTCACCTCGAATTTGTATGGTGGCTTTTCAAGTCCTTGGGGCACTTTGCAGTGAATCACTGCTAAAGATGTTGCTGGCAGCGAGCAAGAAACCCATTTGCACACAACGAGATCCCACAGACGGCGACACAATAAAGACTAAACAATCTGTTTCTCACCCTGTTGATCGAGGGACGAATATTATCTGGGAGACGGGGCGATATCTTCCCCCTGTTGTTTGAAGTAGCAGCCGCAGGATCTTCCACATCCACCTGAGAGAGTAGATGGGGTTGTGGTCCATCGCCCCATCTCTGACAGTGCAGCGCTCCCCACCCCACTACTACTGCTCAGGTTACAGCCTGGCCAGAGGGCATTCATGGAGCCACAGCACATAGCCAGCTTGAGGTTGAAGATCCTGTAGGTGACAAAAGGCCAGACAACATTCCTTCCTCAACCATAACCCATTGACCAGCCGGGCACAAATTGTTGGGCTTTGGAGAATCACTGGGCACCAAATGGCAACAGGGCAGTGTTCTTGCAACAGCAGGACGAGTGTGTTTGCTTAAAAATAGAGAAGGCCACTCTCCAGGAACTGAGAGATTAATCCCAAGTCAATGGAACAAACCAGATTCCAGACACAAAAAAAACACAATGTTATATTTCTGTTTTCCTTCAAAACTGTGTACAATTGTGTCTTCTCTCACAGGATGTGGCCATCACTGGCTGTGCCCAGCATTTATTGCCCATCCCTAATTGCACCTTGAGAATGTGGTGTTGAGCCGCGTCCTTAATCCATTTCCAGCTGCAATCTTGCCCAGAGGGAATTCCAGGAATTTTGACCCAATTTGAAAACTTTCCCCTTTTTTTGCATTTATTAGTTACATTAGACAAAAAGGGGTGAAAAAGGTTGTTTGATATTTTTACCAGGATGTTGCCAGGTAACGGAAGGTTTGAGTTGTAAAGAAAGGCTGGATAGGCTGGGACTTCTTTCATTGGAGCATAGGAGGTTGAGAGGCGACCGTATAGAGGTTTATAAAATAATGAGAGATATAGATAGGGTTAATGTAGTTGTTATTTCCCAAGGATTGGGGGATGTGAAGACTAGGGGGCATGTTTTTAAGGTGAGAGGAGAGAGATTTGAAATAGGCGCAAGGGGCTAATGTTTTACACAGAGGGTGGTTTGCGTGTGGAATGAACTTCTAGAGGAAGTGGTGGATGTGGGTACAATTACAACATTTAAAAGACATTTGGAGAAGTACGTGAATGGGAAAGGTTTGGAGGGATATGGGCCAGAAGCAGGTAGGTGGGACTAGTTTAGTTTGGGATTATGGTCAGCATGGACTGGTTGGACTGAAGGGTCTGTTTCCGTGCAGCATGACTCTATGACAGTCAAAGTGCACTCATATTAGGGAATTAAAAACCCATTCGCTCTCCAGTGGGTACAGGAAGGTTTGGCATCATAAGGGTGGATCACTGGAGGCGAAGAAGTTGGCACTAGAAAACCATGTGACATTGACAGACCACTGGGTATAGTTCTAAGTCCCGGGCTCAGAAGCCCTACTCCACTGTGAACTCACCAGTGGGTTTATTATTGAATTTAAATATCACCATGTGGGAGTTGTCCCCATATCCCAAGAAAATTAGTCTGGATTCACTCGTCCAGTGCCACTATAACTACTGCACGATCCTTTCCATGTATGACGTAAGACTCAGAGTAGGGCTGTACTCACACACTCCTGTTTGAAGATTTGAGGTGTGCATTTTTTTATATTCACTCATCAGGCACAGTGGCTCAGTGGTTAGTGCCGCTGCCTCACAGCACCAGGGACCCAGGTTTGATTCCACACTCGGGCGATTGTCCATGCGGAGTTTGCAAATTCTCCCTGTGTCTGTGAGGGTTTCCTCCAACAGTCTGAAGGTGTGTGGGTTAGGTGGACTGGTCAAGCTAAATTGCCTCACAGTGTGCAGGCTAGGTGGGTGAGCTACAGGAAATACAGGGAGGGGTTAGGGGGTGGGTCTGGGTGGGATGCTCTTCCATGAGTCAGAGTGGACTCCATGGGCTGAATGGTCTGCTTCCATGCTGTAGGGATTCTATGGGGTGCAGATGTCGCTGGCTGTCCGCCGTTTATTCGTACATCCCTAGTTGTATACAAATTTTTGAATCTTGGCACCAGTTGTGCTGTGAAATTTATTAACATTTCTATTTATAAATAAATTAAGTGACATTTTGAAAATTAATTGGACAGAATCATGATTTCTTTTGTTGCACAGGGCAGCCTTGGACGCTTTCTTTCTGCATTCCCATCTCGATTTTCAGAGGGATGTAATGTTTTCATCAAAGTGGTTTCCAACCACGTCTCATTGCATTGGCACTTCAATAGGTCCAATCAGTGGGAGATCAGAGGGCAGAATATTTCACAACACTCCCTTTGCATAGCTGCTGGGTGGAAAACTTCAAAGGAATTCTGAAACTGCAGAGGAGAAGCAGAATGTAAGGGACTGGGAGGAGTGGTAGGCTCGATTGAACTCTAAATTTGATGAAAATGCCTTTCCAACCTTTGCAATACAAGGAAAAGGAAGCATAGAAGTGTCACTGCAGTAGTGAATCCAGGGTCCCAGACTAATGTTCTGGGGATTGAATTGAATTAGCTTTATTGCCACATGTACTCAAACAAGTAGAGAGAAAAGTTTGTGAGTCAGCACCATGGGATTTTGGGTTCAAACCCCACAGGGGCACGTGGTGAGACCTGAATTCAATAATAAATTCCTGGTAGACTGGCAGAGGAGTAGGGCTTCTGAGGCCCAGGCTCGTCCGCTCTGTCTGTTTTCTTTTCATTTTCTGTTCTTTTTTCTCACTCTTCTCTCATGTTTTTTTCTCTCTTCTAATTTGCTTATCTTCATGGTGAAGAGCTTGGCAGTGAGTGAGCCCAACCGCACGGACAAGAGTGGGCCCAGCAGCGCAGACTCGAATGGGCCCGGCAGCGCAGACTCGTGGGCCCAACAGCACAGACTCGAATGGGCCTAGCAGCGCGGACCCAAGTGGGGCCAGCAGCGCGGACTCGAGTGGGCCCAGCAGCGTGGACTTGAGTGGGCCTGGCAGCACGATCCCGAGTGGGCCCAGCAGCGCAGCCTCGAGTGGGCCAGGCAGCACAGACCCGAGAGGGCTCAGCAGCGTGGACTCGAGTGGGCCCGGCAGCATGGACTTGAATAGGCCCATTAGCGCGGACTCGAGTAGGCCCAGCAGCGCGGACTCGAGCCGGCCCAGCAGCGCGGACTTTTGGTGGTGGTGTCAGAGGAGAGTTTGGGTTCCCAGAGGCCTCTGCTTAGAAAAGGCTGTCCGAGCACCAGTTCATGGCAGCGACAGAGGTGAGTTGGATCCAGTATGAGACCTGGTGGCATTGACAGCAGCTGCATTGGCGAGACCCAGTGAGGACTCGCTGTGGTGAGGCCATCAGTGGAGGTGAGATGGCGCCAAAGATTGGCAACTTTCATTCCAGCGATGGCAGGAGCATGGCAAAGAGGGCTCATGCCTGACCATCAGGCCCATGCAGAGGACTGAACAAGGACTGTAAAATCGGACACTTTTCCTTTATTTCTTCATTCTTCTGCCTTTATATTCTCTGCTTTTGGTTCATTTTTCTGTGTTTTGAGATTGGCCTAGAGAGTGGCAACACGATACAACACTTTTCACTGTATTTTTTAACAAGATACACATGACAATAAATAAACCAAATATGGAATTTGTTTCACCCAAACTGGTTAATGGCAACCATACTGCCACTGCCAATTGTTGTAAAAATCCATCTCATTCACTAACCTCCCTTTAGAGAGGAAAATTTGTCATTCTTACCTGAAAAGGCTTTTCTGTAACTCCAGACCCACAGCAATGTGGCTAACTCTCAGATGGCTGAGCAAGCCACTCAGTTCAAGGGCAGTTAGGGATGGGCAGTGAATTCTGGGTAAGCCCGTGATCCCATGAATGAACGGGACAAAAGAGGTAGATTATTCACCCCCTCAAACCTGTTTGGCCTCCAGTAAGATCACCTACCATTAGTACACTTTTCCACCCAATTCCCCTCTATGGAGCATAGATCGTAGAATCTCTACAGCAGGCCATTCAGCCCATCAGGTTAACACTGACCCTCTGAAGAGGATTCAACCCTATACCTGTAACTGTGCATTCCCCATGGCTAACCCACACATCCCTGGGCACTATGGGGCAATTTAACATGGTCAATCCACCCTAACCTGCACATCTTCAGATGGGTGGGAGGAAACCCACATAGATACTGGGGGGAGAATGTGGAAACTCCACACAGACAGCCGCCTGAGATTAGAATTGAACCTAGGTCCCTGGTGTTGCAAGACAGCAGTGCTAACCATTGAGATACTGTGACACCCCATAGCTATCAGCATAGACTGGGTGGGCAGAATGGCTTGTTTCATGCTGTAAACTCTATGTGGTGCTGGCTTGTTCACCTTTTAAATTTATTTTGGTTTAAATCTAATTAATTCTGACAATAGGGTACCCAATGACAACTCTTCAGCCTCTTGTCTGCTCATATCCATTAGACATAACTGGGTCTAGCAGGATCCAGCATTTCTGGATCCCTTAGGGAATTCCTGGAATTTTCTCTCCATCAATGTTTGAAGCTGGCTGTGGAAAATTCCTCTTTGTCAATTGCCTTTTTACTGAACACCCACATTAATACAAACCTGAGAGCATCTGATCCATCAAGCCTGTCAGGGCCAAAATGAGACCAAACACAATTACAACATTACTGCATTTTTAAATTACATCTTTGAAGAAAATTTTACTTCCAGCACAGATGTGCCAAATGTTGAAATGATTAACTGGCCATCTGGACAACTTTCTCCTTTCAGCAAGGCAATAAATATTTGCTTGGAGAGTCAAATCATCACTGGTCCTGATCCTAACCCAATTTGACCCTTTTCATCTTCTTGTTGCTCTTCCAACTTTCCAAATGTTGACATCTTGGCACAGAAGTCAGCCATTCAGCCCATCATGCTAACTGAGCCTATGCCAACTGGTGAGATTCCAACCAAGACATATAGCTTTGTTTTTTTGGGGGGTGGGGGGAAAGAGTTTATTGATTTGCTTAGTCTCACAGCTCTCATCCTGCCACCCAGTGTTAGAGTTCTTTCTTACCTATACATGCTCAACTCTGATGAATATTCACAACCTGTCTGTCTTGGAATCATAGATTCTACTGTGTGGAAGCAGACCATTTGGTCCATCAAGTCCATGCTGACCTTCTGAAGGGCATCCCACCCAGACCCATCTCTCTGCCCTATCCTTGTAGCCCTGCATTTCCCAACCAGCCTGCATACAATGGGACAATTTAGCATGGCCAATTCTCCCCAAGCCTGCACATCTTTGGACTCTAGGAGGAAATCCACAGACAGAACGTGCAAATATCCACATGGACAGTCATCTAAGGCTGGGATTGAACCCAGGTCCCTGGCGCTGTGAAACAGCAGTGCTCACCACTGAGCCACCCAGCCTTAACCAGGCTGCAGTTCTGAGAGAGTGCTATACTGCAGTCAACAGTCTATCTTCTGTGTGAAAGTCACTCTCCTGATTGCAGACTTACTAACCTGTTCATACCAGCAGCTGTGGCAAAGCAGTGAGTAGCATCCCTCCCTCTAAGCCAGAAACCTCCAGTTTGTGTCCCACTCTACAACCTGACCATGATCCATGGTATGGGAGGGACTGTCTTATGAGCAAAGGTTAATCAGGTTGGGACTCTACTCACTGGAGTTTAGAAGATTGAGAGGTGATCTGATTGAGACATATTAGATTCTTAAGGGGCTTGACAAGGTAAATGATGAGAGGATGTTTCCCCTCAATGGAGAGTCTAGGACCAGAGGGAATAACCTCAGAGTAAAGGGGCACCAATTTAAGACTGAGATGAGGAGGAATTTCTTCTCTCAGAGGGTCCTGAGTCTTTGGAACTCCTTGCCACAGAGAGCTGTGGGAACAGAGTCCTTGTGCATATTTAAGGTTCAGATAGATTCTCGATCAGTCAGGGGATCAAGAGAAAGGGCAGGAAAGTGAATGTCAGGAATGTTGGATTAGCCATGACCCTATTTAACGACAGAGCAGGCTTGAGGGGCCGAATGGCCTAAGCCTGTTCCGATTTGTTATGATCTTACTTCTAAAAATATTCAACAATGAAATTTGCTTTTGAATTCAGGCGTTGATGTCACTAACGTGGTCAATACCTATTGTCCATTCCCTTGCCCAATCCAGACGGCAGTGAAGTCACATTGCTGTGGGTCTGCAGTCACATGTAGGCCAGATCAAGGAAGATCAGTGGATTTCTTTCCCTGAAAGGGCTTCAGTGAAACAGATCAGTTTTTTACAACAACCTGACACTCTATGGTCACTACGGGTTTCTAAACCCCACATTCTAATTGGAATTAAGAGCCTGATGATGACCGTGAATCCATTGTCAATTGTTGGAAAATCCCATCTGGTTCACTAATGCCCTTTAGGGAAGGAAACTGCCATCCTTACCTGGTCTGGCGTACATGTGACTCCAAACCCACAGCAATGTGGTTGACTCTTAACTGCCCCCTTGGCAATTAGGGATGGGCAATATAATATTGCCTGGCCAGTGAGGCCCTCATGCCACGAATGAATAAAAAAAAGTTGAATGAATTAAATGTAAATTTCCCTAATTGCTGTGATCTTATTTAATGGCAGAACACTCTCAAGTAGCCTATTCATGTTCCTAAATTATATGTCCATATTTAAACTGACTCCCCTAGATCATTAAGTCTACGTCTCTGAATTACTGCCACAGTAGCATACAAATATTCCACTGTACTGTGAGATTCAAGTACACCAGATGACCTGAAGATCATGAGGCAGGATTCTTTATTCCACTGGCATCAGGCCTTTTCAGCATAATGAGGTATTAAGGTAAAATTAGGAATACTGAGTATTCCCGTGGAATTTAGATCAGATTCTATTGTCACATACACCTGCGTACAGTGAAAAGTGTACAGAGCTGCCACTCTCCAGCACCGCCTTAGAGTACAGAATTAAAAACAAAACCAGAAATTAAAGAAGTGGAAATAAAAGGAAAAGAAACCTCCAGATCACTCCTGTTGCGGTCATGATTCCTAAGCCAGGCATCAATGCTGCCACGTCTGTAGTTCACACCTGGTCGAGGAAATTCTTTGTTTCTCTCTCCCTCTGCCTGCTGGAGCTACCCTTTCCTCCATAGAGTGTCTGCTTGGCTACTCAAGCTCCGCTGGTCTATAATCTCCCTCACTATCGCCGCCTCCTGCTGGAGATTCCATTATATTCCTATTTTTGACATCCGACTACTACTGGTGCGTAGGCAAACCAAATAAAATACTTAACATCAAAACCCACAAATCCCTGCTGTGAATCACTTTGCCATGTCCTAAGGCGAATGTTGCTGGTTTGTCCCAATCCGACATTTTCAAGACTTCCATTTCTCAAAATTTAAACAAAATCCTTTTGAAAAGTGCCCTCTTTAGGATACTCCACTTTAAGGTAGACTCTCTTTCTATCAAAATGTATCACTTAATGCATCTCTATCTTGAACAGAATTTGGCACCTATCTGTCCACTCAACCACTTGTCCACCCTCTTTTGAAGTTCATAGAATCCCCAAAGTGTGGAAGTAGGCCATTCAGTCTATCAAGTCCACACTGACCCTCTAAAGAGCATCCCTCCCTATAATTTTTTTTCTATTCATTTTTCGGATGTGGGCATTGCTAGCTGGCCAGCGATTCTTGGCCATCTCTAATTGCCCTCGAGAAGGTCGGGGTGAGCTGCCTTCTTGAACCACTGCAGTCCACCTGCTGTGGGTTGACCCACAATGTTATTAGGGAGGGAATTCCAGGATTTTGACCCAGCAGCAGTGAAGCAACGGCGATATATTTCCAAGTCAGGATGGGGAGTGTCCTGGAGGGGAACTTGGAGGTGGTGGTGTTCCCATGTATCTGCTGCCCTTGTCCTTCGAGATGGAAGTGGTTGTGGGTTTGGAAGGTGCTGTCTGAGAATCTTTGGTGAATTTCTGCAGTGCATTTTGTAGATAGTACACACTGCTGCTACTGAGCGTCGGTGGCGGAGGGAGTAGATGCTTGTGGCTGTGGTGCCAATCAAGCAGCTGCTTTGTCCTGGATGGTGTTGAGCTTCCTGAGTGTTGTTGGGGCTGCACCCATCCAGGCAAGTGGGGAGTATTCCCTCACACTCCTGACTTGTGCCTTGTAGATGATGGACAGGCTTTGGGGAGCCAGGAGGTGAGTTACTCGCCGCAGGATTCCCAGCTTCTGGCCTGCTCTTGTAGCCACTGTGTTTATGTGGTGAGTCCAGTTGAGTTTCTGGTTAATGTAACCCCCAGGATGTTGATTGTGGGGGATTCAGTGATGGTAACACCATTGAATGTCAAGGGGTGGTGGTTAGATTGTCTCAGCCTGGCATTTGTGTGCCACGAATGTAACTCGCCACTTGTCAGGCCAAGCCTGGATATTGTCCAGACCTTTGTTGCATGTGAACACGGACTGCTTCAGTGTCTGAGGAGTCACGAATTGTGCAATCATCCCTACTTCTGACCTTATGATGGAGGGAAGGTCATTGATGAAGCAGCTGAAGACGGTTGAGCCTAGGACACTACCCTGAGGAACTCCTGCAGAGATGTCCTGGAGCTGAGATGATTGACCTCCCACAAACACAGCCATCTTGCTATGTGTCAGGTATGACTCCAACCACTGGAGTGTTTGCCCCTTGAGACCCATTGTTTCCAGTTTTGCTCGGGCTCCTTGATGCCACACTCAGTTGAATGTAGCCTTGATATCAAGGGCTGTCATTCCCACCTCACCTCTGGAATTCAGAGGTGAGGTGAGAGTGTATTTATCACGGCTAATCCACCTAATTTACAATCCCTCAACAGGGCGGCAGATTTCCCACGGCCAAACCACCCTAACCCGCACATCTTTGGACTGTGGGAGGAAACCGTAGCACCCGGAGGAAACCCGCGCAGACACGGGGAGAAGGCGCAAACTCCACACAGACAGCTGTCTGAGGGTGGAATCGAACCCTGGCCCCTGGCACTATGAAGCAACAGCATTAACCATCAAGTCACTTTGCCACCCACTAAAAGGAGAAAAAGAATGCAAAACACAAGTTGTCTTCACATATTGCGATTCTTCCAAGTTTTGTGTCACCCACAAACTTTTAAATTGTCTCTTAAAGTTTTAGCAAAGATTGGGTTGCGGGTGAGGTTGCTGACTTGCTCGTCGAGCTGGCTTCAGATGTTTCGTCAGCGTGCTGGGTAACATCATCAGTGGATTCTCCGAGGAAGCGATGTTATTCTACTCCGCTTGGAATTTGTACTGTCCGGCCCATTATGGTGAGTACTGTCATTCCCGGTTTTGATCTGTACGGGTTTGTATATGGGGGCCAATTTCATATGTTTGAAATTGCATTGTCTGAGTGTACAGATATGAAGGAGAGTTTGTCGTGCTGTTTTGCTGCGAGTCGATGTTCATGTATTCTGACAGACAGACAGGAAGGAAACTAGCCATCGGAATACACGAACATCGACTCGCAGCAAAATGGCACGATGAACTCTCCTTAATATCTGTACACTCGGACAATGAAGGGCATCAGTTTAACTGGGACAAGGTAACCGTAGTAGCCCAAGGCAAACATAGACACGCGCGGGAATTCCTAGAGGCATGGTTCTCCATCCATAATTCAATCAAACGTAGAATTGGCCCCCATATACAAACCCGTAGATCAAAACCGGGAATGACAGTACTCACCATAATGGGCCGGACAGTACAAATTCCAAGTGGAGCAGAATAACATCGCTTCATCGGAGGCTCCACTGATGATGTTACCCAGCACGGTGACGAAACGTCTGAATTTAAATTGTCCCCTCCACACCAAGTTTAAGATTGTATGTACATAAATCAGGAAAAGGAAAAGCCATAATACTGATCCCTGGGGAACACCAGAATAAAACCTCCTCCAGTTCAAATAACGCCCACTTGCTTACTGTTCCACAGCCAGTTTTCTATCCACGTTGCTCTTGACCTTATTACTCCCTGAGCCATAATTTTTCTCATGCAACTGTCATGTGACATTGTATCAAACAGCTTCTGGAGGTTCCACTAAATCTGCAGCTTTACTCAAATTCACGCTTTCTGATGTCTCAACACAAATAAAAAGCTCTGAAAATCGTTAGACATGATTTTCTCTTGACACAGAATCCCCACTGTGTGGAAGCAGGCCATTCGGCCCATTAGGTCCACATCGACACTCCAGATAGCATCCCACCACCCAGACTCCCCCCCCTGCCCTGTCTCTGTAATCCTGCATTTCCCACCTAGCCTGTGCACTATGGGGGCAATTTAGCACAGCCAATCCACCTTAACCTGCACACCTTTGGGCTGTGGGAGGAAACTGGAGCACCCACGCAGACACTGGGAGAACATGCAAACCCCCAGTCACCCAAGAGTGGGATTGAACCCGGGGTCCCTGGTGTGAGATGAGGCAGCAGTGCTAGCCATTGAGCCATCACACTGCTCATAGGGGTCATGGACTGTTCAGTGCATTGTGCACCCATCAGAGAATATCCCCACTTCTGGCCTTAGGCAGGAAGGAAGCAGCTGAAGACGGTTGGGCCAAGAAAAGTACCCTGAAGAACTCCTGCAGAGATAGGTTAACGCTGCTGCCTGATGGCGCTAGGGACCCGGGTTCGATTCCACCCTCGGGCGACTGTCTGTGTGGAGTTTGTACATTCTCCCCGAGTCTGCGTGGGTTTCCTCCCACAGTCCAAAGATGTGCAGGTTAGGGTGGATTGGCCATACTAAATTACCCCCATAGTGGTCCATGGCTCTGCAGGCTTACCATGGTTAATGCAGGGTTATAGGGAGGGGGTCTGGGTGGGACACTGTTCGGAGGGTCAATGTGAACTCAATGTGCTGAATGACCTCTATCCGTACGTAGAGATTCATGATTCTAAATCTATGCTGGTTCTTGCTAAGTATTTTTCCATGTGATTGTTGATTCTATCGTGAATAATAGTTTCTAGAAGGTGCCCCTCCACTGAACTGTATCTGAATGGTCTGCAATTGTTCGGCTTTTCTTTCCAGCCTTTGGGTAACAAGGGCATAATGTTTGCAATTCTCCAGCCCTCGGTTAAATTTAGGCAAGCTTTAATGATTTTGTCAGTGTCTTCGCAATTTCCACTCCTCCTTCGTCAATGCCTTTGGGTGCAACTCATCCGGTCCTGACGCTTTACCAACTTTCAGTGCTGACATCTTCTTCAATTTCTTATCAATTCAAAGCACTTTTGGTAATTGTGTGCCCTCCCCTGTCACCATGGTTTGGCAAGCATCATTTGCGCCACATAAATGCCAGGCTACGACCATCACCAATAAGAGACAATCTAACCACCATCCCTTGACATTCAATGATATTACCATCACTGAATCCCCCACTATCAACATCCTGGGGGTCACCATTGATGGCAAACTCAACTGAATCACTACATTAACACAGTGGCTACAAGAACTGATCCAAGGCTAGGAATACCGCGGTGAGTAACTCACCTCCTGACTCTCCAAATCCTGTCCACCTTCTACAAGGCACGAGTCAGGAGTGTGATGGAATACTCCCCACTTGCCCTGGATGGTGGCAGCTCCAACAACACTCAAGAAGCTCGACACTATCCAGGAGAAAGCAGCCCCCATTTGGTTGGCATCACAGCCACAAACATCCACTCCCTCCACCACCGAAGCTCAGTCGCAGCAGTGTGTATCATCTACAGGAAGCACTGCAGAAATTCACCAAAGATCCTCAGACAACACCTTCCAAACCCTCTACCACTTCCATCTAGAAGGACGAGGGCAGCAGATACATGGGAACATCACCCTCTGCAAGTTCCCCTCCACACCACGCACCATCTTGTCTTGGAAATATATCACCGTTCCTTCAGTGTCGCTCGGTCAAAATCCTGGAATTCCCTCCCTAACAGCATTGTGGGTCAACCCACGGCACATGGACTGCAGCAGTTCAAGAAGGCACCTCACCCCACCTTCTGAAGGGCAACTAGGGACGGAGAACAAATGCTGGCCCAGACAGTGACATCCATATCTCACAAGTAAATAAAGAGCTGGGGTGGGATGGAGGGGGCAGGGAGGTTGGAGTATGTGGCTAGGGTTGGCCGTTGCTACCTGGAAACCTGGAAGGGACAGGTAATGGTCTAGTGGTATTATTGCGGGACTGTTAGTCCAGACACGCAGGCAATGCCCCGGGGACCCGGGTTCGAATCCCACCCAACAGATGATGAAGTTTGAATTCAATAAAAAATACAAAATTAAGAATTTAGTGATGGCAGTAAATTGATTGTTGGGGGAGTGGGGGTTGGAATCCCATCTGGTTCACTAGTGCCCTTTAGGGAAAGAAACTGCCATCCTTACCTGGTCTGACCTACATGTGACTCCAGACCCACAGCAATGTGGTTAACTCTTAACTGCCCTCTGGGGCGATTAGGAATGGGCAATAAATGCTGGGCCTAGCCAATGAATAAATTAAAAACAAAATTCCAGATTGTGGTCCCACTTGGAGTTCTGACCCCATTTTGGGAAGCTCCGCCTTAAAGGTGAAATCCCTTAAAGGTAAAGTATGCATACAAGACACTCCAGAAGAGAAAATTTCACCTGATCACCACCAAGGGAATGCTGAGCTAGAGGAGGTGCGTCCATTCCAATGAGACCTTAAAATGAGGATAATCTCTGCCTCTAAGGATCTAATGGCATAATTAGGAACCTGAGCAGGAGAATCCCATCCTCTGCAGCCTGGACAACACCTACCCCTCACTCAACACCTGAAATACGTGAAGGAACAATGAAGAACTATTTAGATGTACTCTTGTGGCACCAATCTATACATGAATAGGAAGGGTTTGAGGGATATGGGCCAAATGCTGGCAAATGGAACTGGATTTATTTAGGATATCTGGTCGGCATGGACAAGTTGGTCCGAAGGGTCTGTTTCTGTGCCGTACATCTCTACGACTCTCTGACTTGAAGGCTATGAGCCACATCTTGGAAAATGAGATGAGGACAGTTAGGTCCTTGTTTCTGACTGGCACACACTCAATGAGCCAAAGGGACTCATTTTCCTGTGCTGTCAATCTCGATGGATCTTCTGGTCCTGAAATGTTAACTCTCTTCCTCGCTCTGTGGCTGTTGCCAGACCTACTGAGTTTCTCCTGCATTGCCTGCATTTTCATTCCAGATTGTGTGGTCAAAGTCGCATGGCAGCTTGTGGGATCTTGCTGTGCACCCACCAGCTCCTATTTTTCTTACATCACGACTGTGATTACAAATCAAAAAGTATTGTGCGGGCAGCAAAGTGTCACAGGTCAAATTGAGACTGTGAAAGGTGCTATATAAACACATATGTCTTTCCTACTGACCTGCTTATAGCCTGCTTTCAACCTATATGAACTACATCTACCCTAATTAAGAGAACAGAAAGTGACTCAGGCTTTTTCAATTCAAAATTACAGTGTTTAAAAGGCAGTAGCACAAGTACTTGAAGAGGAAAGGCCAGGAGCAAGCACGTGGGACTAGTTTACTCTAGGATTATGTTTGGCATGGACTGGTTGGACCAAAGGCTCTGTTTCTGTGCCATATAACTCTATGGACTCTATGATTCTATGAGGAAAAAGCCAGGAGGTCATTGAGACATAGAGTCATAGAGGTTCACAGCACAGAAAAAGGCCCGTCCCTCCATCAAATCTGCACCTGTCAAAAACAGCCATCCAACGATTCTAAGATAACAAGGTGTGGAGCTGGATGAACACAGCAGGCCAAGCAGCATTGTAGGAGCAGGAAAGCTTGACATTTCGGGCCTAGACCCTTCATCAGAA
>JAHRHZ010000092.1:9454824-9467401 GCA_024137785.1 Ginglymostoma cirratum | reverse complement strand
TTTCCTGCTCCTCTGATGCTGCTTGGCCTGCTGTGTTCATCCAGCCCCACACCTTGTTATCTCGGATTCTCCAGCATCTGCAGTACCTACTATCTCCAACTATTCTAACCCCATTTTCCAGCACTTGGCCCTTTGTCTTGTATGCCCTGACGTTGCAAGTGTACATCTGATAGATTGATTTCCTGTAGTCACGTGTACTGTTACAGCCACAGAGAAGGTGCAGAGAGAGAGAGAACAAAGTTAATATTCTCGAGGTTCGTTCAAAAGTCTGATAACAGCTGGGAGGAAGCTGTGCTTGAATCTGTTCATACGTGTAATCAAACTTTTATATCTTTGCCTGACATGAGATGGTTGAAGAGATTATAACTGCAGTGGGAGGGGTCTTTGATGATGTTAGCTGCTTTCCCGAGGCAGAGGCAAGTGTATATGGAGTCAATGGATGGGGAGCTGGTTCATGTGATGGACTGTGCTGTGTTTATGACTCTCTGCGGTTCCTTGCAGAATTCGAAAAAGCAGTTACCATACCAGGCTGTGATGCAACCAGATAGGATGCTTTCTATGGTGCACCTATAAAAATTGGTAGAAGTCCTTGTGGACATGTCGAATTTCTTTAGCCTCCTGAGGAAGTAGACACGTTACAAAAACAGAAGTTGCTGGAAAAGCTCAGCAGGTCTGGCAGCATCTGTGAAGGGAAAAACAGAGTAAATGTTTTGGGTCCAGTGACCCTGCCTCAGAACTGACAGCTCATCACCACATTCTCCAAGGCACCTTCTCAAGGGGCAACTAGGAACGGGCAATAAAAGCTGGCCCAGGCAGTGATGCCCACGCCCCATGAATCGATAAAAAGAAAGGAGAATGGTCACATAGGAAGGCTGTGAGTTGCACAACCCTGTTGTCTGAGCTGCCCACATTATTGTCACCCACTGTTCAGTTTCACAAATTCAGCAAGAAAACGGAGATGACGCTGAAACCAGATTGATTATGTCTTTGTTTTACTGAGATTCCCTCCTTGTTGCTAAAGCAAAAAAAAAAGTTCAGCTCCTCATTAGGGTCACTGCTGGGGACCATTCTATCCCTCACTCCATGTTAGCCCTCTGTGGAGTGAGCCCCTACAGCCCTGAAAATATTTCTTCCCTTCCATTCACAGAAGCGCAGAATTGTTACAATGGAAAAGGGGAATGTTCAACTTCGCATCAGCTCTCTAAATGGGCATCCTGACTAGGTTTGTTATTCCTGGCCTTTCCCTGCACAATTTCTGTTTTTAAGTAACTATTCAATATCCTTTTGAAAGCCTCAATTGAACCTTCTTCCACCACATTTCTATGCAATACATTCCAGATCTGTACTACACACTGTGTGAAAAAATCTTTCTCTTGCATCACATTTGCTTCTTTTGCAAAACACTTTAATCCTGTGCCCTCTTGTTCTTGATCCTTTTTACAAGGTGGCTCAGTGATTAGCACTGCTGCCTCACAGCACCAGGGACCCACCTTTGATTCCCACCCTCGGGCGACTGTCTGTGTGAAGTTTGCACATTCTCCCTGTGTCTGCGTGGGTTTCCTCCGGGTGCTCTGGTTTCTTCCCACAGCCCAAAGATATGCAGGTTACGGTGACATAACAAGGTGTAGAGCTGGATGAACACAGCAGGCCAAGCAGCATCAGAGGAGCGGGAAGGCTGACGTTTTGGGCCTAGACCTTTCTTCAGAAATTTCTGCTCCTCAGAAATTTCTGCTCCTTCCTGCTTCCTGCCTTCCTGCTCCTTCAGATGCTGCTTGGCCTGCTGTGTTCATCCAGCTCCACACCTTGTTATCTCAGATTCTCCAGCATCTGCAGTTCCTACTATCTCTGCAGGTTAGGGTGGATTGGCCACAGTGTTCAGGGATGTGTAGATTAGGTGGGTTACAGGGAAAAGGGATAGGGGGATGGGTCTGGGTGGGATGGTCTTCGGAGGGTCGATGTGGACTTGTTGGGCCAAATGGCCTGTTTCCACGCTATAGGAATTCTATTGAAAAAAAACACGTTTCTGTGTGTATACTGTGTCCAGATCTCTCATGTTTTTGAAAACTTCTATCGAGTCTCCTCTCCATCTTCTGTTCTTCAAGGAGAACAGTCCTCCTCCAATCTATCTTCATTACTGAAGCTCCTCTTCCTTGCAGCCAATCTGGTATAAACCTCTCTGCACTCTCTTCAAAGCATTCACGTCCTTCTTAAAGTGTGGTGCCCAGAACTGTACTCCAGCTGGAGTCTCACTAATGTCTTGTACATCGCCTCCACTTCCACCACTCTCATAGTCAGCAGGTTCTAGAAAATTTCAGGAGGAATTCAAATCTTCCCCCTCAAGTCTTTGTTTAGTCAATGTTCTCCTTCATAGGACCATCAGACCATAAGAAAAAGGAGGAGAATTAGGCCATTCAACCCATCGAAGCTCTGCAGTCATTGATGATGTTTCTCAACCCCATTCTCCTGCCTTCTCCCTGTAACCCTTGATCCTCTCACTAATCAAGAACCTATCTAGCTCTGTCTTAAATACACTCAATGACTTGGCCCCACAGCTTTCTGTGGCAATGAGCTCCACAGATTTACCGCCCTCTGGCTAAAGAAATTCCTCCTCAACTCTGTCCTAAAGGATCATCCCTTCAGTCTGAGTCTGTGTCCTCAGGTCCTAGTCTCTCCCACTAATGGAAACATCTTCTGCATGTCCACTTTATCCAGGCTTGCCTGTACTCTGTGAGTTTCAATCAGATCCCCCTCATCTTTCTGAGCTCCATTGAGTACAGATCCCAGAGTCCTCAACTGCTCCTCTTATGACAGGCCCTTCACCCTCAGGATCATTCTTGTAAATCTCCTCTGGACTGGCTCCAATGCCAGCACATCCTTCGTTCGATATGGGGTCCAAAACTGCTCCAAATGCAGTCTGAACAGAACCTTAGAATGAATTTTTGCTGTGCCTCCTGAACTAGCCCCCCAAAGCCCCTGGCATTACTGCTCCACCATCTTCCCTGCAAGGATCCCCCTCCAATCAACTCTGGCCAGCTCCTCCTCATGTCTTTGTAGTTTCCCTTACTCAATTATAATACCGTTACATCTTGATTCCAGCTTCTCTCTCTCAAGCTGCAGGGTGAATTCTCTCATAGTATTGTCACTGTCCCCCTGGGGGCTCCTTCACCTTAAGCTCCTTAATTAACTCTGCCTCACTACGCATCACCAAATCCAGAATTGCCTGTTCCCTAGTGGGCTCTACCTCAAGCTGCTCCGAAAGCACCATCTCACTGACGTTCCAAAATTCCTTTTCTACCGCTACCACACTGAATTTTCCATCCAGCCCATCTGCATATTGAAGTCCCCAATGATGATTGTGACTGTCCTCTATATGCCTTTTCTACCTCCTGATTTATTTTCTGACCCACATCCTGTCTGCTGCGAGCAGGTTCACATATAACCTCCATCAAAGTTGCTTTTTCTTTTGGTCCCTCAACTCTACCCACACACACATTCTACGCCTCCTGACCCTATATCACTTCTGGCTATCGATTTCATTTCATTTCTCACTAACAAGGCAACCCACGCCCTCTGCCCACCTGCCTGTCCTTTCGATAGGATGTGTATCCTTGGATATTTAGTTCCCATTCCTGATCCCCTTGCAGCCACATCTCTCTGATGCCCACAACATCATACCTGCCAGTTTCAATCTGTGTTACAACTCATCTATCTTGTTCCATATACTGCGTGCATTTGAATACAACACCCTCAGTCCTGCGTTGACTGCCCCTCTACATTCCGTTTCCCATCTGAATTACTTTCTTGACTTTTTTAACTGCTTTCTTGATTTTTTGTCCTACCCATTTATGATTCCCTTTGTTGTCCTCTTACCTCCAGCCTTGACCATCCCAAAACACACTGATCCAGCCGCCCACTTCTTGCCCTTCTGAGTCTTGAGGGCATCAAACGTTCCACTGCCCAAGCACGGACTCGAACTGTGTCTCGCACATCTGCCCAGCCCCTGTGGCACCCAGTCCCACGTGCCTTGGTTCCGCAGTTCTCACTAATGTTGTCAAATCGCTCCGTGGCTTCACCCCTCCAGCTGTCTGTGACTTCCTCCAGCCTCACATCCCTCCGAGATCTCTGTGCTCCTCCAATTCTGGCGTCTCTTCATTAGTTCCACCAATGGCAGCCATACCTACAGCCTCCTGGGCCCTAAGCAACAATCCTTCTGAGCTAGCTCTGCTCTGAAGTCGTGCACACGCCAAATTGGCGTCACCTCACACTGAAGTCTGGTTTCGGAAGTGGCTATGGCCAGTGACCTTGGAGGTCCAAGCACTGACAAAATAAATGAGAGGGAATACTAACCCCCAGCCTCCAAGGCCGATCAATCCTAGGTGTCTGCATGCAGCATCTGGTCTGTGACTCCACTCAGCTGGAGTGAAGGAAGGGTCAGCGTAATCAGTCTTTGTGGTGTCAAGAATGTGGGTTCTGTAGTAACGCAGACAATTGCTGGAATCCTTGTCTATCTGCCAAGGGTGAGCTAACCATGTAATCAAGCCTTCAGAGGTTTATTGAAGTTTAAATTAATCAGTGCAAACATGGCTAACATCTGCAAAACATAAGATATAGTCACAGAAGATAAAATCTCCATGTTTTCTGACGGTCTGTGGGTCAGTGGCTAAACTTTTGGCTGACTGAGGAACAGGGTGTTTGAGGACAACTACGTCAGATCTGCTACCGGGGTCATGGTTTACAGGAGCTGTGGTGGTTCCCTCCCTCCTACATGGCTCTGAGACGTTGGACTGTCTACAACAGACACCACAAGGCGCTGGAGCAGTGCCACTGATGCTGCATGCGCGAGATCCTGTGAATCCACTGGGAGGAAAGACCCACCAACACCAACGTCCTCGACCAGGCCAACATCCCCAGCATCAAGGCCCTGACCCCCTCCCCCTTGACCAGCTGCGACGGGCTGGGTACACCGTCCGTGTATCCAACATGAGACTCCCCAAGCAGCTGCCCCACCCCCAGCTCCAAAACGGCAGGCCAGCCCCAGGGGGACAGAGGAAGCATTTCAGTGATCCCCCTCAAGGCCTAACTGGGGAAGTGTGACATTTCCACAGAATCTGGGAATCACCAGCCCCAGGACCACCCAAAGTGGAGGGGGCGGAACATCTGGGAAGGCGTTGAGTTCCTGGAGACTCACCATCGGGAAAAAGCGGAAGCCGGGGGGTGGGGGGGGGGGTGGAAACAGGGAAAGAGGTGCACTGCCACACCAAAACCCCACCCACCCCCTTCCTGTGACCACCTTCTGACCCCAGGTGTAACAGAGCTTGCGGTAGCCCCCTCGGTCTGCACTATTTCGAAAAGCTCAAGAGAGTTTCTCCTGGCCAATATCTACCCAAACATCACAAAAAGCAGACAACCTGTTTATCACTTGGTGGGACCTTACTGTGCACAAAATAACCACTGAGCCTTCTACATTATAACAGCAACAATGTTTCAAAAAGAGTCTATTATGGGCCCTAAAGTATCCTGAGCTAATGATAGTCACTATATAAATGCAAGTTTTTTTTATTTTACTCGGCCAGCACTTAAGTCTATCCCTACTTGCCTCTTGTGAATGGCCTTGTAGCACTATTATAGAATGTCTCCAGTGTAGAAGCAGGCCATTCGGCCCATCAAGCCCACACCTACCCTCTGAAGACCATATCACCCAGACCCTGCATTCCCAGTGGCTAACCCAACTAGCCTGCACATCCCTGAACACTATGGGCAATTTCCACTGGCCAATCCACCCTAACCTTTACATCTTTGGACTTTGGCAGGAAACTGGAGCACCCGGAGGAAACCCACGCGGACACGGGGAGAATGTGCAAACTCCACACAGCACGTGTCCTTAGTGCTGTAAAGCTGCAGTGCTAACCACTGAGCCATTGTGCCACCCTTACTAGACTCAATCTAAAGACCCAGGTAATTCTCTGGGGACCTGAGTTCAAATCCTGCTGCGCCATTGGAGTAATTTAAATCCAATTTAAAAAATAGTTTATGTAACTGCTGTTTTTTGTTGGAAAAACCCATCTGGTTCACTGATGCCCTTTAGGGAAGGAAACTGCCATCCTTACCTGGTCGGACCTACATGTGATTCCTAGACTCACAGCAATGTGGTTGACTCTTAACTGCCCTCTGGGCAATTAGGGATGGGCAATAAATGCTGCCAGGCCGGTAAACCAGTAAAAATAAAGAAGGTAGTGACAAGGCACCTTCCTGAAATGTTGCAGTTTACCAATAGCCTCAGCATTATCAGGGAAGGAGCTGCAGGATTTTAACCTTGCTCCACTCTCCAGTTATTTTCATTCTGAGCTTCACCCCCCTCACTTCCTCCTCCTCTGTCCATGCTTAGAATCTCAGTTATCTCACCACCTCTTCATGACATTCATACTTGCTCATTTATCATGTTTTTTTTTAAAATCAGAAATGGCAAAGGGTTTTCGTTCTCAGGACTAAATCACCTTTATCTGTTTACTCACAACAGAATAAATATCTCAACGCACAGACAAGGAGATGAGCTATTTTACATGATGACTGTTCCCAGTCTAACAGATGTGTTGACATTCCATAGATACCATCCATCAGCAACGTCCGTGGGTCCTTCATTTCTCAGGCTTTAAAGCATTAATGAAATGCAAACAATAGGAAGGGGCTCCTTCAGAATAGAATGGGACCCTCAGAAGTAGCAGGGGAAATCTTAGGGATACTTTAGAGACTTTTAAGCGACTCTTGGATAGGCACATGGAGGATAGTAAAGTGTAGGTAGATTGATTTTAGTTGGATAATAGGTCAGCACAACATCATGGACCGAAGGGCCTGCACTGTGCTGTACTGTCCCATGTGCTCTATGTTTTCCAGAACAATCCCAGAAATGAAGCATTTGAACAACGCAGTTATTTTGGAGAAACTGAAATTGAAGGGAGATTTGCGAGAGATGTGCAAGATTGACAGCTGTTCCCAGTAGCTGATGGTACTAGTTCGAGGGGAGGACAACGTGTAAGGGTTTGTGCAAGAAATATCGGGTTTTCTTATTAACGAGTGATAAAAGTGGAGACAATTTCAAAATCCAATTGAACAGACACGAGAGAAATAAGTTTAGTACAAACTGAAAGAACCATGGATGCTGTAAATCAGAAACAAAAACGGAAAGGCTCAGCAGGTCTGGCAGCATCTGTGGAGAGAAATCAGAGTTAATATTTCAGGTCCAGTGACCCTTCCTCAGAACATTCAGACCCTTCTGAGGAAGGGTCACTGGACCTGAAATATTAACTCTGATTTCTCTCCACAGATGCTGCCAGACCTGCTGAGCTTTTTCTGGCAATTTCTGTTTTTGTTTGTGAGGGAAATGAGCTTGTCAGGTCACAGGGAAGGGGGTGCGAATGGAGATGGAGAGCTCATGTGGACTGAAAGACCTCCTTCAGTACTGTAGCAGCTCAACAATAACCTGTAACGGTGCTAAGGATGGGACATAGCAACCTCAACCTCAATTTGCAACTAACACTGCGGCTTTTGATGTCACTTGAGAAGAGGATCCAGTTTGATTGTGACTGGATGGCATGCAAAGATTCATTGTGTTGTCTCCAGTAACGCCGAATCACTTTATTTCACCAGGAAGCTTTCACTGGCACAGTGGGGCCCTTCCCTAATTGCTCTTGAACTGAATGGCGTGCTGGGCCATTTCAGAGGGCAGTTTAATGTCTGTTGGTCGGGAGTCACATGCGGACCAGGCTGAGGAAGGATGGCAGACATTCCTTCTCTACAGCTGAACCAGAGTGATTCTTACAAGAGTCAATGGTGAGTGTCTTAACCACCATCATTGACATCCTACAAGCTGGTTGTGGTAGGATGCCGCCAGAGCATCAACCTAAGGGGAGGCAATGGCCCAGTGGTATTATTCCTTGGAATGTTTTTAAACCAGAGACCCAAATAATGTTCTGGTGGACCCAGGCTTGAATCCCACCATGGCATACAGTGGAATTTGAATTCAATAAAGATGTGGAATTAAGAGTCTAATGATGGCCATGAGTTAGTTGTTGGGGAAAAATTCACCTGGTTCACTTTTGTCCTTTAGGGAAGGAAACTGCCATCCTTACCTGGTCTGGCCTACATGTGGCTCCAGACCCACAGCAATGTGGTTGACTCTGGATTGCCCTCTGGGCAATTAGGGATAGGCAATAAATGCTGCCTAGCCAATGGTGTCCTCATCCCATTAACAAATAAAGAAAAATATGTGGAAATAAGAGTCTAATGATGACCCTGAATCAGTTGTTGGGGAAAACCCAACCCTGGTTCACTATTGCCCTTTAAGGAAGGAAACTGCCATCCTTACCCAGTCTGGCCTACATGTGACTCCAGACCTTCAGCAATGTGCTTGACTCTTAACTGCCCACTGGGTTGGGCAATAAATGCTGGCCTTGCCAGTGACGCCCTCATCCCATGAACGAATAAAAAGGTATTTTTTTAAAAAGTCTCTCGATTACTATCCCAATGACATTACCGCTACAGCACCAGCTACCCAAATTAAGGAGGTCAAATGCATGGAGTTGTGTCCCATTCACCCAAATACCTCGTGGAAATGGAGAGGAAATCATTGACGAACAACAGCAATCTGCTTCTTGAATTGGTGATCTAACGGTTAGTCAAAGGGAAGATGAGGCAAAATTGTTTTGCGTGGAAAGGCATTGAAATCTGGGCAATCCTCTGAAAATGTAGTGGAAAATGAGTGTGTAAATACATTTTACAGGTCCGTTCTTGAGGACAAGGAAATTAATGGGGTTATAGAGAAAAAAAGGGGATGTGGGACTAAATTCTGCTACTCTTTCAAAGAGCCAGCACGGGAATAATGGGCCAAGTGGTCTCCCTTAGTGCTGCAAGTTCCTATGATTTTATGTGCATAGATATTCCTGAATGCGTTACAAAAAATGGTGCAGATAACATCCAGAAATTTCAAGTTACTGGAAGGAGCAGAGAAAGCCATGTCCAAATTAAAATACAGAGACCAGCATCTCAATTAATCATTCACAAAGTGATTTTGTCCAAACAAGGACTCCTACCAAAGAAAACAGGTACTTCATATGAAAACATAAGGGCAGCCTAGGAGCCTAAAATTGCATTTTTGCACAGCGGGACCATATTTAGGAAAACAGAACAATGTTTCGAGACGTTGAACTTCGACAAAGGGAGTATTTTTCTTGGATGAGTCAAACTGTTTAACTAAGAGTGAACAAACAGAGATTGGGTCTTTCTTCAAGGGGAGTGAATTGAACATGTTGTGGTTCCATTGGGATTTGAACAATGGCAGTGAATGGGAAGGCTATCAGTCCATTTGGAATTCTATCCAATTGATGGAATGAGGAATGGTATGGACCTATTGCGATGTTACATAGTGGGAGCAAATAAGAATCGTATCATTCTAATGGAAGTCTATCCAATGGAAGTGAATAGGAATGATTGGATCTATTGCTATTCCATGCAATGGGAGTGAATGGGAAATCCGTTAGGATTTTACACAGTGGGAGAAGATGGGAAGGACTTAAATCCATTGTAATTCCACATAATTGGAATGGGTGGGAGAATGTATATCCCAGTGGAATTCCATATGATGGGAGTGAATAGAAAAGGTATCATTTCACCCCATACCAGAGCTACCATTACAAACTTTTCACTGCAACTCATTCAAGTCCATGTGACAAGAAAGCTGATTCAAATCAATTCAATTCACTTCCCGTTCATTCCCATTGTGTAGAATACTCATGGATCCATACCATTCGCAGTCACTTCCATTGCATAGATCAGTTAAGTGACCCTCTCCCCAAAACCTCCACCCCAGCCGACCGCACCCTGGCTCTACTCACCAGGACCTGAATGGTAAGCAAGATTTTATTATCACTCTTTGCTGACATTCAAAAGATTTTTTTAAAAATCTGTGGAATTGTGAGGAAAGTTGCCCCATGCTATTTACCTTCCATTAGATTCCGGCGATGAGTGAGATGTAGTTCACATTGACATGGGGCTGTTGAAACAGTTTAGCCTCCCAGATGTGCAGTGTGGCTAAAGTCTCTCTCCTTTTCAGTCCTGTTAAATGAGCCTCAAAGCTGTCGGTTTTCACTGGATAAATCCTGCTCAGCTAGTCTATTCATCCCGCTTCAGACACCATCTTCAAAGATGTCAGTCCTGAAGAAGGGTAGTACCTGAAACATTGACTGCTCCTTTGCTCTAGATGCTGCCTTACCTGCTGTTTTCTTCCAGTCCCCTGTTTGTCAACCTTGGATTCTAGCATCTGCAGTTCTTTTTTTCCTTTAACCATCTTCAAAGAGTATGGTGACGCCTAGATACATGGTTGTGACCTTTTCAGGCCCTCATGCCCATTCTATCATGGAAATAAGAACTCACCTGGGAAGATGAGATAACAAAAAGGTATAGAGCTGGATGAACACAGCAGGCCAGGCAGCATCAGAGGAGCAGGAAAGCTGACGTTTCGCGTCTGGACCCTTCTTCAGAAGACCCTCCTTCTGAAGGAAGGTCAATCCAAGTAATCCAGAAGCCCCGGGGGGAAGTGACGGCCTAGTGGTATTATCACTGGACTGTTAATCTAGAGACCCAGGTAACACTCTGGGGTCCTGGGTTCAAATCCTGCTACGGTAGATGGTGGAATTTGAATTCAATAAAATATCTGGAATTAAGAATCTAATGGTGACTATGAATCTATTGTTAGAGGAAAAACCCACCTGGTTCACTAATGCCCTTTAGGGAAGGAAACTGCCATCCTTACCTTGTCTGGCCTACATGTGACTCCAGGCCCACAGCAATGTTGTTGACTCTGAACTTCCCTCTGGGTAATTATGGATGGGCAATAAATACTGCCGAGCCAGCAATGCCCTCATCCCGTTAATGAATAAAAAAATGCTATGGGGAAGTGGGGCCAAAGCCCATTGTGGTAAATGATGGAATGTAAATTAATTAATAAACCTGGAAGTAAACACGGTCATCAGTACTGTGGTGACCATGACAACTATTATTGACTCTTGTTTAAAACTGTGGGCTCATTAATGTCCTTTAGGGAAGGATATCACAAACAGCCCAGAAAGAGGCCATTCAGCCCATTGAATCTGCGCTGACTCTCTGGAGAACATCCCACCCTAATCTCATAACCCAGCATGTAGCACGGCCAAACCACCTTAACCTGCACGTCTTTGGACTGTGGGAGGAAACCGGAGCACCCGGAGGAAACCCACACAGACATGGGGAGAATGTGCAAACCCCACGCAGACAGTCGCCTGAGGGTGGAATCGAACCGGGTCCCTGGCAGCTGAGTCCAGTGCTACCCATCTTAGTGCTTAAAAATCATTCTATCTCAACCTTGAATGACCCAGTCTCAACAGCCTCAACAGTCTCTGCAGTAAAGAATTGCACAGATTCATTGCCCTCTGAAAGAGGAAATTCCTCCTCATCTCTGTGTTATTCTGAGGTGATGTTCTTCTGGTCCGAGACTCTCTCACAAGGGGAAACAATCTCTCTACATCTACTCTGTCAAGCCCCATAAGAATTTTGTATGTTTCAAAAGGTCACCTCTCATTCTGCTAGACAGGAATGAATACAGGCCCAAACTACTCAACCCCTCCTCATAAGACAGTCCCTCCATACCTGGTATCAGCCAAGTGAGCCTTCTCTGGACTGCCTCCAGTGCATATCTCAGATAAGGGGTCCAAAACTATTCACAATATTCCAGCTATGGTCTGATTAGTAGCTTGTATAGTTTTAGCAAAACCTCCCTCCGTTATACTCCATTCCCTTTGAAATAAAGGCCAACATTCCAGCTTCCTCACTACAAGTACACTAAAGGGTATCCATTTGAGCTAAGCACAAATAAAAATAGGCATTGCTGGTGAAACTAAGCAGGTCTGGGCAGCATCAGTGGGGAGTACGCAGGGTTAACATTTTGAGTCCAGTGATTCCTCTTCAGAACTGAGAGCGGCGAGGAAATTGTGGTATTTATGCGGAAGATGAGGTTAGGAGGATGTGGCAGGAGGAAGAGATGGAGAACAGAGAGAAGGAGAGATATGAAAGAGGTAGGCAGATAAGGGGATTATTGGTATTAGGTCGGGAGAGGCTGAATAAGTGATCATTCTTTATCTCCCTTCTATTTTATTTTACTTACCTCTTGGTGAAGAGCCCAATCGCGGTGATGGCATTGACAGCAGTGAGTGGGCCCAGCAGCGCAGAGTCAAATGGGACCAGCAGCATGGACCCGAGCGGGCCCAGCAGCACGGACCCAAGTAGGCCCAGCTGCGCAGACCCAAGTAGGCCCAGCAGCGCAGACCCAAGTGGGCCCAGCAGCGCAGACCGGAGTGGGCCCAGCAGCACGAACTCGAGTGGGCCCAGCAGCACGGACCCTAGTGGGCCCAGCAGCACGAACTCGAGTGGGCCCAGCAGTGCGGACTCAAGTAGGCCCAGCAGTGCGGACTAAAGTGGGCCCAGCAGTGCAGACTTGAGTGGGTCCAGCAGCGTGGACTCGAGTGGGTCCAGCAGCGTGGACTCGAGTGGG
>JAHRHZ010000092.1:9426831-9452064 GCA_024137785.1 Ginglymostoma cirratum | reverse complement strand
GATGCTGCTTGACCTGCTGTGTTCATCCAGCCCCATGCTTGTTATCTAGGACTATACTGATGTTCATAGCATTCCCATCACTCTACATTTACCTTGGCTAATCCATGCGATCTACACATCCCTAGAATTTACACAGTAATTTAGAATGGCCTAATCTGCACGTCATTAGACTGTGGACTCACACAGGTACAGGGAGAAGGTGTACATTCCTCACACCCAGGGCTGGAATCGAGCCCAGGTCACTGGCAATATGAGGCTACACTGCTATTCACTGAGCCCCCCAACTCGCGCTGCCCGCAAGCACATAAGTAGCGCTGTGATGGACCCTGGCAAATACAGAATTGGTTTGTTTTAATGGGTGGATGGTTCACCCTTAACTTGTATTTCTCCCAATGACCAAATACACAGATGGAAACACAAGGCTGTCATGTTCGTGTTTAGTTTATAATTTAATGAAAACATCCAAACATACAACTCGAAGATGTCATGCCTTATCCCAAAAGTGATTCCTAACATGAGGAACACAGCTAAAGTGGATTTGGGAATGCTTGTGAGCCCCTAGGATCAATATTTGGATTGATGAACAGTATTATTGAGATATTCAATACCGTCAGTCATAGGAGAGTAATGGGCCCCTGTGACCCACTAGCGGTTCAGTTTTTATCACTGAATCACAACTGTCTCCTTGGTTTCAATTCATAAACATCTGATTTACGGTGCGAGGTTTCTTTCCAATCGGATTTTCCATTTTCCCCTAGCCTGTCTTTTGCTCCTGTAAGCTGGGACTCACATGCCAGGCATCTCGTCACCAACGAAGCCTGATCTTCAGTCTTGGAGCTATTCGACAGGGTGGGGCATCATCTTCAAGCACAAACCTCTCACCTCCTGCCGTCCACACACAATTCTACAAGCAATAATGTTACAAATAGCTCTTTGATGAGAGAAGCCATTCAGCCTTTGTCCATCTGAAATGACCCTGAGGTCCAACCCCATCTGTCCTACCCCAGGGCTAGATCCAATTGGTTTTTAAATAATTGTGGTGTTTCCCACTGGGAGCCCATCCTAAACACTTGATGAAGAACTCCCTTGTGTGAGACCGAGAATCATAGAATCGCTGTGGTGTGGAAGCAGGCCATTCAGCACATTGAGTCCACACCAACCCTCCAAAGAGCATCCCATATTACACCCGCACCCCCGTCCCTGTAATCTATCCACCCAGTTTGCTTATCCCTGGACACTATGGGGGTAATTTAGCATGGTCGATCCACGTTAACCTGCACATATTTGGACTTTGCAAGGAAACTGGAGCACCCGGAGGAAACCCACGCAGACACAGGGAGGACATGCAAAGATCGTAAAGTTACCTTTTGAAATTGTGTGTCACCTCATTAGCCCTCCGTTTGTTGAGGCTACTTCGGATCCTGTTGTATTAGACTGTTAGTACCTTGAAGGGTTAACTCACATCAAAAGGTAAATTCCACCCATCAGAAGCTAAAAGACTCTCCCTGAGAGGCACTAACCAGTAACTGTTAAGATGTTTTCTAAGTTGTGCATCAGAAGGTCTCAGTGGCAGTAATAGAGATAACAAGGTGTAGAGCTGGATGAACACAGCAGGCCAAGCAGCATCAGAGGAGCAGGAAGGCTGATGTTTCGGGCCTAGACCCTTCTTCAGAAAATCCAGGGTCCAGACCCGAAATGTCAGCTTTCCTGCTCCTCTGATGCTGCTTGGCCTGCTGTGTTCATCCAGCTCTACACCTTGTTATCTCAGATTCTCCAGCATCGGCAGTTCCTACTATCTCTGAGTCAGTGGCAGTAATGTGCAGTTATTTTCTTATGTTTAGCCTGAGGCCTTAGAAAGGACTCCCTTGTAACAAGCTACTCATCATCACTGGCAATGTGTCGTTTTCCACTGAGGAAACTCCGCGTCACTGCTCATGGGCTTTGGGGGGCAAGGCTTGTATGGCTAAGGAGACCCATCCCCGAGCTGCGTCTCTGACCGTGCATTTAACAGGTGTTTCTGGGAGTTGACCTCGAGATTGCTGTCATTCATTTTTCCAGTTCCTTTTCCGTACTGCCCCTTGAAGAATTCTAAGCATTGTGTCCTTTTCATGCAGGAGCTTCCTTCAAGTCAGTTTCTTTTGAGCGATGATCTCCTAGGCGTTGACACTCCTGTTGCATTGCTTGAGGGGATCCTCAGGGAGTCTTTGGTCTCGACTCATCTTCTTTGAGCTGGGCGAAGATCTGGTTTGCCAGTCAGAACTCAGGTGTCCTAAGCATGTGGCCGGCCCAGCGGAGCTGGTTTCTCATGACCATGGCCTCGATCCTGGTGTTATTAGCTACTTCAAGGGCAGTGATGTTAGTGGGCCTGTCCTCCCAGCTGATTTAGAGAAGCCATCTCAAACTGCGTTGATGTTACGTCTTAAGAGCCTTGAGGTGGCATCTATACATTATCCAAGTTTTGCAGCCATTGGAAGAGTTAAAAGGATGACTGCCTTGTAGACAAAGATCTTGGTATCAGCACAGAAGTCACGGTCATTGAAGACCCACATCCTTCAGTTATTAAGTACGTCAAATCTTGTCTTAATGAGCACCTTGTCATAGAATCTCTACAGTGTGGAAACAGGCCCTTCGGCCCAACAAGTCCACACTGACTCTCAGAGCATCCCACCCAGAACCCATCCCCATTATGCACCCCCAATCTACTCATCCCTGAACACTACGGGACAATTTAGCCCGGCCAATCCAACCTAATGTGCACATCTTTGGACTGTGGGAGGAAACCAGAGCACCCGGAGGAAACCCACACAGACACACTGAGGAATGTGCAAACTCCACACAGACAGTCGCCCGAGGGTGGAATCGAACCCAGGTCCCTGGCACTCTTGATAAACCAGCAAAAAGCTACATACCACGAAGTTTATTATTCTATCCAGTTAATACAGTTTTTAATTTTTTTACCTCAGTGTAAATGCCATAGATGTTCAATTAAATGGCCACATGAAATACCAATAATTCATTGAATTTCGAGTCAATTTCTCCTCAAATACTGCGATGCCCGAGTGGTCAGTGAGGGTGCAAGTGAGAAGGTTCTCTGCCGGTGAGTTTTATTTAAATAAAAATTGCATTATTATTTAAATGATTTATGCTGTAAATAGAGTATGACAGTGAGGTGTTTACTCCCTGCATTATGTTTCTATCACTGAGCGTGTGTTTTTACGTTGGTTATTTGGACCTTTTGATTTCTGAAGGAGGGTCCTGACCCGAAACGCCAGTTTTCCTGCTCCTCTGATGCTGCCTGGCCTGCTAAGTTCCTCCAGCTCCGCACTGTGTTATCTCTGACTCTAGCATCGGCAGTTCTTGCTATCTCCTTGAATGTTGAAGTTCAGGTAATAAATCTCAAATAGAATGCTATTTTCAATAATGATGATCGTGAAATTATCAGATTGCTGTAAAATTCCACATGGCTCACAAATACCCTTTAAGGTGGACTGGTCTACATATCTTTATCAACCTTTTTCTCATGGTACTCCTGGCAAGGCTACTATTTCTTGCCCATCCCTAATTGCCCTAGATCTGAGTGGCTCACCGGAGCCCAATACAGAGAATTGCCAACCACATCACTGTGGGCCACATGCAGGCCAGGCTGGGTAAGGATGGCAGATTTCCCTCCCTAAAGGGCATTATCAGAACTCACATGACACCCAGGTTATAGTCCAACAGTTTTACTTGAAAACAGAAGCTTTCAGAGCCTTGCTCCTTCTTCAGGTGTTAGTGAGAGGTGGTATCAGACACGGAATTTATAAGTAAAAGATCAAAGGGTCACACCACTGATGAGGATGTACTAAACAAACCTAAGATGTTGTTAAATCTTTAATCAGTTAGAAGGTTTTAATTGATTAATATGTATATTTAAATCCCTGAATTCCTTTGAAGTCAATCTCCTGAAAGAACTAAAGGTTTTATCAGTGTAAAGAAGAGGTGACATTTTAGGTCAGATAATGCATGTTAGGTGTAAAGCCTTGTTTAGAATCTATTTGTGCCTTGGTATCAGGGATTTACATATACATATTAATCAATTAAAACCTTCTAACTGGTTAAAGATTTAACAGCATCTTAGGTTTGTTTAATACATCCTCATCAGTGGTGTGCCCTTTGATCTTTTACTTATAAATTCTGTGCCTGATACCACCTCTCTCTAACACCTGAAGGAGGAGCGAGGCTCTGAAAGCTTGTGTTTTCAAATAAACCTGTTGGACTATAACCTGGTGTTATGTCATTTCTGACCTTGTCCACCCCAGTCCAACACCGGCACCTCCACATCATGGCATTAAAGAGCAATAGTAAACCAGTTTGATTTTTAAACAATTGGTGGTGGCTTCATAGCCCCCATGACTGAGATTCACTTTACATTCTAGGCTTATTAATTGAATTTCAATTCCAATGCACAAGAATCATAGAATCCTTGCAATGCAGGTAGAGGCTATTCGGCCCATTGGGTCTGCACTGATCCTCTGAAGAGCATTGCACCCAAACCCAGCTTATCCCTGTAACCTCCCATTTCCTATGGCCAATCCACCTAACCTGCATGTCCCTAGACCCTATGGGTAATTTACCATGGCCAATCCACCTAACCTACCAGTTCCTTGGCACTATGGGCAATGTAGCATAGCCAATCCACCCTATCCTGCGCATGTTGGAGCCACATTCTCCATCCACTTCCTGATTAATCAGGAGCTTGAAGCCATGAACCAAAGCATCAAGCTTGACGCTCTATTATTTGCTCGGTCACAATGGACCCTGCACTATGCTTTCTACACACACTGGAATGGCGTTGGGTAAGCCACTTAGTTATATCATATTGCTACAAAAGCCAGCACCCTGGGAGTACCGGGGCAGTGATTCAAGGAGACGGCTCACCACTACCTTCTCAAGGGCAGGAAATGTTGACCTTGTCACATTAATACTTGCTCACGTCCCGAGTATTAAGGAAAGATTTCCCCTCTCTCTCTCCCCCTTAGCTAATCCAGCAAACTACCACTCTTTCTGAGCCCCCATGGGCATTGTGGACCTTAATTGGATAGCAAACCCATCCTTTGGCCATTGAATAGCTGTTTCACAGAATGCTCACGGTGTTGATATAGGCCATTCAGCCTATCAAGTCAGCGCTGATCCTCCAAAGAGCATCCCACCCAATTCCCCCATTTATATTTCAGGGAATAAAATCGCAGTTAGGCGATTGTTCTTCAGAGTGTGGGTTTGGGGCCCACGTTTGACCCTGATTTAGTGGGCCCAAAGTTATGCCTGCAGTCTGAATCCCCCTCATCCCCGCACTCTCAATGCCTGACTCGTGGGTCTTGTTATCCTTTTACCGAAAGGTGGTGCCCTTTTAAGGAGAAATTGCTGAAAGTTTCAGTGACGTGTCTCATCTTCAGGGCCCCATCTGGCACCCAGAATTCCTGATCATATTGACATTCATTCAGTTGACTTAAGTGACCCTCAGAGCCCATAAATAACACGGGAGAATGATGGCCTAGCCTGCTAGATAAATCGCTGAGGGACAGTTTTACGGATGGGTTATAGATCATCTAAAAATACCAGTCAGAGCTAATTGCTCACACACTAAAGTGTACATCTGTCTTACTAATGGCTTACCTGAAGTTAACGAGAGTGTGTGAGTATTAAAGGGCCTGTGTTATCAGCAAAGTCATAAGATATTGCATTCATGATTTAAAAACTTGAATGTGTACAGAACCCTTAAGGACATACAAAATAGGAGCAGAAGTACACCTCTCAGCCCTGCTCCTTTGTGGCTAATCTGATAGTGGCCTCAAAGCCACATGCTTGTCCTCTCCCAATAAGCATTGATGCCCTTGTTAGCCCAGAGTCAAGGAGCCTGGTGCATTTGTATACCCTAAAAGGCATCCACGGCAATAATTCGCTTTGATTACACCATGGACATTTTGCCTACAGCCAGATTCCACAGCTAGATTTAGATTTATTTAATAAGGTCACTTGCACCTAGGTGCTGTAAATAATAATGCCACCATGCTCTGGCGCCATCTTGGATTACAGAATAAATTACTGAATGAATTGTATAAACGGTAAAATACTGAACAAATTAATATTAAATTAACATTTACTAAGACTGAAACAGCTTCAGATGTTCATCTCTCTCTGTCTGTAGACTTCACCCTCTCTGCTCCTCCAGTCACTGTCATTTGGTCATTGTCCCTGGGATCCTGTTTGACCACCATTGGCACCAGTGCTTCTGCATCCTCTGCCTCTGAGCTGCAGACGGGCACATTGCTTCTCCGACAATGGGCATCAATTGACAGGGTCCTGGCTTCAAGTCAACTGATGGGGTCCTGGCTCCGAGTCACCCAACAGGGGATCCTGGTTCCGAGTCCTTGGTTGGGGTTGTGAACCTGGAACAATCAGGGAGCCCTGGCTGATGGACAGGACATTCAAGAGTCTCCTCATTCTAGAGTCTGGCTCTGAGCTGGCTGGTCAGAGCCCATGTACTGTGCACATGTAAATAAAAGGGCGATTTGGTGATGGGATACTGGTCTCTGTGCAGCTATATCACTCCACCTTAAAAATATTCAACGACCCCACCTCCTCTGCCTTCCGAGATACAGAGCTCCAAAGTTCTATAACCCTCTGTGGAAAAAAACCTTCATCTTTGCCCTTTAATTTTAAAACCGTGCCCTCTAGTCCTGGGCTCACCCATGAGACCCAACATCCTTTCTAACTAGTCGAGACCATAACTGAGGGGATCGAAAGCGCACACAGTACTCAAGAGGTGTTCCTACCAATGCCCTGTATAACTGACCTTCGTCATGTTGCACTTGTAAATAACGATAGCATCCCATCACCCTTCTTCCTGCAGTGCTGTAGCTCCAAACTAACCCGTGGCTCATGCACCAGAACACTTCAGACACCTGGAATCCTAGAGCCCCAGTAATGTGGAAGCAGGCCATTTGGCCCATCCTGACACTCCAGACAGCATCACACCCAGATCCACCCCTATCCCTGCATTTCCCACTGGCTAACCCACCCTGCCTGCGCATTCCTGTTCACTATGGGACAATTTAGCACGGCCAATCCAGTCTAACCCGCACATCTTTGGGCTGTGGGAGGAAACCAGATCACCCGGAGGAAACCCACGCAGACACAGGGAGAACTCCACACAGACAGTCTCCCAAGTGTGGGATCGAACATGGGTCCCTGGCGCAGTGAGGTAGCAGTGCTATCCACTGAGCCACTGTGCCACCCATTCTCCACTTGCAAAATACTCTGCTTTTTCCTCATTCTCCCTGCTAAACTGAACAACTTTGCACTTTTCGACGTTATAAACCATCCGTCCAGATGTTGCCCAGCCTATCTACATCTGCCTGCAGCTTCCATGCCTGTGTATCTGTTTTTGTGTCATCTGAAAATTTAGCCATCATGCCTTCCCCAAAAGTCACTGATGGAAATTGTAACAGCACAGGCCCATGTGGGACTCTTTGTCCAATTCTCCCAATGTGCTCCAACACGAGGAAGGATCCTGAGCTTAGGGGAGGTAACAGCCTAGTGGTATTATCGCTGGACTGTTCATCCACAAGATCCAGGTGATATTCTGGGGACTCGGGTTTGAATCCTGATGATGATCATGAAACCATTGCCGATTGTTGGAAAAACCCACCTGGTTCACTAATGTCCTTTTGGGAAGGAAACTGCCATCTGTACCTGGTCTGGCCTACATGTGAATCTAGACCCACAGCAATGTAATTGACTCTTAGCTGCTCCCTGGGCAATTAGGGACGGACAATAAATGCTTGCCTGGCCAGCAATGCTGTCATCCAATGAATGAATATTAAAGAAAATGCAGAACTAGCTGCCACTCACTGAAGCTATCTGTGCACTGGTTGGGGATTCTAGAATTAGGGGACATAGTCTGAGAATGAGGGTCAGACTGTTCAGGAGATAGTAAGATGCTGGCGCCAGAGATAAGTGTGGAGCTGGAGCAATACAGCAGGCCAGTCAGCATCAGAGGAGCAGGAAAGCTGATGTTTCGGGTTGGGACCCTTCTTCAGAAATGGGTCTGAAGAAATGACCCGAAACGTCAGCTTTCCTGCTCCTCTGATGCTGCCTGGCCTGCTGTGTTCCTCCAGCTCCACACTGTAGAGAGACCATAAGACTATAAGACCGTAAGACATAGGCGCAGAAATTAGGCCATTTGGCCCATCAAGTCTGCTCCACCATTCAATCATGACTGATAAGTTCCTCAATCCCATTCTCCCACTTTCTCCCTGTAGCCTTGATCTCATTGATAATCAAGAACCTATCTATCTCAGTCTTAAATGTACTCAATGACTAGGCCTCCATAGCTTTCTGTAGCAGGGAATTCCATAGATTCACCACTCTCTGGCTGAAGAAGTTTCTCCTTATCTCCCGTCCTAAAAAGAGATGTTCGGAAGCACTTCTACACAAAGTGTTAATTTTAAATCAGTTTTGTTAAGGGAAGACATTAAGGGGTATGGGCCAAAGGCAGGTATGTGGAATGACATCACAGCAGCAGGGATCTAATTGAATGGCAGAACAGGCTCAAGGGGCTGAATGGCCTCCTTCCCTTCCTGTGTTCCTAAACGTTGAGAGAGATCCAATCTTGAGAACTGTGAGGGAGGCTTATTTAGCATGGTGTCCATCCATCTGGGTTCTCCCTGGAGGCTTGAAGGAGCAATTCACGCCCTCTCGAATGATCCTGCTTATTTTTGGGCTCGCTGATCCAGACTGATAAGCCGGTGGTTCATTTCAGGAAAAGAAATATTTTGCTTGGAAGAGAACGTCCCTGGGCTTGAGACAGAAACAGTCCAACTGTCCTCAGCTCTTTTTACTCACCAAGTTTCCATCATCCGTCACCCATCATCCCTGCCCTGGTGGAGGTAGCTGTTTACCAGGAGTACTCAGTGGATTTGCATTCCGGCAACTGCAGGAATAGGTTGTGGGTTCAAGCCCCACTTTGAGAGTCGGGTGCAAAAACCCTGGAGACACTGAAGCCGTGCATCACTTAAAACAAAAACAATCCCCGACTTAAAAAACAAACCCCCCGACACTATTATCGCAGAGGAGTAAGGGAGCTTTTCCTGAGCCCTGCTCCATATTTTTAAGTACCAAAAGATATAAGTAGTACCAGGACATTGGTGAAGACTCTTCTGGACCAGTTCCGGTCACCCTGTTATAGGAAGGACATTATTAAACTGGAGAGAGTTCAGAAAAGATGCTTTGCAGAACACCTGCGCGCAGTTCGCAACAAACAACTGCACCTCCCAGTCGCGAACCATTTCAACTCCCCCTCCCATTCCTCAGATGACATGTCCATCCTTGGCCTCCTGCAATGCCACAGTGATGCCACCCGAAGGCTGCAGGAACAGCAAATCATATTCAGCCTGGGAACCCTGCAGCCCAATGGCATCATTGTGGATTTCACAAGCTTCAAAATCTCCCCTCCCCCAACCGCATCCCAAAACCAGCCCAGCTCATCTCCACCTCCCTAACCTGTTTTTCCTCTCACCTCAAGCCACACCCCCATCTCCTATCTACTAACATCATCCCGTCCCCTTGACCTGTCCGTCCTCCCTGGACTGACCTATCGCCTCCCTACCCCACCACCTACACTCACCTTTACTGGCTCCATCCCCACCTCTTCGACCTGTCTGCCTCCTCTCCACCTATCCTCTCCTCTATCCGCCTTCGCCTCTCTCCCTATTTATTTCAGAACCCTCTTCCCCTCCCCCATTTCTGATGAAGGGTCTAGGCCCGAAACGTCAAGTTTTCCTGCTCCTATGATGCTGCTTGGCCTTCTGTGTTCATCCAGCCCCACGCCTTGTACCAGGATGTTGTTGGGATATAAAAATAGACTGGATAGGCGGGGGCTTTTTTCACTGGAGGTTGAGGTGTGATCTGATAGAGGTCTATAAAATCATGAGGGCTACAGATGAGGTGAATGGCAAGGTTCTTTTCCCTAGGGTGGGGGAGTTCAAAACCAAGGGGTGAGAGGAGAAAGATTTTAAAAAAGACACGGGGGGGAGATTTTTCAGAGGGTGGAATGACCTTCCAGAGGAAGTGGTGGATGCGGGTGCAGTTACAACATTAAGACATTTGGATAAGTATGTGATTAGGAAAGGTTTGGAGAGATATGGGCCAAGCACAGGCAGGTGGGATCAGCCTAGTTTGGAATTATGATAAGCTTGGACTGGTTGGGCCAAAGGGTCTGTTTCCGTGCTGTATGACTCTATGACTATGGTCATAGTCACATTGCTGTCTGCAGGACCTTAAACCATAAGACCATAAGATATCAGAGCAGAATTAGGCTAGTTGGCCCATCGAGCTTACTCTGGCTGATATAGAATTCGGCCATTCATCCCATCAAGTCTGATCCACCATTGAACCATAGCTAAACCCCATTCTCCTGCTTTCTCCCTATAACCCTTGATCATCTTACCAATCGAGAATCAATCTATATATTAAAAAAAAATGAAAGAACTGTGAACGCTGTAAATCAGAAACAAAAACAGAAATTGCTGGAAAAGCTCAGCAAGTCTGGCAGCATCTGTGGAGAGAAATCAGAGTTAATGTTTCGGACCCAGTGACCATTCCTCAGAACCTATCTATCTCTGACTTCGATGCACTCAGTGATTCAACCTCCAAAGTTCCCTGCAGCAATGTGTTCCGCAGATTCATCGCCCTCTGGCTGAAGAAATTCCTCCTTATCTCAGTTCTAAAAGGTCGTCCCTTCATTCCGAGGCTGTACCCTTGGGCCCTCGCCTCTCCTACTCATGGAAATATCTCACTGTGCGCAGACTGACTGCCAAGTTTCCTGAAATACACCTGTCACTGTGTCTTACAAGCACTTCACTGTCTGTGAAATATTTGCAATGTCTTGTTGCTTTTTAAGGGCACTGTATAAATATAGACCCTTCTCCCCTTTCACAATAGCTACCACCCAGCTCAATCCTCGACTTTAAAATCCTCAGGACTGCCGTGAGTCAAGGAGTCTGCTCCCCACCATTCTCTCGTGAGACATTAAGGGCGGGCAATACATGTGCACAGTTCACAAATGAAAACCTTTTCAACAACATTTATATAACCCTTTTCGTGTGGTACAATGGGGCATGATAGAAAAAGAAAATGGTCCAGGGCCACATAATGAGATGTTGGTAATAGCAAGGAGAGCAAGAGACAGAGACAGAGAAACAGAGACGGTCAGAGAGACAGACAAAGGTGGAGAAGTTTAAGAAGGGAATTTCAGAACTCGGGGTCCAGGCAACTGAAGGAGCAGACGCTAATGGTGGACTGACTAAAATCAGAGATGTTAGGAGAGGCCAGAATTAGAGGAACACTGGGGTCTTGGGTGGCTGGAGGAGATTAAGGAGATGGTAGGGCCATGGAGAGATCTGAAAACAAGGATGAAAATGTTCAAATCAAGATATTTCATCTGGATATACAGGGCAGGGGATGGTAAAGGACAGCCTGCCCTCACTCTCCTCGTCCTGTGACAACATTATGGCTTTGAGATGTATTTTGTCCTGGTTTTGTCTTGAAGGGAGGTTTTAAGACAGAAGCGTTGAACTGTATTTAAATGCAGTAAAGATACAGCTTGTGAGACCTTGGGTTTTCTTTTGAAAGTTGGAACAATAGAAGCAGCCTGAATGGGTGGGGTCAAGCTCCCCCAAAGCCAGAATTTTTAATCTTAGTTTTACGGAAGGAGTTCCTGGGGTCTTAAAGCTGTTTTTGGAAGCTGCAGTACATCTCTTCCCCTGCTACACACTCTGTCAGAGTTTCTTTTGATGTTTTTCCTCCCGGACTGGAGAACTGCCTGTGAGACAATCTATTTTCCTGAATTTGCTTTTGCCAAGGATATGTTTATGGAATGTTGCTATGTTGGAACTATTGGTGTTTAGAATTAAATAATCTATTATTCAGTTAAGTTTTTCAATACAGTTAATTCTTCTTTATTTTGTTCTGTTTCAAGTATGAGGTATGAATAAAGAGTATTCTGCTTCTAATCTGATAGTTTGACCAATTGATACTCATCCAGAATGCAATGCCTTGCACTTACCTTTAAAATAACACAAATTTAGGATCTAGGCTAATTTCTGCAAATAATTTGAGGTGGTTTGGTCTGGCCCACAACAATCCTTCTTTTGTCAAGAGGAGTCGCAGAGATAAGACTAGAAGGCATGGGTGCAGAAGTAGGCCATTCATCCCATCGAGTCTGTTCTGCTGCTCAATAAGATCATGTGATTTGATGGTCCTCAACTCCACATTCCTGCCTTTCCCCATAACCTGGGAGACGGGTACTGGGGACGAGACCCAGGCTGGAGCCTGGCGTGTGGAGGCAGCTCGTGTTCTGAAGCCTGGTGGGTACGGACTCAGTGGAAAGGACTATAATTTCAGTACTTTTTAAAGCTACCTTTATTCTTATTCTGGACTTTGAGTGGGTCGAGTACATTTTACGACTGTGTATTCCTATGCTAAACTATTCTTTTTGACTTTTTCAGTTCTGTAACTAACAAACACTTAAAATATCTGTACCTAGGTACCCAGTAACTAAGGCGGTGGGTGGGGGGGGCGTTGCCAAAGCAGTGACATTACAATCTTTTCACTGCACTCGATAGATCCATAGAATCCCTACAGCGTGGAAACAGGCCCTTTGGCCCAACAAGTCCACACCGAACCTCAGCATCTCACCCAAATCCATTCCTGAATACTATGGGCAATTTAGCACGGCCAATCCACCTAGCCTGCACATCTTTGGACTGTGGGAGGAAACTGGAACACTCGGAGAAAACCCGCGCAGATACAGGGAGAATGTGTGCAAGCTCCACACAGACAGTTACCCGAGGCTGGAATCGAACCCGGGTCCCTGGCGCTGTGAGGCAGCAGCGCTAACCACCGAGCGCACATGACAATAAAGGGTATTCGATTCTATTCTAACCCTCGATTCCCTTCCTGATTAAAAATCCAATTCAGCTCTGAATATATCTAACGACCCAGCCTCGACAGCCCTCTACGGTAAATAATTCCACAATTTCACTCCCCTCTGAGAGATGAAATTCCTCCTCATCGCTGCCTTCGATGAGCAACCCCTTATTCTGAGACTGCGCCCTTTGGTCCTAGACTCTCCCACAAGGGGAACCAACCTCTCCCCATCTACAGGTAAAGGGCTAAAGCGTTTCCTTTCGGGCAAGGAAAGGACACTGTCATCTTGTGTGCAAATGTTTCCTAGCAAGAGCCTAGAGTGTGTGTGGGGGTGGGGGTTTGGGGAAGCGAAATAGTAAAATAGTCGGGAACTTTAATGCTTTATTCATTAGTAAAGAGGGATCATAATAAAAATATGAGAGCAAGGTCATAAAAAACAATGCCCGAGGGCTATAGATATTGCAAATGAAGATTAAACCTGGCCTCTAAACGATCTGGTGTCAAAGTGGATTTAACAGCATCTCTGCTACCACCAATAAAATACATTCTGCTGAATGGGAATGGCAGCACCAGCTACCCTGGGGATTGTCTTGTAAATTACACGATTGATATTCCGATCAATGTGAGCATAGACGGGAATAATGGCATTCTTAGTTAAAGCCTCCGAGCGCATTTGTTAAACTGATTCAAATAGATTGTGGAGAGTTCTTTAACCCTTTCAGTGCCGCCTGATGCCGTCTAATTTACAGGGAATACGCGAGCTTTGGGATGTGGCATATGCATAAACTTCCCTCAGGAGAGACAGGTGGGAAGCAGCAGCTGGTTAAATGCCTTGTCTCCCTTTCAGACTCCGTTTCGTTGAAGGGACACCCCTGAGTGAGTAGAGAGGGATTCAGTCTAATGTCTCCCTCCCACAGCAGTGGCACCATGACAGTGTCCCTTCTTCTGAGCCAGGGGTGGGGGCAGGTGTCCATGTTCACAGTCCCACCTGCTCTGGAAGGTGAGTCAGCAACATCCCTGAGCAAGTTGCTTAGAAAATGTCTGAGAGCAAATTTTGGGGATCTGGTAACTTGGTGGCGGTGTCCGCACCTCTGAGCCAGGAGGTCCCAGTCCCACCTGGTCCAGTGGTATGAAAATATCTTAGGAAAAGTTTCAGTACACAATGAGCATTTAGAATTTGGAAGGCACTGAGGATGCCATATACAGGCTGGGAAAATACTGAAACATGAAAAACATTTGGGGATGTGGGGAGGGAGCAGGGCTGAATAGATTGCTCTTTGAAAGAGCTAGCACAGACCCTATGGGGCGAATGACCTCCTACAGTGTTGCACTAATGTACACCTAGGCAAGGATCATGTTTAAAAATAGAGGATTACAGACAAATTAGTTTCATTTCAGAGTCAGAGAAATAGACCAAAGGGCATTGTTCATGCCCTTCAGAAGCAGGCCATTTGGCCCATTGAGTCCACAACGACCCTCCAAAAAGCATTCCACTCAGACCCGGCCCCGTACCCTATCTCGGTAACACTGCATTTCCCATGCTTAACACGGCTAGACCGCACATCCCTGGAAACTATGGAAAAATTTAACATGGTCAATCTGTGGACTGTGGGAGGAAACCTACACAGACACAAAGAGAACATGGAAATTCCACACAGACTGTCACCTGAGCGTGGAATTGAACCCAGGCTCCTAGCTCGGTGAGGCAGCAGTGCTAACCACTGAGCCCCCCAGTTTAACATAGGTGCACTACCTGTCCTGAGAATGGGGCAAACATTAACGTTTATTACCTATCCTTATTTGATCTATGGAGTCCACTAGACGTGGCATCTTTCCTCCCTTATAGATGATGCAGGGAAGTATGAAACTGGCATTGATAATCCTTTTGGGTGATTCCTGGAGATTCCCAATGCTAGTCCCATACTTCCCCGGACACCGTGCAAGGACGTTGTCAACCGCAGTCTTCCATTGGTTTAATTCCAGATCATTCTTAGTAGACCACCCAAACTTGCTATTGTCACCTGCTGACCAGGGCACTCTTGTGCTCTTATCTTTTCGGGAGGTTTCACAACAGAATAAAAGAATAGAATAGAAATTTATCGTCACGCGTTCTATTACGTGAAAAATACAGTGAAAAGTTTTATCAGCCGCCCCAACATTGCACCCACATTAACGACAGAAGTCATGCCCAATGATAAAATAAATGTAGAATGAAGACAAAGCTCAGTCAACGGTTCCTGGGATCAGGGAAAGCCGATTAAGGAAAGATGGAATACGTCGAAGACTCAGCAGGGACAAGACCACCATTCCAGGATAAGATGGGTGTGCCGGGCCACTGGAATACTGGGCCAGAAACCTCCACTGAAGAAGACCACCATGCCAGGCTGAGACCACAACTCCTGGACTGGTCAGCCATGCCAGGCCACTGGAATACTTGGAAATTCAAAGCGAAGAAGACTTCCACAAGGGGATGAGACAGCCATACTGGGACAAGACCGCCAGTTCTCCTCCTTCAGGTGCCCAGGCCTAGCCTCAGACCCACAGCCTTGGCCTAGCCTGCCAGTCCAGGCCAAAGGAGTCAACCTGGAACCTGCTCCTCGCTTGCCGGGAGACACCGGGCTGGGGCTGAGCCTTGTCCGGCTCGTCCTGATGTTGTTCCCCATTCCCCACCCCCACCCCCACCCCCACCCCACCCCCCCCACTGCTGGAGGCTTCCAAATTGATAACTGACCTGTTCAGACACTTTATGAACATACCTTTCATGGCTATCAGATCCTGAGGAAGTACTGGGGCAGCACGGTGGCTCAATGGTTAGTGCTGCTGCCTCACAGCACCAGGGACCCAGGTTCGATTCCACCCTTGGAAACTATCTGTGTGGAGTTTGCACATTCTCTGGGTGCTCTGGTTTCCTCCCACAGTCCAAAGATGTCCAGGTTAGGTGGATTGGCCATGCTAAATTATGCCATAGTGTTCAGGGATGTGTAGATTCAGTGGGTTGTAGGGGCATGGGTCTGGGTGGGATGCTCTGGGTTGGTGTGGACTTAGTGGACCAAAGGGCCTGTTTCTGCATTGTAGGGATTCTACAACACTCGAACCTGAGGCTTCTGTCTCAGAGATAGAGACACCAGCAGTGCACCTCAAAGATGCCTCCTAAGCACCCAGATCTTAATTTACATTTTGACTTCATTCTACCCAACAACTAAAAGGGAAATTTAAAGCAAATCAACAGAAACTTGCCTTCTCTCAAAGAGAGACAGTTTTGATAGATTATCCAAAAGACCATTGAATCACTGGGATTATTTAAAATACATGTGGATGTGTGGAATGCGCTGCCAGCAGTGGTAGTGGAGTCAGACACTTTAAAGACTTTTAAGCGACTCTTGGATAGGCACATGGAGGATAGTAAAATGTAGGGTATTCAGGGTAGTTTGACCTTAGTAGAATAATAGCTTGGCACAACATCGTGGGCCGAAGGGCCTGTACTGTGCTGTACTGTTCTGTGTTCTATGTTCAAATGGGGGTGAGCAGGTAAATCAGGAGATGACACAAGTGCTGGCTGACTAGCCAGAGTCTCCGCTGTAATTTCTAAGTAATTCTATTGAAGTGTTAGCTGCAGATGCTCACTCCTTCCGGGCAATTTGCGAAGGTAGTCATACCATTGCCAAAGCACGACAGGACCCATTACCAAAGTATTACGCACAAAACAAGAAGATCTGTCTCTGTACATGACTATGTTGTCACACGATCGAGATGATAGTGATTCTGGGCAGACCTCAAAAGATGGCCAGTCAAATGATCTGTCTGTGCCCTTAGGCGCTGCATTAGCCAGAAGGAATTGTCTTAATTTTAATCGAGATCAAGATTTTCTCCAATTGACCAGAAGCACTTACACTCAAAAAGCATTCACCCTGGCCAGCATGTAAGCTCAGTGCTCAGCACTGCTAACTCAGCCCACCAGGGACTTCGGTTCAATTTCAGCATCAAGTGGCTGTCTGTGTGGAGTCTGACGTTCTTCCCGTGTCTGCATGAACTTCCTCCCAAAGGTGTACAGTTTAGGCTGGATTGGCCAGACTAAATTGCCTCATAGAGTCCAGGGATGTGCAGGCTGGAGGGGTTAGCCATAGGAAATGCAGGGTTACAAGGATAGGGTGGGTCTGCGTGGAATATTCTCTGGACGGTCAATGTGGACTCAGTTGGCTGCTTCCACACTGTAGGGATTCTGTTTTTTCAAAAGTCTCCGCGATGTACAATCAGTGCGCAATCCCCATCATTAAATGGACCCTCAGTGCGTCTGACATTGTGATGGTTCAGAATAGTTAGGTACAAAATCAAATTGCTGGAAAACCTCAGCAGGTCTGGCAGCATCTGTAGGGAGAGAAATCAGACTTAACGCATTGGATCCTGTGACCCTCCTTCACCTTTTGCATCAAGCCATAGAAATGTACAGCATGGAAACAGACCCTTCAATCTATCTTGTCCATGCTGACCAGATATCCTAAATTAATCTAGTCCCATTTGCCAGCATTTGGGCCATAAACCCTTCCTATTCATGTACCCATCCAGATGCCTTTTAAATGTTGTAATTGTACCAGCCTCCACCACTTCCTCTGGCAGTTTGTTCCATACTCGCAACACCCTCTGTGTGAAAAAGCTGCCCCTTAGGTCCCTTTTTAAATCTTTCCACCTCACCATAAACCTATGCCCCTCTAGTTTTGTACTCCCCTACCCTGGGGAAAAGATCTTGGCTATTCACCCTATCCATGCCCCTCATGATTTTATAGAGTTCTCTAAGGTCACCCGTCAGTCTTAGTTCTGACGAAGGGTCACTGGACCAGAAGGTTAACTCTGATTTCTCTCTCTACAGACGCTGCCAGACCTGCTGCGTATTCCCAGCGATTTCTGATTTTCAGCATCCAAATGCTTTCATTTAGAACAGTTAAGTGCGTGGTTTTGATGGGCACTGATTGGATGGACCAAAGGGCCTTTGCTGTGCTGTAGAAGTCTCAAATAAAAATCTTCGAATGGTGTGTAGCTCTGGGCAAGGCACTTTAGGAAGAAGGTAAGGGTTTTAGAGCAGGTGTAGGAAGTTTACACGAGAGTGGTCCCAGGGATGAGTCATTTCCGTTATGCACTTTGATTGGAGCTGAGGTCATTAGGAATCAAGAGGGATCTAGACAGTCATGAGAAATTATTCCCATTGGTGGAAGGTTTGACATATCTGAGTTTAAGAGTTCTCGGTCACCCCAGCCAATCTGCTCAATTCCTTCACCTATATTTATGCTCCCACACAGTTCTCCCTAAACTTTCATAAGAGACATTAGCTGGATTTCACCTCTTTGTTCAGATCAAATCACCAGAAAGTCTGCACTGATCATAGATTGAAAGGACTCCATTCACTTGTCTATTGTGAGATTTTAAAAGATAATCTTACTGGCCTTGATTTGAACTTTTCCCAGAATCTCCATCTTACCGATCATCCATAGAGAACCAACCACAGTTGTGCGCAGCAATTCACCTCAATTACTCCCTGTTTCAGTGAGTGTAACATTGTTAATTCTCTGTGGTGAAGACATTTCTTTTGAATTCTCCACACTTGTGACGTTTAATATTCCGCTAATGAGCCCTGACATGCTTTGCCTAGTGTATGACCACCTTGGGAAATTGCCTGGAACTGTTAAATATCTGCAGATGCTATTCGAATGGAATTGCATAAGTACGGCACAGATCCCAGCCACCTAGCCTATATGGAGGTTCGACATAAATCAACGCCCAGCCTTCTGCATCTCTTTTTGCCAGCATCTGTTATAGAGTCACAGCGTCATACAACACAGAAACAGACCCTTCGGTCCAACCAGTCCATGCTGACCATAATCCCAAACTAAACTAGTCCCACCTGCTCGACCCATATCCCTCCAAACATTTCCTATTCATGTACTGATTCATAGGTCTTTTAAACATTGTAAATCCATCACTTCCTCTGGAAGTTCATTCCAGACACGAACCACCCTCTGTGTTAAAAAAAAAAATGTTGCTCCTCATGTCTTTTTTAAATCCTTTTCTCTCACCTCAAAAATATGCCTCCTAGTCTTGAAATCCCCCACCCTAGGGAAGATATCTGCCACTCACCTTATTTATACCCCTCTATAAGGTCACCTCTCAACCTCTTACGCTCTAGTGAAAAATGTCCCAACCTTTCCAGCCTCTTCTTACAACTCAAAATCGCCATTCCTGGCAACATTGTGATAAATATTTTCTGAACCCTCTCCAGCTTAATAATATCCTTCCTATAACAGGGAGATCAGAACTAGACACAGTGCTCCAGAAGAGGCTTCACTAACGTCCTGTAGACCTCAACATGACGTCCCAACTCCTAATCTCAAAGGTCTGAACGATGAAGGTAAGTGTGCTAAATGCCTTCTTAACCTCCCTGTCTACACGTGATGCAAACTTCAAAGAATTATGCACCTGTACCCCTCGGTCTCTCCATTCTACAACACGACCCAGGGCCCAAAGGTTAATTGTTTTGTTTAATTCACTCACAGGATGTAGGCATCTGATTGACATCTAATTGCCCAGACGGCAGTTCAGAGTCAACCACATTGCTGTGGGTCTGGAGTCACATATAGGCCAGACCAGGTAAGGATGGCAGTTTCCTTCCCTAAAGGGCATTAGTGAACCAGGTTGGTTTTTCCAACAATTGACAATGGTTCCATGGTCATCAGCTTCAAGATTCTTCATTGAACTCAAATTCTGCCACATGAGGATTTGAACCCAGAGTCCCTAGAATGTCAGCTGAGTTTCATGGATTAATAGTCTCCTGATAACACCACTCGGCCATTGCCTCCCCTATTTTATTCTTTTGGCAATCTAGAGTAGAGGGAATGGAAGCTAGGGGCAGTTGCACGCTCCCCTTGCAGGATGCGGGAGGTAAGGGTCGCTGCTGGTGTCCCCTCTGACTTCACCTGCGAGAAGTGCACCCAGCTCCAGCTCCTCAAAAATCGCGTTAGGGAACTGGAGCTGGATGAACTCCAGATCATTCGGGAGGCTGAGGAGGTGATAAAGAGGAGTTATAGGGAGGTGGTCACACCCAAGGTACAGGACAAAGGTAGCTGGGTGACTGTCAGGAAGGGGAAAGGGAATAGGCAGACAGTGCAGGGATCCCCTTTGGCTGTTCCCCTCAATAAGTATACCGCTTTGGATACCATTAGTGGGGGGGAAACCTACCACTGGAAAGCCATAGCGGACAGGTCTCTGCCACTGAGCCTGGCTCTGTGGCTCAGAAGGGAAAGGGGGAGAATAGGAGAGTGATAGTGACAGGAGATTCAATGGTTAGGGGAACAGACAAGAGATTCTCTGGTACCGAGCCAGACTCCCGCATGGTATGTTGCCTCCCAGGCGCCAGGGTCAGGGATGTCCCGGATCGAGTCTTCAGGGTTCTTAAGGAGGAGGGAGAGCAGCCAGAAGTCATGGTACACATCAGTGCCAATGACATAACTAGGAAGCGGGGTAAGGGCCTGAAAAGTGAATCTAGGGAGTTAGGATGGAAGCTAAAAGCCATGACGAGCCGAGTAGTAACCTCAGGATTACTACCAGTGCCACGGGCTAGTGAGGCCAGAAACAGAGGGTGAGTGCAGCTGAAGACGTGGCTACAGAGCTGGTGTAGGAGGGAGGGCTTCAGGTTTGTGGATCATTGGGATACCTTCTGGGGAAGGTGGGATCTGTACAGGAAGGACAGGTTGCACCTGAACTGGAGGGGCACCAATATCCTGGGCAGGAAGTTTGCTAGAGCTCTTCGGAAGGGTTTAAACTAGTTTGGCAGGGAATGGGAACCAGAGCTACAGATCAGAGGATGGGGTAGCCGGTGACAGACAGATAGAGTTGACAGTGAATCTGTGAGGAAGGATAGACAGTGGTAGGGCAAAGTTGCAGTCAGTGCAACAGGTTGAGGAGTCTACTTCAATGCAAAAAGTGTCAGGAATAAGGGTGACAAACTTAGAGCATGGATCAGTGCTTGGAACTGCGACTTTGTGGCCTTTATGGGGTCTTGGATAACACAGGAGCAGGAATGGTTGTTGGATGTTCCGGGGTTTAGATGTTTCAAAAGAAATAGGGAGGGAGGTAAAAGAGGTGGGGGAGTGGCATTGCTAACCAGGGATGGTATCACAACTGCAGAAAGGGAGGTCATCGAGGAGGGTTTGTCCACTGAGTCAGTACGGGTGGAAATCGGAAACAGGAAAGGAGCAGTCACTTTATTGGGAGTTTTCTATAGACACCCCAATAGCAACAGAGACACTGAGGAACAGATTGAAGAGGCAGATTTTGGAAAGGTGCAGAAGTAATAGGGTTGTTGTCATGGGCGACTTCAACTTCCCCAATATAGACTGGAACCTCCTTAGTGCAAATAGTTTGGATGGAACAGATTTTGTCAGGTGTGTCCAGGAAGGATTTCTGACTCAATATGTAAATAGGCCGACTAGAAGGGAGGCTATATTGGATTTGGTGCTTGGCAATGAACCAGGTCAGGTGTCAGATCTCTCGATGGGAGAGCATTTCAGTGATAGTGATCACAACTCCCTGACCTTTACCATAGTCATGGAGAGGGATAGGAGCAGGCCGTATGGGAAATTATTTAATTGTAGGAGGGGGAATTACAATACTATTAGGCAAGAACTGTGGAGCATAAATTGGGAACAGATGTTCTCAGGGAAATGCAGGACAGAAATGTGGAGGTTGTTTAGGGAGCAGCTGCTACAGATACTGGATAGGTTTGTCCCACTGAAGCAAGGAAAGGATGGTAAGGTGAAGGAACCTTGGATGACAAGACATGTGGAAATCTAGTCAAGAGGAAGAAGGAAACATACTTAAGGTTGGGGAAGCAAGGATTGGAAAGGGCTCTAGAGAACTACAAGGTAGCCAGGAAGGAACTGAAGAATGGACTTAGGAGAGCTAGAAGGGGGTATGAGAAAACCTTGGTGGGTAGGATCAAGGAAAACCCCAAGGTGTTCTATACTTACGTGAGGAATAAGAAGATGGCCAGAGTGAGGGTAGAGCCAGCCAGGGATATTGGAGAGAACTTGTGCCTGGAGTCGGAGAAGGTAGGGGAGGTCCTTAATGAACACTTTGCTTCAGTATTCACCAGTGAGAGGGACCTTGACGTTTGCGAGGACAGCATGAAACACGCAGATATGCTCGAACAGGTTGATGTTAGGAAGGAGGATGTGCTAGAAATTTTGAAAAACATGAGGATAGATAAGTCCCTTGGGTCAGACGTGATATACCCAAGGGAAGTGAGGTAAGAGATTGCTGCCCCTTTGGCGATGATCTTTTCGTCCTCACTGTCCACTGGAGTCTTACTAGAAGATTGGAGGGTGGCAAATTTCATTCCCTTGTTCAAGAAAGGGAATAGGGATAATCCTGGAAATTACTGTCCGGTCAGTCTTTCTTCTGTGGTGGGCAAATTATTGGCGAGGATTCTGAGAGATAGTATTTATGATTATTTGGAAAAGCACAGTTTTATTAGAAATAGTCAGCATGGTTTTTTGAGGGGCAGGTCATGCCTCACAAGCCTTATTGAATTCTTTGAGGATGTGACAAAACACATTGAAGGTAGAGCAGTGGATGTGGTGTATATGGATTTTAGAAAGGCATTTGATAAGGTTCCCCACAGTAGGCTCATTCAGAAAATAAGGATGCATGGGATTCAGGGAAATTTGGCTATCTGGATATAGAATTGGCTGTCCAATAGAAGACAGAGGGTGGTAGTAAATGGAACGTTTTCAGCGTGGAGCTTGGTGACCAGTGGTGTTTCTCAGGGACCTGTTCTGGGACCTCTGCTCTTTGCGATCTTTATAAATTGACTTGGATGAGGAAGTGGAAGGGTGGGTTAGTAAGTTTGCCCATGACATGAAGGTTGGTGGAGTTGTGGATAGTGTGAAGGATTGTTATAGGTTGCAACGGGACATTGACAGGATGCAGAGCTGGGCAAAGAAGGGGCAGATGGAATTCAACCCAGAAAAGTGTGAAGTGATTCATTTTGGAAGGTCAAATTTGAATGCAGAAGACAGGGGCAATGGCAGGACTCTTGGCAGTGTGGAGGAACAGAGGGATCTTGGGATCCACATCCATAGATCCCTCAAAGTCGCTACCCAAGTTGATAGGGTTGCAAAGAAGGCGTATGGTGTGTTTGCTTTCATAGACAGGGGAATTGTGTTTAAGAGCTGCGAGGTTATGCTGGTTAGACCACATTTGGAATGTTGTGTTCGGTTCTGGTCACCTCATTACAGGAAGGATATGGGAGCTTTAGAGAGGGTGCAGAGGAGGTTTACCAGGATGCTGCCTGGACTGGAGGGCAGGTCTTATGAGGAAATGTTGAGGGAGCTAGGTAATTTTTCATTGGAGCGAAGAAGGATGAGAGGTGATTTGATAGAGCTGTACAAGATGATGAGAGGCATAGATAGAGTGGGTAGCCAGAGACATTTTCCCAGGGCGGAAATGACTATTACGCGGGGGCATAATTTTAAGGTGTTTGGAGGAAGGTATAGGGGAGATGTCAGAGGTAGGTTCTTTACACAGAGAGTGGTGGGCGTATGGAATGCACTGCCGGCAGTGGTAGTGGAGTCAGATACATTAGGGACATTTAAACAACTCTTGGATAGGCACATGGAGGATAGTGAAATGAAAAGTAGGCAGGGAGATTGATCTTAGTAGGATAATAGGCCGGCACAACATCTTGGGCCGAAGGGCCTGTACTGTGCTGTACTGTTCTGTTCTATGTCCTATGTTCTACGTTCTATTGTATAAGTCCCGTCCTAGTTACCTTTCCCCGGGCTTTTATCCAGCTCCCACTGGTATTCACCTCAATCGCTCCCTGTTTCAGTGAGTGTGACATTGTTAATTCTCTGTGGGTAAAGACGTATCTTTTGAATTCTCCACACTTGTGGCATTTCACATTTACCACAGTGTGAATGAACTTTACGTTGAGTTTGAGGGAGAGAAGAGGGGTCCAAGACTACTTAGTTGAAATAAAGGGAATTTTGAGGGCATGACATGAGCTGGCAAAATGAATTGGCAAATTAGATTAAAGGACAGGTCAAAAGAGATGCAGTTTCAGTCATTTATAGGAATGTACCTACAGAAAAGATATTTTCGAACATGAGATTTATTATTAATTGGAAATGTTAAAGATAGCATCAATTTTAAAGAAAAAGGTATACAATTATGTAAAGGCAAGTGGTAGGTCAGAAGATTGGACAGAATATAAAACACTGCAAAGAATTAATAGGGAATGAAAAGGATAAAGTACAAGAGAAAGCTAGCCAGAAATATAAAAACAGATAGCGAGAGTTTCTCTAAATATTTAAAGAGAAGAGTTAACAAAATGAGCAGTGGTCTATTCCAAAGTCAGACTGAAGAATTAATGGTAGAAAAATCAGGTGGGAAAGGTATTTGGCTTCAGTTTTTCATTATAGAGGATATAGGTAACATCTCAAACAGCCATAAATCAGGAAATAGAAGGGAGGGAGAAACATAAGTAAATGTTAAGTGCAATGGGCTGGCAAGTGTCCAGGACCTGATGGACTTTATCCTCAGGTCTTAAAATAAGTTTTTGTAAGACAGGTGATACTTTGGACTTAATTTTCCAAAACTCGATTTGAGGACAGTCCTATTAGAACAGGAAATAGCAAATGCCCCTCCTTTATTCAAAAAAGGAGGAAGGGGGAGAGAGAGAGCAGGAAACTACAGACCAGTTAGCGAACAGTTGCCAAAGATGAAGCATAGAGCAGGAATAAATTGTTTTTTCTTTCAGATTGGCAAGATATAATGAGGCTGTGCCATATGGATCAGTGCTGGGGTCTCAGCTGCTTACAAATGATGCAAATAAAGAGATGGTAGGCGCGGTTCTAAATTTGCTAACAACGCAGTGATAGGTAAGAACGTAAGCTTTATAGTGGGCAAAAGGAGGCTACTAGAAATTATAGACAGGTTAAGAACACAGGCAGAGTTTGGATCTGGCAGCTTGGTGGAGAAAGTGAGCCAGCTATTCAAGATGGCGGCACTGGCAAAGTAGGCCCATCTTCTCCAAGACGGTCACATTCTTCTCTTTCTTTATCTTCTCTCCTTCTCATCTTTTTTTCTTACTTAGCTTCCAGAATTCTGGAGAGAGACGCAGATGTGGTGGGGAGCGTAGCAGCAACTATGAGCCTGGAGCGGTGTTTGGCTAGAGGCCTGGTTTGGGAGAAATGGCTGTGGGCCCGGAGCGGTGTTGGG
>JAHRHZ010000092.1:9410623-9426821 GCA_024137785.1 Ginglymostoma cirratum | reverse complement strand
GTTGGGCTGGAGGCCTGGTTTGGGAGAAATGGCTGTGGGCCCGGAGCAGTGTTGGGCTGGAGGCCTGGTTGCTGGCAGCAGCCATGGACCTGAGCCCAACGTGATTACAGTGAGCCTGAAGTGTCTGTCCTCTGGCATCAGTGGCATCGAGAGCAGGAAGCCTGAGATTTTCCAGAGAGCGGGCCAAAACGGAAGAGACTGATCCCTTCCAGGGAATGCAGTTAGGGAAAAACTGTTGACAATTTACGTTTATTCCTTTATTTTTCCACTTAAAATTAGGAAGGACTGTAAATGTTATTTCTTTACTTTTCTACGTCTACTAAGAACAATTGTACCCTTTAACTTTATTTCTCTGCGTCTCTACTTGTACCTCAGTTTTGTACCCAGAATCCTTTGTACTTAAAATGGCACTGTGTGTGACGACATTATACACTTTTCACTGTACTCCTGTACTTGAGGACACGTGGCAGTAAACCTTAAATCAAATGAAATCAAAGATTTACAAGGATGTTGCCAGGGTTGGCGGGTTTGAGCTACAGGGAGAGGCTGAATAGGCCGGGGCTATTTTCCCTGGAGCATCAGAGGCTGAGGGGTGACCTTTATAGAGGTTTATAAAATCATGAGGAGCATGGAGAGGGTGAATAGAAAAGGTCTTTTCCCCCAGGCTAGGGGAGTCCAAAACTAGAGGGGCATAGGTTTAAAGTGAGAGGGGAAAGATTTAAAAGGGACCTAAGAGCCAACTTTTTCACGCAGAGGGTGGTGCGAGTATGGAACAAACTGACAGAGAAAGTGGTGGAGGCTGGTACAGTTACATCATTTAAAAGGCATCTGGATGGGTACATGAATAGGAAGGGTTTAGAGGGATATGGGCCAAATGCTGGCAGATGGGATTAGATTAATTCAGGATATTTGGTTGGCATGGACGAGTTGGACCAAAGGGTCTGTTTCCATGCTGTACAGCTCTAAGACTATAAGTGAAGCATAATGTGGGAAAATATGAAATGTCCATTTTGTTAAGAAGAATATGGAGAAGCATATTTTAGAATCTTAGAATTTAGAATTATAGTGTAAATGGTGAGAGATTACACAGCTCTGCACTACAGAGGTATCTTTGTGTCCGAGTACATGAATCGCAAAAGATTTGTAGCAGGTATTAGAGAAGACAAATAGAATATTGGCCTTTATTAAAAAGGAATGAAGTATAAAAATAAGCGAGATTTGCTGTAATTAGACAACACCCTAGTCATATCACAGCAAGAATGCTGCAAATGATTTAATTACCCTTATCTTAGGAAAGATATATTGGAGTCAGTCCAGACAAGGTTCACTATAAGACCATAAGACATAGGAGTGGAAGTAAGGCCATTCGGCCCATCGAGTCCACTCCGCCATTTAATCATGGCTGATGGGCATTTCAACTCCACTTACCCGCACTCTCCCCGTAGCCCTTGATTCCTTGCAAGATCAAGAATTTATCAATCTCTGCCTTGAAGACATTCAACGTCCAGGCCTCCACTGCGCTCCGTGGCAATGAATTCCACAGGCCCACCACTCTCTGGCTGAAGAAATGTCTCCTCATTTCCGTTCTAAATCGACCCCCTCTAATTCTAAGGCTGTGCCCACGGGTCCTAGTATCCCCACCTAACGGAAACAACTTCCCAGCATCCACCCTTTCTAAGCCATGAATTATCTTGTAAGTTTCTATTAGATCTCCCCTCAACTTTCTAAACTCTAATGAATACAATCCCAAGATCCTCAGCCGTTCATCGTATGTTAGGCCTACCATTCCAGGGATCATCCGTGTGAATCTCCGCCGGACACGTTCCAGTGCCAGTATGACCTTCCTGAGGTGTGGGGCCCAAAATTGGACACAGTATTCTAAATGGGGCCTAACTAGAGCTTAAAGTCTCAGAAGCACATCACTGCTTTTATATTCCAACCCTCTTGAGATAAATGACAACATTCCATTCGCTTTCTTAATCACGGACTCAACCTGCAAGTTAACCTTTAGAGAATCCTGTACTAGCACTCCCAGATCCCTTTGTACTCCAGCTTTATGAATTTTCTCACCATTCGGAAAATAGTCCATGCCTGTATTCTTTTTTCCAAGGTGTAAGACCTCACATTTGCTCACGTTGAATTTCATCAGCCATTTCCTGGACCACTCTCCTAAACTGTCTAAATCATTCTGCAGCCTCCCCACCTACTCCGTACTACCTGCCTGTCAACCCAACTTCGTATCATCGGCAAACTTCGCCAGAATGGCCCCAGTCCCTTCATCCAGATCATTAATATATAAAGTGAACAGCTGCGGCCCCAACACTGAACCCTGCAGTACGCCACTTGTCACCGGTTGCCATTCCGAAAAAGAGCCTTTTATCCCAACTCTCTGCCTTCTGTCAGACAGCCAATCCTCAATCCATGCCAGTAACTCCCCTCGAACACCATGGGCCCTCACCTTACTCAGCAGCCTCCCGTGAGACACCTTATCAAAGGCCTTTTGGAAGTCTAGATAGATAACATCCACTGGGTTTCCCTGGTCTAACCTACTTGTTACCTCTCCAAAGAATTCTAACAGGTTTGTCAGGCATGACCTCCCCTTACTAAATCCATGCTGACTTGTTCTAATCCGACCCTGCACTTCCAAGAATTTAGAAATCTCATCCTTAACGATAGATTCTAGAATTTTACCAACAACTGAGGTTAGGCTAATCGGCCTATAATTTTCCATCTTTTGTCTTGATCCTTTCTTAAATAAGAGGGTTACAACAGTGATTTCCCAATCATCTGGGACTTCCCCTGACTCCAGTGACTTTTGAAAGATCATAACCAACGCCTCTGCTATTTCCTCAGCCACCTCCCTCAGAACTCTAGGACGCAGCCCATCGGGGCCAGGAGATTCATCAATTTTTAGACCTTTTAGCTTTTCTAGCACTTTCTCCTTTGTAATGCCTACCATACTCAACTCTGCCCCCTGACTCTCCTTAATTGTTGGGATATTACTCATGTCTTCCACTGTGAAGACTGACACAAAATACTTATTAAGTTCTTCAGCTATTTCCTTATCTCCCATCACTAGCCTTCCAGCATCAATTTGGAGCGGCCCAATGTCTATTTTTGCCTCTCATTCATTTCTTATGTATTGAAAGAAACTTTTACGATCATTAATTCACTAATTCACTAATCTGATCCTGGCCTTTCTTATGAGGAGAGATTGAGTGGCTTGGACTCCAAACTCATTGAAGTTGAGAAGAATCAGAGGTGACATTATTGAAACTTATGACATCAGGGTAGATGCAGAAACATTGTTTCCCAGTTCTGAGGAAGAGTCACCGGACCTGAAACGTTAACTCTGTTCTTAACTTCACGGATGCTGCCAGACCTGTTGAGCTTTTCCAGCAACCTCTGTTTTTGTTTAAGGTTGTTTCCCCTTATGGGAGAGCCTAGGGCCAGAAAGTATCATCTCAGAGTAAGGGGTCACCCATTTAAGACAGAGATGAGGAGGAATTCCTTCTCACAAAGGAGAGTGAATCTGCAGAATTCTTTACTGCAAAGGACTGCTGAGTCTGGGTTGTTAAGTTAATTCAAGACTGAAATTGAGGGATTTTTTTAATCATTAAGGGAATGAAGGGTTATGAGGAAAAGGCAGGAAAGTGGAGTTGAAGATTATCATAGATTCTTCAAGATGTGCAGCATGGAAACAGACCCTTCTAAAATATGCTTCTCTCTCTTCTTCCCAACAAAATGGACATTTCATATTCACCCACGTTATGCTTCACTTAGTCACAGACACGTGCAGCATGGAAACAGACCCCTTGGTCCAACTCATCCAAGCCAACCAGATATCCTGAAGTAATCTAATCCCATCTGCCAGCATTTGGCCCATATCCCTTTAAAGCCTTCCTATTCATGCACCCATCCAGAAGTTAAATGTTGTTAAGTTAGCCATGATCTCATTGAATGGTGAAGAAGACTTGATGGGCAAAATGGCCTACTTCTGCTTTTAGGTCTTAAGTCATTACGAAAGCTAATAGAATGTTATTTAATGTGGGGGAGACTGAAGACCATAGGAGGGAGGTTAGGTTTGGGTTATACAGGGCACCGGTGAGACCATATCTCGAGAGTTGTATTCAATATTGGTCACCTTATTTAAGGAAGGATAGCGATGCATTAGGGACATGTCCAATACCTAGACTGTTTGGGTTGGCTTAAGAGAACAGGCTGGGCTTGTATTCACTGACATTTAGAATAGCAAGAGGCAACTTGACTGAAACATAAGCAATCCAGAGAGATCTTGACAGTGTGGATGTGGACAGGATGCCTTCTCCTATGGAAGGATCTAAAAGGAGGGGTTTAATCAGGGGTCTCTCCATTTAAATCAGAGACAAGGTGAAATATTTCCTTTCCAAGGGTTGTAAATCTTTGGAACTCTCTTCCTGAAAAGCTGGTGGAACCAAAGAGCTTGAGTATTTTAAGGCAGAGGAGAACAGATTCTTGTAAAGTTGTGTGCACAGCCCAGACCAACGCGGAAGCCAACCTCCCATCCATGGACTCCATTCCATTTACACTTCTCATTGTTGCAGAAAGGCCGCCAACATCATCAAAGACCCCACCACCACCACCCCCACCCACTCTGGTAATGCTCTCCTACAACCTCTTTCGTCCAGCGGAAGATACAGAAGCTTGGCCCCGTGCACCAATGGGTTCAGGAACAGATTCTTCCCTGCCATTATTAGACTGAGGAATGGACCTCTCTAATTTCACATAATGTTGAGCTTCTTAATGTTGATCTTGCTTTGCACGCCTCCTGTGCAGTGTAACATTGTATACCTCACTCTGGCTGAGAGCCCTATGATCTGTAGGCCCGTGTTTGCAATGATCTGCCTGTACTGCTCGCAAAACAAAACTTTTCACTGTACTTAAGTACTTGCGACAACAAATCAAATCAAATCAAGTAATTGGGGATGAAAGGTTATCACGGTTAGATGGGAATGCAGATTAGACGTGATGAGCCGTGATCTCATTGAATGGTGGAGACGGCTCAAGGGGCTGAATGGCCTACTCCGGCTCCTCGTGTTTGTCTTTATGTCTTCTCAGGTTTGGAACTCCCCCACGGGAGATGGGCCGAACAGCCTCCTCTGTTTTCTCCATATCTACCCTATCAAATCTCTGCACAATTTTAAGTGCCCCTTTCAGGTCAGCTATCAGTCTCCACTTTTCCAGTGATATGCTCCGACTTGCTTAGTCTTCTCTCACCATTACAATCTGGTCTCATCCTCGCAAATCCTTCCTTTCTCCCAAACACCATTCACACAGCTTCTAAATCTTCACTTGGGAGACAGAGACCAGCACTCTGCTCTCTGCGCAGGTTCTGTACAACTTCAAAACCATTTCTCTGCTTTTCTGACCCATTCCTCACAAAAGAGCTCGGAAGAGTCATAGAAGCCCTACAGTGCAGTAGCAGGCCATTCGGCCCATTAGGTCCACGCTGACCCTCCAAACAGCATCCTGCCCTCCCCAATCCTATCCGTGTAACCCTGCATTTCCCCGTGACTAACCCACCCAGCCTGCACATCCCTGGACACTATGGTGCGATTTAGTATGGCCATTCCACCATAACCTGCACATCTTTGAATTGGGGGAGGAAACCGGAGCACCCAGAGGAAGCCCACTTTGTCTTTCATTTATTTCTTCAGCATAGCCATGTTCAGGAAGAGAATGCTGGAGGGGAATTTACCCAGTCTGGAGATAATGGAACAAGAAATTCCAGACTCTTCATTTACAGCCATTCAACTATCATTCCACAAATTCCATTCAGTCATTTGATCAGAAATATTACCATCCTGTTCAGCACACAAGTAGCCACTTGAATATCTCAGTAACATTGAAGGTTAAGCAGTAGGATCCAATTGCCTCGGCTCTACATTACAAACAGTGCCGAATAAAGCTTTTCTCTTAGTTATTCATTTGTGGGCTGTGGGCGTCGCTGCCTGGGCCCTGCATTTATTTCCCGTCCCTAATTGCCCCTTGAGAAAGGTGATGGTGGGCTTGAGCAGTTGCAGTCCACCTGCTGTGAGTTGACCCACAATGCCCTTAAGGAGGGAATTCCAGGATTTTAACCCAGGGACACTGAAGGGATGGCGATATATTTCCAAGTCAGGGTGGTGAGTGGCTCAGAGGGGAACTTGCAAGGGGTGGTGTTTCCATGTATCTGCTGCCCTTGTCCCTCTAGATGGAAGTGGTCTTGGGTTTGGAAGGTGAATCCACTTCTACCGCACTTTGAGGGCAGAGCAATGAAGATTCAGAGCAAAGAACCTTTTCCCCTCACTTCAGTGACGTTTCCTTTACCAGTCTCCTTCAATCAGAGCCCGCTGGTTGTCGATTCTTCAGCCAATGGGATCTGCTCTGTCTCGATCCCTAATCGCCTCTTAATCTTCTCTTTTCCAAAAAAAAATACAGCCTCCGACTTCTCCAATCTATCTGCAGAACTGAAGTTCCCCATCCCTGTCTGAGGATCTTGGGTGAATTTCTGCAGTGCATCCTGTAGTTAGTGCACACTGCTGTTACTGTGTGTGGAGGGAGTGAATGTTTGTGGATGTGGTGCCAATCAAGCGGGGGCTGCTTTGTCCTGGATGGTGTTCAGGTTCTTGAGTGTTGTTGGGGCTGCCCCCATCCAGGGCAAGTGGGGAGTATCCCATCACACTCCTGACTTGTGCCTTGTAGATGGTGGTCAGGTTTTGGGGAGTCAGGAGATGAGTTACTCGCTGCAGGATTCCTAGCCTCTGACCTGCTCTTGTAGCCACTGTGTTTATGTGGTGAGTCCAGCTGAGTCAATATGATCCATCATGTCTGTACTGGCTCTCTAAGAGAGCAACTCAGAGTCCCACACAGCCCCCATATATCTTCCTTTGCTTCAGGTTAGCCCAGCTGACTGAATGACTAGTTTGCAGCTCGGAAGTCATACCAATGGGATGTGGGTTTGGTTCCAGCACAGGATGAGGTAGACCCGAGAGCTGCAGCATTTCTTGTCCCCTTGAGAAGGGGCAGCACAGGTAAACCACCGCTAGCCAAAAAAAATTGCCAAAATCACAGTGAAACATCAGCAGATGATGAGCCAAGGACAGAACTTTAGAATGAAGCAAACATAGAGAAACTCGGCAGCTCTGGCAGTATCTGTGGATAGAGAGAAACAGAGTGAACGTTTCAAGTCTTCAGAATGGCGAACTCTGTTTCTCTCCCTCCACAGATGCTGCTAGACCCCCTGAGTTTCTCTGTGTTTGCTTCACATCTCCACAGGAATTTGCCTTTGTTTCCAAACTGACCAAGCCCTCTCCCAAAGCCACGATTTGAATCCACTTCCACCGCACTCTGAGGGCAGAGCAATGAAGATTCAGGGCAAAGAACCTTTTCGCCTCACTTCACTGACGTTTCCTTTACCAGTCTCCTTCAATCAGAGCCCGCTGGTTGTCGATTCTTCAGCCAATGGGATCTGTTTCTTCCGATCTGTTCTGTCTCGATCCCTCATCGCCTCTTAATCTTCTCTTTTCCAAAAAAAAAACAGCCTCCAACTTCTCCAATCTATCTGCAGAACTGAGGTTCCCCAGCCCTGGATCCGTTCACCAGAATTGTTTCTGCACTATCTCTAATAGCTTCACGTCTTTTCTAAACTGCTGACATGGATGTAATACTCCATTTGAGGTCAAACCAGGAGATAGTTCAGGTTTACCGTAACGTCCTTACTTTTGCAAATTATATTCGAGTTGGCCCAGTTGGTTGGTTTGCAATTCGCAGTAATGCCAATAATGCAGGTTCAAATCCCATCACTGGATAAGGTTTCTGTGAAGGAATCTCCTTCTCAACGTCTCCCTCATCTGAGATGCAGTGGCCCACAGTTGTCTCTTTGTAATGAGGGATCGGGAGTATGATGGCTTTACGTTATACCCTTATTCATAGAGCCCAGGATGCTATATCCTTTATTAGCCATTTCCTCAAACTATCATAGAGTCATACAGCACAGGAACAGACCCTTCAGCCAAACCAGTCCATGTCGAACATAACCCCAAATTACAAGAAAAGCTCAGCAGGTCTGGTAGCATCTGTGAAGGAAAAAAACAGAAGTCCTGAGGAAGGGTCGCCTGACCTGAGAGCTTTTCCAGCAACTTCTGTTTTGTTTCCTGATTTACAGCATCCACAGTTCCTTCGTTTTTTTTATAATCCCAAATGAAATAATCCCACCTGCCTGCTTCTGGCCCATATCCCTCCAAACCTTTCCTATTCATGAACTTATCCAAATGCCTTTTAAACATTGTAACTGTACCCGCATCCAACACTTCCTTTGGCAGTTCACTCCACATGTGAACCACTCCCTGTGTAAAAATGTTGCCCCATGTCTTTTTTAAATCTTTCTCCTTCACCTTCAAAAGCATACCTCCCTAGTCTTGAAATCCCCCACCCTAGGGAAAAGGCATCTGCCATTCACCCTATCTATGCCCCTTATGATTTTATAAACCTCCAGAAGGTCACCTCTCAGCCTCCTACACTCCAGGGAAAAAAAATCCCAGTTTATCCAGCCACTCCATATAACTCAAACCCTTCATTCAGGGCAACATCCTGGTAACTCTCTTCTGAACCCTCTCCAGTTTAATAATATCCTTCCTTTAACAGGGTGACCAGAACTGGACACAGTGCTCCAGAAGAGGCTTCACCAATATCCTGTATGACATCTTACTGCCATCAGCAACATATGCACTTATACACACAGCCCCTTCAGGCCCCTGCACCCCCTTTGACAATTAAATAGTTTCAACTTAAATTAATCAACTCACATTTCTCTGGATTGAATTAAATTCACACGCTCGATCAACCCACCAAACTCTGCAAGTTTATAAACATTTCCATATTGTGTGTGTGAATGGCCTGAAAACGCACTATCTACAAGGAGCGAGAGAAGCAGAGAACGTAAATAAAGTCGAATAGCAAAGCAGACAGGTACGCGACAGAAATATACTCGGAGGGATGTGGGGGGAGGATGATTTCTGTGGACTGTATTGAGCACAGCATTGTTAACTTTAACTTACTCACTGCACCTGGAGTGAGTCACTGTGTGTGAGAGACGTTGGGATGTGATAGCACATCGATGCAAATTATCATTTAATAAAACTGTTAAAAGTACCCAATTGATATGGTGTTTCTCACAATTGTATCTCGATATAGCAGCTTCTGTTTTGCTGAAGCTACAACGTAGAAGCTCCACAATTAATTTGCAATAAGTTCGTTCTCACTGTATGCCCGTTTCCCACTGTAGTTATTTTTAGGGTTTTAGGGAAAATTTGGAGATCGCGTTGTGGGTGCAGTGGTTCGCTAGCTCGCCGAGTTCAATAGCAAACACCTCGCCCATACACAAACAGAGCTGCATTAAGGCACTATTTAAGCAAGCCATATCACACTGCAAACACCTCAGAACTCCAGAGAATGGAAGAGGAACGCTTACACAAAGTAATTACTGACAACGGATACCTAAGAAGTTTTGCCCGCAGGTGCCTACAAAACATTTACAGTCAGAGGACATGGTACATCAGAAGACACCAGTAATGCGACCCTACATCAAAAATGTATCAGAAATGACAACCAGACTCCTTAGACCACATAGGATCCTCATTGCACACAAACTTACGTCAACACCGCATCCAATTCTATCAAAGACTAAAAACCCATACTAACAGTAAACAGGACTAATATGAGATACAGAATACAATGTAGTGAGTGCAATAAACATTACATTGGACAAACAGGGAGGAAACTGACGACCAGGGTACACAAACACCAGCTGGCAGCAAAAAGACACAATCAGTATTCAATTTCCTCGATACACACAGACAATGAGAGGCATCAGTTCGTCTGGGGACAAAGTGACTACACTGGGACAAGTGAACAACAGAGATGCAAGGGAATTTCTGGTTCTCAACGCGGGACTCCGTTAACAGACACATAGAAATAGACCCTGTATACAGACCGCTGCTGAAGCAACAGAACCGGAGGTGACAAGACCCATCAGAGGATCATATAAATTCAGAATGGAGCAGAACACCAACGCTTCGATCAGAGTTGGCACTGATGATGTTGCCTAAAACAGTAATGAAATGTCTGCATGCCACAGAACAACCGGCTCGGAGAGCTAACGATCAACTGATCCCACTGTGGTGATAGGAACCAAGTGGATCCCATTGACTACGAGGTCTTTGACTGGGGTTGTTAACCTGAGGTAATCAGTCAGCACTTGCTATGACCAATATAAACAGGGGATCAGGTCCGGGTATCCCTGGAGTAGGAACACACGGTGCCCACCAATATTCTCGATACATTTTGGGAGAGGTGGGCACCACGGGGTGTGGAGTGCCTTATCTCCCCCTCCAATGCCATTTTGATTTGATCCAAACCCTCCCCCTCACCTTTTCCTTCAAACAGGCATCGCCCCCAGGGATCTGCTTGCTACTGGTCCTTTAGTCACATGGGTGTCTTTCCTGGTGGCGGTATGTTGATAAAGTTATTAGCAAAAAAAAAACAGAGGATTGGGCCTGGGTATCCCTGGAAAAGGAGGACGTGGTGTGCTCTGAAGCTGTCAATGCCTTTTGGGAGAGCTGGGGAGCTCGGGGTGCGGAGGGCTTTATCTCCGCCTCCAATTCCATTTCAATTCAACCCCGACCCTCCCCTTCACTCTCCTTTTCTCCTTCTCATAGGCATTGACCCTACTGGGCTCCACTTGTTACTGGTTCGTTGGCCACATGGGTGTTTCTCCTGGTAGTGTAATATTATTAAAGTTATTTACACACCTGATGCTTTCGTTGTGGCTCGCTCCAAGTAACAGAAAAGAAAAAAAAAAAACAAAAAAGAAAAGAAGGAAAAAAAGGAAAATAAACAGGGGATTTGGAATCTCCTCAGTTCAGGGGACTGACTCCAAGTTGGCTGGTCACAGCCAGTGTGCTGTGCAGAAGGAAAGAAAAGGGTGACTTGTTGACAAGATACCGACTTCTGTGAAGTTATTTCACCCACATAGTTTGTTGAAAGGTGTAAAATTGTTCACCTCCTTTTGCAGTCCCTCTCCTGCCTTATGGCCCTTTAAAAAATAAATCACAAATGCCCTTTAGGGAAGGAAATCTGCCATCTTCACCTGGTTCAGGCCTACAGACCCACAGCGATTGTGGTCAAGACTAAAGTGCCTTTGGAAATGAAAAGAAGGAGACTTGCATTTATGTAGTGCTTGTTCCACGTGCTGGATGTCTCGAAGCTCTTTGCAGTGACGGGTGGCTTTTGGAAGTGCAGTCACCGCTGTAATGTAGGAAACTTGACATTAAAGTGAGCACAGTAAGGTCCCATGAACAACAACGTAAGAATGACCCATGTCACTTGTGATTATTATGGTGCCAGCTAAGGGATAAGCGTTAGCCAGGTCACCGTGGGAAATCTCCCATTCCTGGTAACAGTGCCACAAAACCTCTTACACCCACCCACATGGGCAGACAACACGTTAGATTTCACACCTCATCTGAAAGACTACATCGTTGGCAGTGCAGCATTCCGTCAGCACTGCCTTTATTGGTCAGAATCAAAAATTACACAACACCAGGTTATAGTCCAACAGGTTTATTTGAACTCACAAGTTTTCGGAGCGCTGCTCTTTCACCAGGCACTTTACCCAATGAAGGAACAAGGCTCCGAAAGCTTGTGATTTCAAACAAACCTGTTGGACTATAGCCGGGCCTCGTGTGACTTCTGATTTGTTCACTCCAATCCAACACTGGCACCTCCACATCATCTTCATTGGTCAGTGCTTTAAATATAGGAGTTAGGACTGTCCTGTTGAGGCTGTACAGGACATTGCTCAGGCAGATTTTGGAATACTATGTTCAATTCTGGTCTCCTTGCTATATGAAAGATGTTGTTAAACTTGAAAGGGTTCAGGAAAGATTTCCAAGGATGTTGCTGGGGTTGGAGGGTTTGAGCTACAGGGAGAGGCCGACTGGCTGGGGCTATTTTCTCTGGACTGTTGGAGATTGAAGGGTGATCTTACAGAAGTTTATAAAATCATGAGGGGAATGGATAGGGTGAATAGTCAAGGTCTTTTTCCCCAGGGTAGGGGGAGTCCAAAACTAGCGGGCATAGGTTTAAGGTGAGAGGGGAAAGATTTAAAAGGGATCTAAAGGGCAACTTTTTCACACAGAGGGTGGTGCGTGTATGGAATGAGCTGCCAGAGGAAGTGGTGGAGGCTGGTACAATGACAACATTTAAAAGGCATCTGGATGGGTAAGTGAATAGGAAGGGTTTAGAGGGATATGGGCCAAACGCTGGCAAATGGGACTGGATTAATTTAGGATTCCTGGTCAACATGGACAAGTTGGACTGAAGGGTCTGTTTCCAGGCGGTATATCTCCATGACACTATGACACTGCAATGCAGTGACATAGCTGATTTTTCCTGCAGTGGGACTCAAATTCAGAGTTTTGTGATTCCGTCTATTCACGGTACTCAAAAGGGCAGCTTCTCCAGAGAAAGTTAGGGATAGGCAATAAATGCTAATCAGTGACCAAAAATTGATTTAAAAATATTTCTTTTCACATTTTATTCCCTTCGATTTCAATGTTTCCTTTGTTTGTGGGATGTGCATGTTGCTGCCTGGGCCAGCATTTACTGCCTGTCCCTAATTGCCCCTGGAGAAGGTGGGGGTGAGCTGCCTTCTTGAACCATCACAGTCTTTCATGTGTATCCATTGTGTGTAGGACACCCTCACAGAGCTGTTACAGAGGTAGTTTCAGGATTCTGACCCAGCGACGCTGAAAGAACAGGCAATATATTTCCACACAAAAACTGTGGATGCTGGAAATCAGAAAGCAAAACTGAAATTGCTGGAAAAGCTCGGTAGGTCTGGCAGCATCCGTGGAGAGAAATCAGAATTAACGTTTCAGCTCCAGTGACCCTTCCTCAGCTTTATTTCCAAGCCAGGACAGAAGGTAGCACTGCAGCTCAGTGATCAGCACTGCTGCCTTACGGCACTAAAGACCTGGGTTCGATTCCACCCTCGGGTGGCTGGCTGTGTGGAGTTTACACATTCTTCCTGTATCTGCGTGGGCCCCCCCGGATGTTTCAGTTTCCTCCCACAGTCTAAAGATGTGTGGGTTGGCTGTGGGAAATGTAGGGTTACAGTGATGGGATGGGATGGGTCGGCGTGGAATCAATGAGCCAAATAGCCTGCTTCCACACCTTAGGAATTCTAATGAGATGCTTGGAAAGGAACTAACAGGGAGAGCAGTCAAAACAGAAAGTGCTGGAGGAACTCAGCAGGTCTGGCAGCATCTGTGGAGAGAGAAACACAGTCAATTGTACATGATCTTCTTAATGTTCTCTCTCCACAGATGCTGTCAGACCTGCTAATTTTCTGGTTCCTTATCAGATTTCCAACAGCATTGGTGGGGCTGGTGTCGATCAGTTCTCCTACTCTTGCGTTTGGAAAGACAGTATCTCCTTTAGCAGAGTGAGAGAGACCAAGCTCCCACTCCCACTGGGGTGGGGAGGGGGATAGTGTTTGGAGTCAGGGGAGGGTGAGATTTTGGACTGTTCCGGAGGGAAATGGGTTCTGATCCTGTTTGCGGGGTCAGAGGAGCTTTAAATGGTGTCTTTAGTTCTCTCTCCCTTGGCCAAACGTCTGTAGAGTGAGCCCCGCCTCCGTCTGCTGTCAGATACAAATAGGAGGAGGCGCTGGGCGTACAGCCAATGCTGGGACCTCGCACCGCGAGTACAGGAGCAGCAGCAGAACAGGGGAGGGGAGCAGAGAGAAGGGAGTGGGCAGCTCTCTGCCAGGCTGGGTACCCTGTTACACCCCTGCCTGAAAGAGAAAAGTGGCCCGAGTGAGAATCTGGGCAGAGAGGACAAAGCAGGGAGACAGAGAGGGAGAAGTCAGGTCTGAGAAACTTTTATTTCGTTCTCAGCAACTTTTGAGTTCCCCATCCTCTGTGTGTGTGTGTGTGTGTGTGTCTCTTTCTGTGTGTTTGTCCCGGTCTCACTCTCTCTCTGTGTCTGTATGTGTGTGTCTCTCTCCCCTTCTGGCTGTATCTCTGTCTCTTTCTGTCTGTTCTCTCCGGCTCTGTGTATCTCTGCGTCTGACTGACTCGCTCTCTCTCTGCATCTGTGTGTGTGTCTCTGTGTCTGTCTGACTCTCTCTCTCTCTCTCTCTCTACCTCTCTACCTCTGCGTGTGTGTGTCCCTGTGTCTATCTGTCTGTCTGTCTCTCTCTCTCTGTACCTGTCTCTCTCTCTCTCTCTCTCCCCCTCTCTCTGCCTGTCCTTCTCTGCCTGTCCTTCTCTGCCTGCCTGTCTGATTTCTGTCTGTCTCTCACTCTGTCTTTCTGTGTCTGGGTGTCTGTGTCTCTCCCTGCCCTTTCTGTGTCTCCCTGCGTGTGTGTGTGTGTGTGTGTGTGTGTGTGTGTGTGTGTGTCTCCCTCTCTGTATTGTGGAGGGATGGGGGATTCTCAGAGCCCCAAGCCCACCATGCAGATGAATGACAGTTCCTGCGAGAAGACCACTCAGATCCTGGAGGACAGTCAGCCTGTGGTCAGCATCGTGATGTTCACTGCAGGGGTGGTGGGTAACGTGTTGGCATTGGCCCTGCTGGGGGTACACAGGAAGGAGCTGCGAACCAAGTCCTCGGTTTTCTGTATCCTGGTGACCGGGCTGGCAGTCACTGACCTGATGGGCACCTGCTGCCTCAGCCCCATGGTGTTTGTGGCGTACGCCCAGGGGCGCTCGCTGCTCGGCCTGGCAGGAGGATCTGGCCTCTGCTCCTTCTTCTCCAGCGCCATGACTTTCTTCGGGCTAGCATCCACTCTGCTGCTATTCGCCATGGCAGCCGAGCGGTGCCTGGCCATCAGCCACCCGTACCTCTACCCCCAGCACGTTGGCAGGAGCCGGGCCAAGCTGGCACTGCCCACCACCTACATCTTCGCTGGGCTCTTCTGCCTCCTGCCCATCGTCGGCTTCGGCCAACACAAGCAGTACTGCCCGGGGACCTGGTGCTTCCTGCAGATGGAGTCCAGCAATTGGGCTGTGGTGGGCTTCTCGCTGCTTTATGCCAGCCTCACTGCCTTGCTGGTGCTCGCCGTGGTTTTGTGCAATGCCTCAGTCATCGTCAGTCTCTGCAAGATGCACCAGAGCCAGAGGAGCCGGCGCGGCTCAGTGCTGTCGGCCCAGAGGAAGGCTCGTAGGAGGAGCATCTTCGGCCAGAGGGAGGAGGAAGTCGACCACCTCATCCTGCTCATCTCCATGACAGCAATCTTCGCCATCTGTTCCCTGCCCCTCACGGTGAGTGTCTGGCTCTTTCACAACAAAAACTCCTCTCAGTCTTCCACAGCAAGAGGGGTCTGGGCGCGGGGAGATCTCTGCGAGGGGTCTGGGCGCGGGGAGATCTGTGCAAGGGGTCTGGAGACAGGGACCCAAGTTCGATTCCACCCTCGGGCAACTGTCTGTGTGGAGTTTGCACATTCTCCCAGTGTCTGCGTGGGTGTCCACCCACAGTCCAAAGATGTGCAGGTTAGGGCGGATTGGCCATGCTAAATTGCCCCTAGTGATCCAGGATGTGCAAGGTTGGTGGGTTAGCCGTGGGGGACATGAGGATAGTGTGGAGTGCTGCATCTGGGTGGGATGCTCTTCCGAGGGTCGTTGTGGACTCGATGGGCCGAATAGCTTGCTTCCACACTTGTCGGGATCCCACAATTTGAAGTCCAGCTTCAATTGTATTTGAGCTTGGTTACACTATTCCTGGAATATTGCCAGTAGTTCTGGTCTCCTTAACTTCAGGAAAGGTATTACTGCCATAGATTCACAATGAAGATACACCCGACTTGCTGCAAATGGTGCTGGGACTGTCGTGTGAAAAATCAATGATTGATTGGGAAGATATGTTCATATTCTCTACAATTTCGAAGAATGAGAGGTGATCTCATTCAAACCTACATATTATTTACCAGAACGCGCTGGCGAAACCGAGCAGGGTCTGGCAGCATCTGTGGAGAGAAAACAGAGTTAACCCTTTTGAGTCCTGTGTGAGGTAACAAGCATGGGGCTGGATGAACACAGCAGATCAAGCAGCATCATAGGAACAGGAAAACTTGACGTTTCGGGCCTAAACCCTTCATCAGAAAAAGATTTTCTGA
>JAHRHZ010000092.1:9390335-9410223 GCA_024137785.1 Ginglymostoma cirratum | reverse complement strand
TCCTATGATGCTGCTTGACCTGCTGTGTTCATCCAGCCCCATGCTTGTTATCTCGGGTTCTCCAGCATCTGCAGTACCTTTTATCTCTGAGTCCTGTATGAGCTTCCTTCAGAAAATGTCTGGGGTCACTGGGGACCAAGAACCAGGGCACACAGAATAAGGGGTAATCCATTTAGGACTGAGGTGTGAAGGAGTTTCTTCATTCACAGGATGGGGAAATCTTTAGAATTCTCCACAACCTAGGAGCTGGGGAAGCTCAGTCATTGATTATGTTCAAGATGGAGATTAATAGCTAGAACTGAGACGTTAGGGGATGCTGCATAGCATAGCTAGAAATCTATCAAAGATGTGAAGGGATATTGTTGGGGAAAACAGCATTGAGGTTGATTATCTTCTGTGATCTGGTTGAATAATGGACAAGCGGAGACTCGAATTTCCTCTGTGCAAATCCCTGACGTGACCTCTTGTGAATTTGGATCAGGTTATAGGGATTTCTTTTTTAAAAAAAAATCTGTGTGTAGAAACAGCTGGGATCAATGAAGATTGACCACAAAATTTAAACAAAAATGAAAGAAACTGACATGCCTTATCAGTATCTGTAGAGTGAGAAAGAGATTTAACGTTTCGGGTCGAAAAAACAGAAATTGCTGGAAAAGCTCAGCAAGTCTGGCAGCATCTGTGGAGAGAAATCAGAGTTAGCATTTCGGGTCCAGTGACCTTTCTTCAGAACATCAATGGTTAATCTGAAAAGTCCATGTGGTTTGTGTCTATTTCAAATTTCCTAACATCTGCAGTGGTTTATGTTTGCACTAAAGCCTGAAGACTCTGTTGGATCGTCTTAAACCACCTCCTGTTCATTCACCCACATTCTTTCGGGGTGGAGAGAGACTGATGGGATGATATTGGCTGCAGTTTAGAAGAAAGAAGGAGGAGGGGGAATCTCATAGCTACACACAATTCCAGCAGGATCAGATGGGGGTAAATGCTGGAAGGATATTCCCACTGCCTGGGTATTCTAGAACCAGGGGGTCTCAGTCTAAGGTTATAGAGTAGGCCATTTAGGACTGAAATGAAGAGAAATGTCTTTACCCAGAGTGTGGGGAGGCTGTGGAGTTCTCTGCCACAGAAAGCAGTTGAGGCCGAAAGATTGAATGTTTTCAAGAAGGAGTTAGATATAGTTCTTAGAGCTAAAGGGAGAAAGCAGGAACAGGGGACTGAGTTGGATGCTCAGCCATGTTCACATGGACTGGGGGGACCAGGCTGGAAGGGCCGAATGACCTGCTCCTGCTTCTATTTGTGATGTTTCTATGAGACCTGCTGTACTTTACCTGATCTGGCTGCGATGTCTCTCCAGTCCTACACTGGCTCTTAATTGCCTTCTGACACGGTCCAGCGCGATTCTCAGCAACAGCTGAATTTCGGGCACTCTGTAACAGGCTCACAGGTGGTACATGCGTTTATTTAGAGAATAATCAATTTTTAAACAATAGCTTTTTGCTCGGCCAGGTCAGCGATTGACTTTTCTAAGTTCGCTCTATACTTAGAGCGGATCGGAGCTATTTTACTGACAGCATGTCCCATGAACAAGAGACTGTATAAGGCATTACTGAGACGTTAGGGGATGCTGCATAAATTCTCTTCATGTCAAAACTTGCGTCACAGCTCAGTGACAAACTGCTGTGCTCTTTGACTCAAAAAGTCAGGCTCGTGCCTCTTTTCAAATTCAGCATCGTGGACAATCTGTAACAGCATTTCAAGTTTATTTTTAATTTGTGTGGCACCGAGGAGATGCAACAGGAAGTATTATAGCATCATAGAGATGTACAGCACGGAAACAGACCCTACAGACCAACTCGTCCACGCCGACCAGATATCCTAATTTAATTGAGTCCCATTTGCCAGCATTTGGCCCATATCCTTCTAAACCCTTCCTATTCGTATACCCATCCAGATGCCTTTTAAAAGTCGTCATTGTATCCGTCTCCACCGCTTCCAAGGGCTATTTTCCCTGGAGTGCCGGAGGCTGAGGGGTGACCTTGTGGAGGCTTATAAAATCATGAGGGTTGTGGTTAGGGTGAATAGCCAAGGTCATTTTCCTCGGGTGAGGGTGTCCAAAACTAGAGGGGCATAGGTTTAAGGTGAGAGGGGAAAGATTTAAAAAGGGACCTGAGGGGCAATGTTTTCACGCAGAGGGTGGTGCGTGTATGGAAGGAGCTGCCAGAGGAAGTGGTGGAGGCTGGTACAATGACAACATTTAAAAGGCCTCTGGATGGGTTGGATGAATAGGAAGGGTTTAGAGGGATATGGGCCAAATGCTGGCAAACGGGATTAATTTAGGATATCTGGTCGGCATGGACGAGTTGGACCGAAGGGTCTGTTAGCAGGCTGTACATCACTGTGGCTGTAAAAGAAATAAACACTCCAGCTGGCAGCTTGCACATGCCAGTCTCTGGCAATAATGTGATAATGAGCAGATTTTGCTGATTTGAGGGACAAACATTGACTCGGACACTGTGGGGTTGGTGGCGGAGAATCCCCCTATCTTTCTTCTAAGTAGTGCCACTGCATCTTTTTAACACCTGCCTGAGCAGGAAGCTGGGACCTTAATTTAAATCTCTCACCTCTGACAATGCGGCGCTCCCTCAGAACTGCACTGGGAGGGCCAACCTGGATTGTTTGGACTGAATCCCCGGATGGCAATTTTAACCTTATGCCTGGCGCGCTGTGTTCCTCCAGCTCCACACTGTGTTATCTCTGACTCCAGCATCTGCAGTTCTTGCTTTCTTGGAGTGTTACCCTGTGAGCCACAACTAGTAATTCAGATGTTTACTACACCTCGAATGTGTTTCTTCAGCTGTGGTACACTGCAGAACACTGCAGTTGTGAAAGATGTCTTTAGAAATGTAAGGAAGGGATCCTTATCTTTGTAGCTGTATCTCTACTATAAACAGCTTTTATTTTTGAGCATTCCTTCCTCCTGCTCCCACTACCCATTCAGTGTTCGGCATTCTCTAAATTTTATGTGTAGTTTCATTTTTAGTCTTGTGTCTTGAGCTGTTATGGTCTTGAATGCACTGCCTGCAATGGTAGAGGAAGCAGATTTAAAACTAACTTACAAAAAGAAATGGGGTTGGTGGCACGGTGTGGTTAGCGCTGCTGCCTCACAGCGCTAGGGACCCAGGTTCGATTCCACGCTCGGGCAACTGTCTATGTGGAGTTTGCATGTTCTCCCCGTGTCTGTGTGGGTTTCCTCTGGGTGGTCCAGTTTCCTCCCACTGTCCAAAGATGTGCGGATTAGAGTGGATTGGCCATGCTAAATTGTCCCACCGTGTGCAGGAATGTTCAGGCTGGATGGGTTAGCCATGGGAAATGCAGGTTACAGGGATAGGGTAGGGGGATGGATTGGGGTTGGATGCTCTCTGAAGGGCCGGTGTGGGTTCGATGGGCCGACTGGCCTGCTTCCACACTGTAGAGATTCTGTGATTCTTAGATGTGAAAAGGGGGGTCAGTGGGATTGATGCTGATGTTCCTTCAGGGTGCTGGTAGAAGTGAAATGGGCTGAATAGCCTCCTTCTGTGATGTGGATTTATTCTGTTTGACTGATTACTTCCTAACTTGAAGACATTCAGTGGCATGAAAAGGAAGGGCCCTTCTTCCACCCCAATCTATACCTTCCTGACTCTGCAACGAGTGGGAACCGGGAAGGCAGCTGTGGGAATGCCATTTTCCACACTGTTGCCATGTTTGTTATGGTACATTAGAATCCCTAAAGTGTGAAAGCAGGTCATTCGGCCCATCGAGTTCACACCGACCCCGCCGAAGAGCATTCCACCCTCTACCCTATCCCTGTAACCCTGCATTCCCCATTGGCTAACCCATCCAGCTTGCACATCCCTGGATACTATGGCCAATTTAGCACAGTCAATCCACCCTAACCTGCACATCGCTAGACACTATGTCTACACTGACCCTTTGAAGAAAATCCCACCCAGACCCATCCCCTAACCCTAACCCACCTAACCTACACATCTCTGATTGGTAATTTAGCATGGCCAATCCACCTAGCCTGCACATCTTTGGTATGTGGGAGGAAACCAGAGCACCTGGCAGACATGGGGAGAATGTGCAAACTCCACACAGAGACAGTCACCCGAGGGTGGAATCAAACCCGGGTCCCTGGCGCTGTGAGGCAGCAGTGCTGACAGCTGAGCTACTGAGCTGCCCCAATTTAGCATGGCCAATCCACCCTAACCTGCACATCCTTGGACACTATATGGCCAATTTAGCACAGCCAACCCACTCTAACCTGCACATCGCTAGATACTATGGTCAATTTAGCACAGTTAACCCACTCTAACCTGCACAGTGCTTTTAAAGTGCTCCACGCTCCAGCACTGGCATCCAGCTTTGTTTACCTGTTAATGAGTTAACCAAGGGTTAACCAATTAAGCACGATGGGCATCAGTCCATCACCAAGCTCACATGGTCAAACACAGAGCAATTAAGCCATTAAACACTACGCATACATGTGTCACAGGTAATCCCAACCATGCCATGTCATGTCAGGATGTCGCAATATAATGGGACGACAGAGAGAAATGATTCCGGGTGTGGGTCAGTTTAGCTCTGGGGTGGGAAGCCTGTGAATGTAGAGGGAGGATACTATCATTAAGTTACAGATTTGGGAAAGTTGATATCAAGTAGTGTGTGAACTGTATTTGAAGCTATTCCACACTCACTTAGACCACTTTTATTTTTGTTTTATTCTCTTGTGGGACATGGGTGTCGCTGGCTGGCCAGCATTTATTGCCCTTGAGCTGATTGGTTCACTATGCAGTTGAGAGGCAGCCACATTGCTTTGTGCCTGGAGTCACATGTAGGTCAGACCAGGTGAGGATGGCAGACTTCCTTCCCTGAAGGACATCAGTGAGCCAGATATTTCCTATTGCTTTGACGGTCATCAAATTCTTAATTCCAGATTTTGTTGTTAAGTTGAATTCAAATGTCATCTACTGTGGTAGATTTCAAACCCAGTTCCCCAGGACATTAACTGAGTTTCTAGAATAATAGTCTAGTGATAATCCCCCTAGGCCATCACCTCCCCTTTCTTTTACAGAGTCAGCACAGAAACATAACATGTTCTGTAGAACCTGGAAATGGTGACTTAGAATTTTCAAGTCCGTCTGGGCACAACTGCACCTTAGGAGTGGAGGGCCCCTTCATCCCACACAATCTATACCTTCCTGACCCTTCAACAAGTCTGAACTGGGCAGGCAGCTGGAGTGCCACTCCTTTCTCCATCTACCAGATAAGGAAATTAGTGCATTTCTGATTAATTCGCAGGCTCTGTGGCAGTAAGACAGCTACCCACATGTTGGCTCAGTGGTTAGCACTGCTGCCTCACAGCGCCAGGGTTCGATCCCACCCTCGGGCGACTGTCTGTGTGGAGTTTCCTCCAGGTGCTCCGCTTTCCTCCCACAGTCCAAAGATGTGAAGGTTAGGGTGGATAGGCCATGGGAAATGCAGGGTTACAGGCATAGAGTAGGGGGTTGAGTCTGCGTAGGATGCTCTTCAGAGGGTCAGTGTGGACATGATGGGCCAAATGGCCTGCTTCCACGCTGTAGGGGTTCTGTGATTTGCCTCTGATGGCAACGCTACTTTGCACATGAACACACATCCAGCCATTGTGAATAAAACCTTTTAAACATAGTCTCACCTCTGTGAGATTTATAAAACGTTAGAAACTCTGGAAGTATGGGTTTCTTGAATTTAATGTCGGGCGTAAGCTGGCATGTGTTTATGCTTAAAGTTTTGAGTTTTAGAAGCACCTGTCACAAACAGTTCTTACCCTATGTTACTGCAATTTATCTGGCTGTTTTTTTTTTTTAAAGCATTGATTTCTTTAGGGTGACCTGATAGAGGTCTACGAAATGACGAGAGGCAATAAATGGAATGGATAGTCAGAGGACTTTTCCCCAGGGTGGAAAGGTCTACTACGTGAGGGCTTGGGTTGAAGGCAAAGCGGGGGCAGGGAGGTTTATGGGAGAAATGTGGGGAAACTTTTTTCACACAGAAGGTGGTGGGTGCCTGGAAAGTGCATCAGGCCCCCAGGTTCGATTCACACAGACAGTCGCCTGAGGGTGGAAGTTTGCACATTCTCCCTGTGTCTGCGTGGGTTCCCTCCAGGTGCTCCGGGTTACCCCCACAGTCCAAAGATGTGCAGGTTAGGGTGGATTGGCCGTGCTAAATTGTCCCATAGTGTCCAGGGATGTGCAGGCTGGCTGGGGTAGCCATGGGAAATGCAGGGCTACAGGGATAGGTCTGGTAGGAGGCTCTTTGTAGGGTCAGTGTGGATTTGATGGGCCAAACGTCCTGCTTCCACACCGTGTAGGGATTCTACGGAACACCCTGCCAGTGGAGGTCGGGGAAGCAGGTACATTAGCAAAGTTTAAGGTGTATCTTGATAGACACATGCATGGGAGGCCAATAGAGGGATAGAAACCGCATATGGTCAATCAGTAACGGGTCGAAATAAGGACTAGGAATCAGCACAGGTTTCGTGGGCTGAAGGGCCTACTCCTTTGCTGTGCCGTTCTTTGTTCACCTTTCTTCTCTCACTGAGACTCCAGTTGCATTTTTCCATTCCTTCAGAAGGATTTCTACAGCAAAATGCTTGCCGGCCACAGAAGGTGCATTTATAAAGTCAGACAAACAGATTGCTTGTTATCCTGTAAATCCTTCCAATGTGTGCCAATGACTGGTGCTAAGAATGGGAGAGAGTTCTAGTCAACTATGGGATGGTAAGAGAGTCTACAGTCCCTCTCTGTACCTATCTGGGGAGGCGATGGCCTAGTGGTATTTAATGCTGGACTGTTAATCCAGAGACCCAGGTAATGTTCTGGATTCTTGGGTACAAATCCTGCCACAGTGGAATTTGATGGATAATTTACTGAATTCAAAATACCTGGTTTTACGAGTATAATGATGACCATGTGTCCAGTGTCAGGAAAAGCCCATCTGGTTCACTAATGCCCTTTTTAGGGAAGGAAACTGTCATCCTTACCTGGTCTGGCCTACATGTGACTCCAGACCCACACAGCAATGTGGTTTGACGCTTAACTGCCCCCTGGGGAAATTAGGGATGGACAATAAGTGCTGCCTGGCCAGCGAAGCCCTCATCCAATGAATGAATTTTTTAAATAAAAACCCCAGGCCACAACGTCTTAACAGAGTTTTGTTTGCAGGGTGGGGGTGGTTTACAGAACCTTCCTCCTTGTCACATGGCATTATTGGCTTGGATTTGCCTTTGGTATCTTGATCCCACAAGAGGTGTGTGCCCACAATAACTCAGGCTGCCTTACCAGCGCAGTACTGAGGGAGTGCCACAGTGCCAGACGGGGCCAACTTTCAATCAAATTCGGCAAAGGCCCTGCCCTCAGTTGAGACGTTCATTTCCGTGCAACTGTATTGGAGGAGAGCAGGGGAGAGCTCGCTAGCCCCCCACCGCCCCCCCCCCCCAGACCCAGTGTCCTGCCCAATATTCACCCCTCAGTTGACATGACTTAATCCCCTCGTCTGGTTGGTGCTGTCTGTGGGATCTTGCTGTGCATGATGGTAGCTGCGCTTCCCAGAAACAACATTGGGCTGTAAGCGCTTTCTGAGGTCATCGAGGCAAGTGATACTTGCATTGTTCATTTTTCTACAAAAAAAAGGCAGATTGGAACGTTTTCCTCACCGTAAACGGCAGGTTTAACCCAAACGGTTGTTTGATTTGTTGTTTTTGTTTTGAAGTAATTTGTTCTCCACTGAGAGCACGGAGAAATTGTTCAACCCATTGTGCATAAAGATAAAGCCCCTAGCAATTACTGAATGCAAACACCAGGCCAAGAGAGTTGGCAAAACTGGACAAGACATTAATCAAAGATGGATGTTTCACAGACCCCTGACTGCTGAGGTAATTGGCTTTTATGACCCATTATAATTAGATAACATGGAATTTCTCTGCAGTTGTGTGGCGATGAGTTGACATCCAGTCCGTCTGTTCGATCTGGCTGTGTAGCGCTCAATAATGAGCTGCTGTCTCATGTTAACTAATCATCAGATCTCTCCGATGAGTATGCAAAGTGACGAAGATGGTATAACAGGATTAGGGCAGTTGGTAGCATTGATGCTGCAGGCCCACAGCATCAAGGGCACCATAGAGTCTCTGCAGTGTGGAAGCAGGCCATTCAGCCCATCGAGTCCACACCGACCCTCCCTGCCCTGTCCCTGCAACCCTGTGGAGTAATCCACCTATCCTGAACACTATGGGGCAATTTAGCACAGCCAATCCACCCTAACCTGCACACCTTTGGACTGTGGGAGGAAACTGGACCAAACCCGTGCAGACACAGACAGTCACCCAAGGTTGGAATCGAACCCAGGTCCCTGGCACTGTGAGGCAGCAGTGCTAACCACCGAGCCACCCTGCTGCCCTAAGCCTTAAGCTGAAACAAAAACTGTATTACACTGTTTTTGGCTGCTGACGCTGCAAGGACAGACAAGGTGGTTGGAAGAGGCTATCAACCTCCACTCCTTTCCCAATCCATACATGGTATAACCACAGACATTAGGAGCCACAATCATGATGTAGCCAATTTGGAGAAACCTTTGGGAAATTCCACTCCATCTGCATAAAAGACAGTCCAGATGATGTTTTTCCTTGAAGGAACAAAGGACATCTGTATTTATTTTTTACCTTCCATGACTTCTGGACATCACAGAGTGCAATGACATACTTTTAGAAAATGTGGATGTTCATACAAGCCCCCCCACCCCTGCCACCCAGGGGTGGGGAAGCAGGCCATTCTGCCCATACCAACCCTCCAAAGGAGAGCCCACTTCTCTAACCCTGCATTTCCCATGACCCATCCAACTAACCTGCACATCTTTGGACTGTGGGAGGAAACCAGAGCAAACCAACACAGACTCTGGGAGAATGTGCAAACTCTACACTGGCTGTTGCCTGAGGGTGGCAGCGGTGTGTACCATCTACAAGACGCATTGCAGAAATTCACCAAAGATCCTCAGGCAGCACCTTCCAAAACCCACGACTGCTTCCATTTGGAAGGATATGGGCAGCAGATATATGGGAACACAACTCCCTGCAAGTTACCTTCAAAGCCACTCACCATCCTGCCTTGGAAATATATCGCTGTTCCTTCAGTGTTGTGGGTCAGGAATCCTGGAATCCTCTCCCTAGTAGCGTTGTGGGTCAACCCAGGGCACTTGTTATAAAGTGGAGGTTGACCCCCCCCCCTCGCTGTGAACTAAAACCAAAATATCAAAAGAGGAAGGCTTTGCCCTATAATCTATAAAAGCAAAGGGAAAAGTGGTGTAACCTGCCTTTCAGCAACTTCTAGTAGTCAAATGAAATAAATCCCTGACACTCGCTTTACAATCAACAGGTAACAATTTATTTATCTAACTCTAACAGTGAACAAATTAACTAACCTATTAACAAACCAAATAAATCCCTTCACCTACTAATTATTTCCAAATAAAAAAATTCTAATAGTATGCTGTTCCAATAAATACAAGTCCCACTTATATTAAAAGCATGGAATTTAGTCTCAAAATTACAGCCAGGTTACATGCCTTCCAGACGTTTCTATGCCTTCTCCATTGATTCTTCAGCCAGGAATATTCAATAGTTGTCATTGATATTGTTGTTATTCAGATGGTGCTTTCTCTAAGACTTATAGGAGTCTGTGAGAGCCAGCGGCTCTCTCTTGAGGGCTGAGGGCTGTTAACTCTGGCAGATGGCAGTTAGCTCTCCTGTCTTTGTTCAACTGCCGTCTCCTTTTACACCCTTGATGACGTATCATTTTCTTACAATAGGATTCGTCCTATGTTGTCAAAACCATCAGATTTAAATTTAATTGGTTTTTGATATCTAAGTGCCTGGTTTAAATTGATTGGCTAAATTCAAAAGCCTGTGTCTTGGTATAAATTGCTGCTTTGCCTGCTACTGTTTGGCCTTTTGATACAAATATTTCAATTCGGGTGCTCTCTACGTACATGCAAACTTTCAAGCTGCTGCTCACGGACATCCTTTTTAAATCTCTAAGCATAGAAAAAGTGCAACATCTTTTAAAGGGACCACGCAATGCTTCCACCCAGCATTGGACAAACACCAAATTCTAATGCCCTGCCTCCCAACCCACAAGTAGTCTACCCAACTTTGCAACAGACTATAGTGGTTCAAGAAGGCAGATCACCACCACCTTCTCAAGGCACAACTTAGTGACAGGCAATAAATGTTGACCCAGCCAACAATGCCGACATCCTATGAGTGAATAAAGTGAACCACTCCCAGCAGAACTTGTTTGTTGGAAATGGGCCTAAATAATTCAACAGTGGGAAGCTGAGGTCAATTTTAAGGGCATTTAAATGGTCATTGGATAAACATATGGATGATAATGGAATAGTGTAGATTAGATGGGCTTCAGATTGGTTTCACAGGTTGGCGCAACATTGAGGGCCGAAGGGCCTGTACTGCGCTGTAATGTTCTATGTCAGAGGGATATCATATCTGGGATCTTGAACTCCGAAAATCATCCCCACTGTAGTTCTCCTCCCTTAACCCCTCTCTGCACCTCAATCTTGAAAGTTCACTTTTTTTTAAAAAAAATCATCTGAGAATATTTTGGGGCAACTCCAACAGTAAGCAGAGATCTACATTGTAGAAAAGAGTCCTTTTGGCCCATCGAGTCTGCGCCAGTTAAGAACATCCACCTAACTATTCTAATCCCATTTTCCAGTATTTGTCCTTGCATTGCAAATGCATTCTAAATACCACAGAAATGTGACATGAAATTTCAAATCAATAATCCTGCTGTAAGTAGATAAAAAAAGGACTTGGCACATTCATGTGACCTCTCTACTTGTTTCAACATTGACTAACTCATCTTAGTAATAAGGAGCATGAGAATTAGGAGCAAGGGGAGGCCACTGAGACCCCTGGGTCCTTTCTCCTGTGCATTAAGACCATGGCGGATCAGATTGTAGCCTCTGGAAAGTGACAAATTGTTCGGGTAGTCACCGAATTCCTCAGCAACTTGTCTGAAGAATCTGGAGCTTTGTTATACAACATGGATTTCACTTCACAACCAAGAAAAAAGAGTATCCACACAAATGTGCTTCCTTCAGGGAAACACTTAGACCTTAGGGGCACAGCATTCATATGGGTGGTGCAGTGGCTCAGTGGTTAGCGCTGCTGCCTCACAGCGCCAGGGACCCAGGTTTGATCCTAGCCTTGGGCACCTATCTGTGTGGAGTTTGCATGTTTTCCCTGTTTCTGCTGGGTGCTCTGGTTTTCTGTCAAAGATGCGCAAGTTAGGGTGGATTGGCCATGGGAAATTGCCCCATAGTGTTCAGGGATGTGTGGGTTAGGCATGGGGAATATAGGGTTGGGGTCTGGCTGGGATGCTGTTTGGAGTTCAGTGGGGAACCTGATGGATCAATGGGCCCTCTTCCACACTGTACAGATTCTATGATTCTACCAAATACTCCATTTATGTAGCACATTTTGCAGTTGCAAGATGTCCCAAAGCACTTTGCACCCAGTTAGGTACTCCCTGCAGAGTAATCATTGTTGCTATGTGGGATTCCATTAGCACACAGAATGGTCTCTCGAACAACCATGTGACTTTGACCAGATTGGTCTTAAAGATGAGGTCTGATAATAAATATGCTGCAGACTTTGGGAATCTATCCTCTCTGAAATAATAATCTTCTACGTCCCTTTGAGAGCACATTCCCAGGTGAACTTCTGTGAACTTGGGTGTGTCATCTGAAGTTTGTTCGAAGTCTCGAAAGTCGGACTTGAACCTCAGAGCTGATGACTCAGTAGCAAGGACTACCACCCAGTGAATTATAGGGTGCCGAGGAGTGGAAAGGGCAGAGAGCAGCGTGCTGCTGGTTAAGAGACACGGTCAAACACCCACAATGCTGCACAGTAGCAAAAAGGAACTGAGTAACCGTTTACCTGCCGTGCCCCCAAGTGAAAGTAGGTTGCATCGAATCATGCCTTCGGCAACAAAACTGTTTATCCAGAGACTCGGATAACATTCTGGGGACCCAGGTTCGAATCCCGCCACAGCAGATGATGGAATTTGAATTCAATAGAGTATCTGGAAGTAAGAGTCTAATGATAACTATGAATCCATTGTCGATTGTCGTAAAAACCCATCTGGTTCACTAATGCTCTTCAGGGAAGGAAACTGCCATCCTTACCTGGTCTGGCCGACATGTGACTCCAGACCCACAGCAATGTGGTTGACTCTGAACTGCCCTCTGGGGCAATTAGAGATGGGCCATAATTGCTGGCCGAGTCAGCGACACCCTCATCCCATGAATGAATAGAAAAATAAAAGCAGATTATCTCCCACAAGGCAGAATATTGCAGTGTAGTCTGGAATGACTGCAGTTCACAGTGATTTAATATGGATGAGCTGGGGATTAACATCGCAAGTGTTTAGTGTTTAGACCCGGGTGTGCAGTACTTTCTGTTGACAGGAGGAGTCGGTGATATTCCTGCAAAATTCTTTGGGCCATTATGCAAAATTAGCTCCTGTCACACACTTCAACCTAGCTGCCTACTGGGGTTATTACTCCAGCAGGGTATTGTCAGAACCTTCCAGTGGGGTAACTGTCTTATTGGGCCCCTGCACTGTACTTTACTTTATCTAACCCCGTGCTGTCCCTGTCCGGCAGTGTTTGATGGGGACAGTGTAGAGGAAACTTTACTCTGTATCTAACCCTGTGCTGTCCCTGTCCTGGGAGTGTTTGACGGGGACAGTGTAGAGGGAGCTCTACTCTGTATCTAACCCTGTTCTCTCCCTGTCCTGGGAGTGTTTGATGGGGATAGTGCGGAGGGAGCTTTACTCTGTATCTAACCCTGTTCTGTCCCTGTCCTGGGAGTGTTTGATGGGGATAGTGCGGAGGGAGCTTTACTCTGTATCTAACCCCGTGCTGCAGCTGTCACGGTGGTGTTTCATTGGGACAGCACAATGTGAGCTTTAATCTTTATATAACCTCATGCTTATCAGCACCCAATGTTTTGTTACAACATTAAAAAAGGCACTAAACTAGATTCTAACCATTTCACTGCTGTTCAGCCAAGATCCTCAGGGGCATGTCTTGTACGTGCTCTGAGGGTATTTGTTGGTGTTAATTGAGGCCAAAATAGAACTCATTTATTCCACTCAGTTACCCCCAGCCACAATGAGCCCAAAATAAACTGGTTCCAGAAATAGTGTTAACATCACTATTTGTGAACATCCAAAATACTGCAGCAAAGGTGCACAACTCAAGCATGTCCCTCAGTAATGTCATCAACGAAGAAAATAGTCAGTTTTCAAAGCTGTAAAGCGGTGTCATTACTTTTAATTTTCCCTTATCCTTCAGCATGTGGGCTAAAGATTTCAGTCAGACGGGCGCTTCTTTTATCTGTCTAAATTTTGTTTGATATTAAAATTATTCAACTGTTTCAAGGGGTGTGGATAGGGTGAATAGCCAAGGACTTTTCCCTGGGGTAGGGGAGTTCAAAACTAGAGGGTGTAGGTTCAAGGTGAGAGGGGATAGGGGCCGAAGGGGCAGCTTTTTTACGCAGGGTGTGGTACGTGTATGGAATGAGCTGCCAGAGGAAGTGGTGGAGGCTGGTACAATTACAACACTTAAAAAGGCATCTAGATGGGTACGTGAATAGGAAGGGTTTAGAGGGAGGTGGGCCAAATGCTGGCAGGTGGGACTAGATTAATTTAGGATATCTGGTCAGCATGGGCGAGATGGACCGAAGGGTCTGTTCCTGTGTTGTATGACTCTATGATGAGTGCAGATCCATTCTTGTGACAATTTCACTGGAGTTGAGGACTGACAGATGGAGTTTAATTTTGATAAATGCAACGTAAAACAAACAAGGGCAGGACTTAAAATTACAGTTAAAAGTAGCCCTTGGGTTGTGTTGTAGAACTGAGAGACCTAGAGTTTAAGATACACAATTCTTTGAAAATTGCGTCACAGGTAGACAGGATGGTTAAGAAGGCGTTTTGCACACATGCCTTCATGACTCAGACCCTGGAGTGTCAGAGGCCGAGGGGTTTATAATATCATGACAGGTATTGATAAGGTGAACGTTATCTGTCTTTTCCCTAGGATGGAGGATGGGGAGGCAATGGTATTAACGCTGGACTGTTAATCCAGAGACCCAGGTAATGTTCTGGGGACCCGGGTTCGAATCCCGCCACAGCAGAAGGTGGAATTTGAATTCATTAAATATCTGGAACTAAGAATCTAATGATGACCATGAATCCATTGTCGATTGTCGGGAAAAACCCATCAAGTTCACTAATGTCCTTCAGGGAAGGAAACTGCCATCGTTACCTGGTCTGGGCCTACAAGCGACTCCAGACCCACAGCAATGTGGCTGACTCTGAACTGCCCTCTGGGCAATTAGGGACGGACATTGAATGCTGCCTAGCCCTCATCCCATTAATGAATGAGAAAAAGACTGGGGGACATATTTTTAAGGTGAGAGGGGAAAAACTTAAAAAAAGACACAAGGGGGCAATTTTATTTACACAATATGTGGAATGAGCTTCCAGAGGAAGTGGTGGATGAGGGTACAGTTACAATGTTTAAAAGACATTTGGATAAGTACATGAATAGGAAAGGTTTGGAGGGATACGGGCCAAGCGCGGGCAGGTGGGACTGGTTTAGTTTGGGATTATGGTCAGCATGGACTGGATGGACCGAAGGGTCTGTTTCCATGCTGTATGACTTGACATGATTTGAGCCTGACTCAGGTAGAAAAGAAAATATCCAAGCCTGTTATGAAAAACAGTAATTGAAGGGACAGGTTTGGACAGAGTCAGAATGCATTTACCGAAAGGAAACAGGGATTACCAAATCTACTGAACGTTTTTGAGAACATAGGTCAGAAACATAGCATGGGGGCAGCCAGTGAATGTAGTTTACTTGGACTCTCAATACGGACCCAGGTAAAAGATTAGTGTGGAAAAGTGAAGCACATGGGATTGTGGGGATTTTACTGACGTGGATAGAGAACATGATTAACTGTCAGGAAACAAAGGGTAGGAATGCATGGATTTATTTACGAGGGTTTTGCAATGAAAAGTGGACAGGGTTCGGCGCTTGGACCCCAACTTCTCACAATTGTTACCAATGATTTAGTTGAGACAATAATGTGTACCTCAACATAGTTCTTAAGTGCCTCAAATCTGGATGAAAGAGGTGTCTTTTTCAGGCATTCATGGCCTGAGGACATTGTTGCTAAGGCAGCATTTATTGCCCATCCCTAATTGCCCAGAGGGCCGTTAAGAGTCAACCACTGTGGGTCTGGAGTCACATGTAGGCCAGACTAGGTAAGAATGGTAGTTTTCTTCCCTAAGGGGCATTAGTGAAGCAGGTGAATAATCGACAAAGGATTCACGGTCATCATCAGACTCTTAATTCCAGACTTTTACAGAATTCAAATTCCACCATCTGCTGTGGCAGGATTCGAACCCAGGTCCCCAGAACATTACCTGGGTCTTCTGGATGACAGGCCAGTGATAACATCACTAGGCCCTCACATTCCCCGGAACTGGGCGGAGGAATGAAAAGATGTTTCAATGCAATTTTGCCCAGGTGAGAGCGTGGGCAAATGCCTGGCAGATGAAGCATAATTTGGACAGTTGAGATGATATGCACTTTGGTAACAGAAGCAGGAAGGGCATGCAGATTATTGTGTGAGGAATATGACTGTCGGGTCAGTGGGAAACTAGACTTGGGTACGTTTGTGCACCAGTTAATGGAAGTAAGAATGCGGGTGCTGTACGTGGTTTGGAAAGCGAATGTGATTGGACTCTGTCTAACCCACGTTTTAACCTCCTGGTGTTTAACATCCTAATTTGTCCCAGTCATCCTTCACACTCTCTAATTTTTCTGATATAAATTGGCTCCCATTCTAGAAATGTATAACCCTTCCCCCACTGCCCCCACCACTCCCCTCCACCCCGCCCCACCACATATCCTTCCCTATCTCTGTAATCCCGTCTGGCCCCTCAATTCTGGCCTTGAAACCACCTCCCCCTCAACTCTTCAACCCTCCATTGGAGGCCATGTCTTCAGCCACCTGGCTCTGCAACCCCCCGGATGCTCTCTACTTCTTTCTTGGTAAGACACCCCTTAAAACCTACCCCTTTAGCCCAGATTGCAGTCGTGTCTCCAATGTGGCCTGGGGGTCAGATCTTGTTTGTGAAATGTTCTGAACATGCTGCAAAATGCAAGTTATTGCTGCTTTCGCCGTCTGTGTGACACACAAGAGACAAACAGGTCTAGAGAGGGTAAACACAGAAAAGATGTTCCCGATGACCGGGAAGCCCAGAACCAGGGGGTCACAGTCTAAGGATATAGGACTGAGATGGGGAGAAATGTCTTCACCCAGAGGGTGGGAAGCCTGCGGAATTCTCTGCCACGGAAAGTGGTTGAGGCCAAAACATTGAATGTTTGCAAGAAGGAGTTAGAAATAGTTCTTGAGGCATCAAAGGGCATGGGGGGTGAAAACAGGAACAGGGGACTGAGTTGGACGATTAGCCATGATCCTATCGAATGGTGGAGTAAGTTTGCAGGGCTGAATGGCCTACTGCCGCTCCTAATTTCTACGAGACCAATATCCCACAGTCATTGCCTGCTGTCAGGCGGTGGAAAGGTTGCGAGAGAAACCCATGTCCTGCTCCATAATGAAACGCAGAAAGTGATGGTGAAACTCCATAGTTCTTTCAGCCTCCGTGGAGAGAAGAAATAGAGTTAACATTTCAAGTCCGGTATGACTCTGAATTCTGAGTGAGTTCTGAGCCGGTGACTCTGAGATCTGCAGAAGGTTCACTCAACCCGAGGCACTAACTGCTTTTCTCTCTCCACAGAGGCTGCCAGGCTCTGCTGAGTTTCTCCAGTTTTTGTTTCCTATTTCCAGTTCTTTGCTTTATTTCCGGTTGATAAGGCTGTACGAAAGAGATGCTGTCTTCCTATATCAAGTGTCTGAAGTCATTGTCGAGTGCAGCTCAGGGTCAGCTGCTAATTTCCAAACCATTTAAATTGTTCCTGACGTACATCAGACCAGTAGCAGTTTTACCTTAGAGCACAGTACGCTGGGATTGACACCAATAATTCGCAGAATACTTGCACTGGTATTTTTAAGTGCAACAGTTAATGCAAAATTCTGAAACATCGCGGCTCGTTCCAAGCCATGAAAGCTGATAGCATCGTGTCAAAACCCAACTGGGTAAGGGCACTGCCATGCAGCTGACTGCAAGATGCTTCTGATTTCACTTTATCTGATTATGTATCTTTCTGTTGCGAGAGCGAAGAAAACACAGGTACAAATAGAATTTGTGAGAAACTGGCCCCACCCTTTAACAGTGCAGCAAAGAATAGGCATCAACTGTCAGAGAAACTTGTCTGTTCTCAAGAGTATGTCAGAGAGAAGGTAGACCTCCCCTCATCGAACACATCCAGGGACAGCACGGGGTTAGATACAGGGTAAGGCTTCCTCTACACTGTCCCCCAATCGAACACACCCAGGGACGGCACGGGGTCAGATACAAGGTAAAGCTCCCTCTACACTGTCCCCCAATCGAACACACCCAGGGACAGCATGGAGTTAGATACAGAGTAAAGCTCCCTCTACACTGTCCCCCATCAAACTCTCTTAGAAGAGGGACAGCACTGGGTTAGATACAGAGTAAAGCTCCCTCTACACTGTCCCCATCAAACACTCCCAGGACAGGGACAGCACGGGGTTAGATACAGAGCAAAGCTGCCTCTACACTGTCCCCTCATCGAACACTCTCAGGGACAGCACGGGGTTAGATGCTGAGTAAAGCTCCCTCTCCTCTTAAACTGGAATTAAAGCTCCCCTGACACAGTCCCCAACAAATACTCCCAAGACAGGGACAGGATGTGATAAGATAGAGTGCAGCTCCCTCGATGTGGTCTGCATTCTCATGCCTTTAAAGTCCCACATGTGCCAAACTCTGTGACCAAGGTGAAGCTAAAACTGGGACAGTTTTGCCGTCTGGGTCCGCGGATCTGTTTGGAAACCACCTGACGGCCACTTCACATTGAAACCCCTCCTGATTCCGAGGGAAAGGGCTCATTGTGCTGGGATAGTCAGGACATTGGGATTCGGGCTGTCCTCCCCACCACCTTCACCGAACCCTGGCTCCTGGAATGTTTGTATTCTGGGATACAGCTGGAACAATAATGCAACTTGCTGTGCGTGTCAGTCAGAAATTACTTTCAGATGGATGGCATTGTCTGCCAACCTCAGCTGGCATGTTAGCCACTGGCATAGTGCGTGGTAAAATAGACACTTATTAGGAATTGTTTTGATTCTTACAGGGACATAAAATAAATCCTTTCCAATTATCAATTTATCCAGTGACACCAAACAGCTGCAGAATTTTCCGCTCACTGGCCTGTGTCTCAGGTTAATTGCTGCAGGACTACATCATTGTAAAACATTTCGCAGGATAATGATGTAAGGTTTCGGAAACTTTTACTTATGTCTCTGCACAATATTGTAGAATGAATTCACTTTACGGGAACAAGGAGTGTAAGGGTCTGTGGCCGAAGGATTGTCAAGGAAATAGGCAAACGATTCTGGGAAGGAATGTGGGGTTTGGAGCCAATTTTTGGAGGAGTAAGTGAACATCAAGAACTTGTGCAGGAGGAACACTGCTAAAAATCCAGCAATTCTTTCACAATGCATCACAAGTCTGCCGTTGCTCCAGTCATTCTCGCCCCACTGAGTGCAGTTAAATGGCGGAGCAGTCTCGGTAGGCCGAATGGCCTGCCCCTCCCTCCTGTGGTGAGGGTTCTGGAGTTAATCTGAAAGTTGCAAAGAGATCTGCAACAAGGTGGAGGGGCGGGAGGAATTGTGACTGGCTCATGACAATTGCTCTGTTTGTCGCTGCCTCAATGAGGCGGGGAGGGGCTCAGTTCACTGGAGTTTGCCCAGTGACTACTTCAAGTCAAACGTGCCTCTGATGCCTTCTGCAGTCAAATAACCAGGACGGAGATGACGGAGTGTTAAAGAGATGCAAAACAAATGTAAGCCTTAGATCAGAGTCTGTTGCCTAATTTCTTAGGTCCCCCTTCACCTTCCATTGGTTCCTACCCCTGTGATGATGCCATCGGGCCAGTAATGCAGAAGCTCAGGCTAATACAATGGGGCCACAGATCCAAATCCCATCACGAGAGCTTGGTAGAATTCAAATTCAGTCAATGCTTCTGCTATTGAAAGCTAATCTCAGTGATAGTGACCATGGCATTGGAGTTAAAAGCCCATCTGGTTCATTAATGCCCCTTAAGGGAGGGAAGTCTGCTCCCCTTACCTGGTCTGGCCTCCATGTGACCCCAGACCCACAGCGACATGGTTGACTCCCAACTACCCTCTGAAATGGGAGGAAATTCAGTTCAGGGTAATCGTGGTCAGGAAATAGTTGTTGGCTTTGCCAAGGATGCCCACATTCCTGTGGAAGAATACATTTTGAAAAATAATTATTAGTCTCTGGTTTTCAAATCTCTCCATGTCCTCCCCTTCCTTTGTTCTCTCTATAAACTCCTCCAGTCACATAAATCTCTGAGATCTCTCTGCTCTGTCAATTCTGGCTCTTCGTGTATTCTTGATTTTAATCGATTTAGCATTGGTGACCTTGTCTTTCTCTTTCTCTGTGTCTCTCTCTCTCTCTCTCTCTCTCTCTCTCTCTCTGTCTCCCTGTTTCTCTATGTCTCTCTCTCTCTCTGTGTGTCTCTCTCTGTGTGTCTCTCTCTGTGTGTCTCT
>JAHRHZ010000092.1:9344363-9380101 GCA_024137785.1 Ginglymostoma cirratum | reverse complement strand
CTCTACACTGTCCCCATCAAACACTCCTAGGACAAGGGCAGCACAGAGTATGACACAGAAAAATGTTCACTGTACTCTTTTTTTTAAATTGAACATAAAGCTCACTCTACACTGTTCCCAACAAATACTCCTAGGAGATGGACAGCATGGGATTAATACACAGTAAAGCTCTCTCTACTCGTCTAAACTGAAAGTAAAGTTCTTTCAACCCCGTCCCATAAAACATTCCCAGGACAAGTCCGTCTGGGGGATCGATAAAGAGGGTTAGCAGCATATCATATTCACCCTGTCGTGTGTCTCCCTCCAAACAGTCACCAATCTGGTAAATGCAAAAGGAAAATAATGTGGTCAGTCAGAATTGAAAATGTTGACAATTTTCTTGCTTTTACGCCATGTGGTGATTTTGCCACCCACATAGTCCAGAAATTGAAACGTTACTTTTTTCAAGCCAGTCTACATCACTGATTTCACTCCTAAAGCATTTGGAGATACAAAACAAGACTTCCTCTTTGCAAGTGGCCTATCATTTGAACCAATCTACTGTGGTTATAGAGCCATACAGCAAGCAAAGAGACCTTTCTGTCCAACTCGTCCGTGCTGACCAGGTTTCCCAAACCAAACTAGTCCCATTTGCCTGAGTTTAGCCCATAGCCCTCTTAAACCCTTCCAATTCCATGCTCAACCATGTCCTGAAGCCATCCCCGCCTCTTTGACTTGTCTGTCTCCTCTCCTCTAACCATCTTCTATTTGCCTCCCCCTCTCTCCCTATTTGTTTCAGAACCCTCTTCCCCTCCCCCATTTCTAATGAAGGGTCTAGGCCCGAAACGTTTCCTGCTCCTATGATGCTGCTTGGCCTGCTGTGTTCATCCAGCTCCACACCTTGTTATCCCTGTACCCATCCAGATGCCTTTTAAATGTCATTGTACCAGCCTCCACCACTTCCTCTGGCAGCTCATTCCATACACGCACCACCCTCTGTGTGAGAAAGTTGCCCCTTAGGTCCCTTTCAAACCTTTCCCCCTCACCTTAAACCTATGGCCTCTAGTTTTGTACTCCCCTACCCTGGGGAGAAGACCTTGACTATTATCCCTGTCTATGGTTCCGATGATTTTATCAATCTCTATAAGGTCGCCCCTCTTAGTAGGTGACATGTTGAAACCCAATACATTGGATGCGTAACATAGGAAGGTGCTTCTTTGATGTTCTTCATTGATTCAGATTTAGGTTTTATTGTCACTAAATGGAGTGGTGCTGGAATAAATCACTGAAATCATTCTCTCCATTTGGAAAAATAACACCTTTTTGTTTTAACTGGAATGGCTGAAACGTGTGGGCTTCAGGCTTGAAAGGACTTAAAATCTCAGAACTGAACATGCCTTTGGGAAAAACACCAAGTCCAGCTGTGGTTTGGTAGTATGAGAGAGGAATATAAAAACAAATCGTGCCATTCTATCGCAAGGATCTGGCCAGGGCAAGGGCATGGGACTCATTGGAAACCTTTATGTGGAGTGAAAGGGGGAGTTAGCAGAGGCCATCCCGTTTCTGTGGGGAAACCTTCATGGCTAGGCAGTCAGAAGAGAAGATCAGAGACTCTCAGAAAGCGGAAAGACGCAGATGATGGATAATAGCTGATAGTTAGGGTATATTTGACACATTTAAAAAAAACACCCGAAGGAACTGTGAATGCTGGAAATCAGAAACAAAAACAAAAATTGCTGGATAAGTTGGAGGAGCTCGCAAGGAATTGTCCAGTGTTGGCACCTTCTTGCATCTGTGATCTGCCTGTACTGTTACGGGACAGGAGTAGGAAAGTTCTGGAGGAATATGAGCCAAATGCAGGTAAATAGGACTAGTTCAATTTTGAAATGCTGGTCAGCATATGCAAGTTGGGCCGAATGGCCTATTTCCATGCTATATGACTCTATGACCGTATCAGTAAAACCTACTAAGCGTTTCACGACCTTACTGAGTTTTGGAATAGGCTCATGAGCTAAATAAAAAACTCTTACTCCTTATTGTTTTGTTCTTCAATACGGATTGAGCCTCACTGTAAACAAGGGAGCCAGTTGATCCATCATGTCTGGCTTTTCCATCCAGTTATAGAGGGCACACAAGCAGGAGAAGGCCATTGAACCCCTTCAGCCTGCTCACCATTCTGTAAGGTCATGGCTGATCTGATTGAAGTCTCAAATCTGCTCTACTGTCCTGCCCCGCTCCGCACCATCCCATAACTCCCTCGTCTGTCAAAAATCTATTTAATCTGTCAACCCCAGCCTCTGAGAGGAAGAGAATTCCACACCCCCTCTGAGAGGAAAAACAAACCTCTCATCTCCTTCCCCTTGTTCTAGACTACCCCCCTCCACAACAAGAGGAAATATCTTCCCAGTGTCCCGGAGTCCAGTTCCATCAGGATCATCAATCCAGTAGGATCACTGATCATTCTACCTCAACCCCAATAGGTACAGGCCCAAGCTGTCAGTGCTTTCCTCCTCCTGCCCCTCTGTGCCAGGCCTGGGTTGCAGGAATTTTGTAGCTGTGCACCCCGCCTCCGTACCCCATACTCCCAGTTTGGTTCATTCTCCATTTTCTGTATTTTTCTGGACCCCGTTTAGTTTGGTTTCCATTGTCCTTTCAGACAACAGCTCACTGTGTAAGAAGGTACAATCTCTCCCCCTTTGGTTCCTTTGCCCATTTGTATCCTCTGTTTACCAACCTGTCTCTCTGGGTTCTCTCTGACCATGCAATGCATGAGCCATGTTCTCATGGGGCTCAGTGGTTCGCACTGCTGCCTCACAGCGCTAGGGACCTGGGTTCGATTCCAGGTGACTGTCTGTGTGGAGTTTGCACGTTCTCCCCGTATCCGTGCTTGTTTGCTCTGGTTTCCTCCCACGGTCCAAAGGTGTGTAGATTAGGGTGGATTGGCCATGCTAAATTGCCCCATTGTATCCCAGGGTGTGCAGGCTGGGTGGGTTAGCCATGGGGAATGGGAAGGGAGTGTGTCGGAGTTGATGGTCCTCTTCAGAGGATTGCTGGGAACTTGAAGGGGCTGGTAGATCTGCTCCTGCTCTGTCGGGATTCTATACTTTGGAATGTGTGAATTGTAGATATGACTTATTACCCATCCCTGGAGTAGTCAACCCTGGTGAAAGGGGATGGGTCTGGGTACACGTGGGATGCTTTTTGGATGGGTCAAACGGTTTCTTTCTGCACTGCAGGGATCCTCTGATTTAAGGAAAGAAAATCTGCCATCCTTACCTGATCTGGCCTCCATGTGACTCCAGACCCACGGCAATGTGGTTGACTCTTAACTGCCCTCTGGGTGATTAGGGATGGGCGATAAATACTGGCCTAGCCAGAGGCTGCCCTCTGAAATGGCTGGGCAAGCTACTCAGTTCAAGGGCAATTAGGGACAGCCAAGCCGGTGATCCAATGGAAGAGTGGAAAAGAAAATCAAGTTCCCGCTCTGATTGGTGCAAAAGATCCCATGGAAATATTCCGTAGAAAAGCAATGGGCCCCATACTTATCCCTCAACCAACATCACTTGAAAACAGAGATCTAGTCCCACTGGCATTGCTGTCTGTAGGTGCTCACTATGGAGGCCTAGAGGTATTGTCACTGAACTGTTAAACCAGAGACTCCAGTAATGTTCCAGGGACCTGGGTTCGAGTCCCACTGTGACAGATGGTGGAATTTGAATCCAATAAAAATCTGGAATTAAGAGTCTAGTGAAGACTGTGAATCGATTGCTGATTGCTGATTGCTGAGGGAAAAACCCATTTGGTTCACCCATGCCCTTTAGGGAAGGAAACTGCCATCCTTGCCTGTTCTGGTAGGGGCATTCCCTACATGTGACTCCAGTCCCACAGCAAAGTGGTTGACTCTTAACTGCCCTCTCGGCAATTAGGGATGGGCAATAAATGCTGCCTGGCCAGTGGCGCTCTCATTTTATGGACAAATAATGAAAAATTGTGTGTAAAGTGACTGTTGTAGCCCCGATCTTTCTTCCATTCTGTTCCCTGCCTGAAGAGACAGCAATCTGTACCACAGACATGGCAAGGAGGCAGCGCCCAATGCCAATCCCGCTAAAATGGGAATCAGGCCCCTTGCTGTCAGCACCAATCTGATCCACGCCAACTCAAACAGGCTGCCTCAGAGCCATAGTTGCCACGGCAACGTATTCAGCGAATGTTGTAGTCCAAACCTGTGGCTGGAAATGTGACAGGTTCCCATTTCCGTGCTGTCATGGAAAAAAATCTCCCAACTCTTACTATCTCCTGCTGGCGTGCTTTGGAAAGATTTCCAGGTTGGCGCTCAGTCCATTTGGCCATGTTATGAAAGGGCCTTCCTTGCCCTGGGGTGGGACTTAAAACGAGAGCATCTCCCTCAGGAATGCCACCCACTGACCCTCTGCTTGCTTCTATTAGCACATTTCATCAGGTGGAATGATGCTATAGGAATGCAGGACTTGTTATGTGTGCTGAGAAATGTTTTTAAATTAGCAGAGCAGGCTCAAGGCCTAACCCTGTTCCTGTGTGTGTGTCTGTCTGTCTGTGTCTGTGTGTCTGTGTGTGTGTGTGCGTCTCTGTGTCTGTGTGTGTGTGTGTGGTCCAACACTGTTGCACTTCATTTCAAAGGAAGACGTTAAGGTATCGAAAATATCACAGCCAGAATCCATGGTTATGGATCTCTGCATGAATTCACTCAGCAATGGCCTGATAGCCAAAGTATTTTTGGAAATAAAAACCTGATGTATTGTGCTGTGCAAGGTATAATGTTCCCTTCCTTGTACAGTACATGCAGAGACTAGTTCACATGACATGGATAATGCATCAAGGTATTAAAATATAATGTATCCTTGTGCCAAGTGTGGGAGTTATTACGTGCAGCATGTGGAGATGGTGTTCGCAGAGAAAGCAGCCCAAGCAGTTTACATTCCACCTTTGCAGTTTGGAAAATCGAATTGAGCCACCGGTCCATGTGGGTAGCACTTTTAGCTCGAGTTCAGGAAATTCTAGGCCCAGGGAGACGTTAGTGCACTAATCTGGGCAGTGCTACACTGTCTGAAGTGGCTGCTAAGTTAAATATAGGAACACGAGTACGCCATTCAGCCCCACCAGCCTCCTTGTATATTTTAAAAAATTCATTCAAGGAATGAGGACATCGCTGGCCAGGCAGCATTTATTGCCCATCCCTAATTGCCCAGAGGGCAGTTCAGAGTCAACCACATTGCTGTGGGTCTGGAGTCACATGTAGGCCAGACCAGATAAGGATGGCAGTTTCTCCTTCTCTGAAGGGCATTAGTGAGCCAGATGGGTTTTTCCCCTGACAATGGGCATTAGACTCTTAATTCGAGACATTTAATTGAATTCAAATTCCACCATCTGCCAATGATGGGATTCAAACCCAGAACGTTATCTGGATTAACAGTGCAGCGATAATACCACTAGGTCATTGCCTCCCCATACCATGGCCGTCCTACTGTCTCACCAAGTCCTCAAAGGTCCAGGCCATGCTCAAAGTGAAGACAGAAAACAACAACTATTTTTTCATAGTTGAATCTTTCCTCCTTGGGTAACAGCTTCGCCACAATGGTTACCCCATTGACACACCGTGAGCCAACTCTAGCTGCAGTCTTGCTGATCAGATGAGTTAGTGGAGCTGAGACCATGGAAAGATCAGCCATGATCTTATCGAATGGCAGAGCAGGCTCGAGGGGTCCAAATGGGGCCTACACCTGCTCCTGTTTCTTATTGTCCCTCCAGGACAGAGGGACTGTAGAATCGAGGGCTGGAGAAGAAAGAAGACATTTTTAAAAACTTGAATTTATATAGCAGCTCATAGGAACAGGAGTAGGCCATTCAGCCCCTCAAGCTTGTTCCACCATTCAATGAGATCCTGGCCATTCTGTGACTGAACGCTATATGCCCGCACCAACAAAAACAGTAATTGCCGGGTAAGCTCAGCAGGTCTGGTAGCATCTGTGAAGAGGACATCAGAGTTAACGTTTCCAGTCTGGTGACCCTTCCTCAGATCTTTCCTCAGGTCACTGAAACAATAACTCTGATTTCTCTTCACAGATGCTGCCAGACCTGCTGAGCTTTTTCAGCAACTTCTGTTTTTGTTTCTGATTTACAGCATCTGCAGTTCTTTCAGTTTTCACTGTGAATCCTTGCCTTTGAACCATACTCCTTAATACCTTTGCTTAACAAAACATAATCTCTTTCAAATCTAAAATGAGCAGCTGATCCACATTCCACTGCCATTAGTGGAAGAGAGTTCCAAACCTCTACCACCCTTTGTGTGTAGAATTACTTCCTAACATCTCTCCTGAACAGCCTGGCCCTGATTCTCAGTCTATGCCCCTAGTTCTAGAATCCTTAACTGTAGAAATAGTCTATCTCTACCTCCCCTGTGTTTTCCTGTTGATACATTGAAGATTTTGATCAGATCAGCCCTTAACTTTACCAACTCTCGAGCAAACTGACCTCGTTTGTATAATCTCTGCTGATAATTGAGACTTCCTGTCCGCTCAATCTGGATTCAAGAGATTGGTACCATTCGGAAGAGGAACAGAACAGTTTCCTATTTAATATTCATCTTTAGATCAGCGTCACAAAAACAAAATTAGAATTAACTTTATCGTCACTTACTCAAATGAGTGCAGTCAAAGGTTTACAAGTGGCTGCTTGTAATCCCATTGTGGGTACAAGGTACCTAGGTACAAATTCTTCAGGACAAGCTCTTGGGGAAAAAAAACAATTAGAAAAATAAAGACATAAAAAGCCCAGCCTTTCAGATTGTAGGAATAAGTTAGAAAATGGAGAAATTAAAATGTCCAGAACAACAGTTCTTCAAACCCAGTCCATCCTGTCTCCTAGCCTCCAGATTTCCTGCTTTTTACTTTGGTGTTTGTGGGAAGCTTTCTGCGTGTAAATTGGTTGCGCTGTCTCCTACAATACAACACCTCAAAAAAAAGTCCTTCCTTGTCTGCTTTAGGACACTCTGAAAGTCGGTATAAAAACAAGTCTTTCTGTGAAATAGTGACGTCACCACAGTCCTACTCTCATTAGAGAGAGATGACTGGTGGTGGTTTAACCTGAAGGAGAGAATCCTTCATGGTAACTTCAGCCAATGTGGGAATTGAACCCATGCTAATATTGCAAGTCGAATGACTGGCCAACTGACCCTCCTGTTGAGATGCATGGGACAAAACTACTGTCCTATCCATTTGAGATTGTTTATAGAATTTCTACAGTGTGGAAACAGGTCATTCAGCCCCAAGCCTTGTGAAGAGCATCCCACCCAGACACACACCCCCTACCCAATCAGCCTGCATTTCCCATGGCTAACCCACCTAGCCTGCACACTATGGGGCAAATTAGCACAGCCAATCGAGCCCATCTTTGGACTGTGGGAGGAAACCAGAACACCTGGAGCAAACCCACACAGAATGTGCAAACTCCACACAGACAGTCACCCAAGGGTAGGATTGAACCTGGGTCCCTGGTGCTGTGAGGCATCAGTGCTAACCACTGAGCCACCATGCTACCTGATTATAGGATCATCATAGAAGCCCTATAATTAATCTTCCAGAGGTAACATTAAGGACAAAAAAAAATTTCAGGGACTTTTTAAAAATTGGATTTTAATTTTCTTTAGAGACACTTTTCCTTATTCAGGTGGTAAGTAGAATATGTATTTTTAATCAGACATATCATGCCACATATCTGGGGTGGGTAGGATTCAAACCTCCTGGTCCAGAGGTTGGGTAAGTGGTATGAAACAAGGTTGTTTAACCAAAGACAAGTATCATTCAGTTGAATCCTCTGTTTGAGGCCAGACCAGTCAGACAGGAGAGTGATTGAAAAGGAAAATTCACTTGAATGATAGACTTGATTTAATGTTGTTATATGTAGCTCAGTACAGTGAAAAGTTTTGTCTTGCAAGCAGTACAGGCAGCTCGCAGCAAACATGGACATACAGGTCATAGGGTGATTGAACAGAATGAGGCATACGAGGTTACACTGCACAGGAGGTGCACAAAGCAAGATCAACATTAGAGTTGAAATTTGAGAGGTCCTTTCAGCAGCCTAATAACGGCCGGGAAGAAGCTGTTCTTGACCCTGTTGGTCCGTGCGCTTAAGCTTTTGTATCTTCTGCCTGACGGAAGAGGTTGGAAGAGAGAATTGCTGGGGGGGGTGGGGGTCTTTGATGATGTTGGCTGCGTTCCCGAGGTAACAAGAAGTATAGATGGAGTCAGTGGATGGGAGGTTGGCTCCCGTGATGGAATGGGCTGTGTTCACAACCGGCTGTAGTTTCTTACGGTCCTGGGCAGAGCAGTTGCCGTACCAGGCTGTGATGCATCCAGATAGATGGTGCATTTGTAGAAGTTGGTGAGGGTCCTTATGGACATGCCGAATTTCCTTAGCCACCTGAGGAAGAAGAGATGTTGTTGTGCCATATCTACGTGGGTGGCCTAGGACAGATTGTCAGTTAGTGTCACCCCTAGGAACTTGACGCTTTTGATCATTTCCACCTCCACTCCGTTGATGCAGATAGGGCCATGTCCTCCTCCCTTCTTGCTGACGTGGATGATCAGTTCTTCAGTTTTGCTGACATTGAGAAAGGGATTGTTATCTATCACCTTTCTGTACTGTCTCGTCATTGTTTGATATCTGGCCTACAATGGTGGTGCCGTCAACAAACTTGTAGATGGCATTTGGATGAAATTTGACCTGACAGTCAGAGAGTACAGTAAGGGGCTGAGTATGCCTCCTTTCAGATTGCTGGTGGTGAGGATTATCATGAAGGACGTGCTGTTGTCTACCCTCACTGACTGCGGCCTGTGGGTCAGGAAGTTGAGGATCTAGTTGTAGAAGGCGGAGCGAAAACTGCAGCCTCAGAGATTGGTTCGGTTGGGATTATAGTCGATGAGTAGAAGCCTGACGTAGGTGTCCTTATTACCTAGATGTTCCAGGGATGAGTGTAGGGCTATGGAAATGGCGTCTGCCATGGGCCTGTTGCACCAGGAGGTAAATTGCAAGGGATTGAGGCAGGCTGGAGTAGATGTGAGCCATGACTAGCCTCTTGAAGCACTTCATAATTATGGGGGGTCAGAGCCACTCGGTAGTAGTCTTGAGGCACATTGGGTGTGTCTCAATAGAGGAGATTCACCAAAGATCCTCAGACTGCACCTGCCAAACCCACAATCCCTTAGAGTATCCCTACAGCATGGAAACAGGTCCTTCATCCCAACAAGTCCACACCGACCTTCTGAACAGCATCCCATCTGTGCAAACCTGCACCTCCCATGGCTAATCCACCTAGTCTGCACATCCCTGGATGCTATGATCGATTTAGCACAGCTGATCCACCTAACTCACACATCTTTGGACTGTGAGAGGAAACCCACACAGACACAGGGAGAATGTGCAAACTCCACACAGACAGTCGCCAGAGGGTGGAATCAAACCCGGGTTCCTGGCGCTGTGAGGCATCAGTGCTAACCACTGAGCCACCGTGCCACCCCTTCTATCTAGAAGGACAAGGGCAGCAGATACATGGGAACACCACCAGCTTCAAGTTCCCTTCCAAGCCACTCCCCACCCTGACCTGGAAATATATCGTCGTCCCTTCACTGTCGCTGGGTCAAAATCCTGGAATTCCCTCCCTAATAGCATTGTGGGTCAACCCACAGCAGAAGGACTGCAGCGGTTCAAGAAGGCAGCTCCCCCCCACCTTCTCAAGAGGCAACTAGGGGCGGGCATTAAAAATGCTGGCCCAGGCAGCGATGCCCACATCCCACAATTGAATTTGTAAAAAAATCACTATATATCAGTGACAGAATTACGCGGAGAGGGAGAGAGACAGACAAGGAACTAAACAAAATATGAGCAAGATTTAAAGGGGAAAAAAATGACTGTGGATGCTGGATGTCTGAAATGAATAAAAAACTGAAAATGCTGGAGAAACTCTTCAGGTCTGGCAGCATCTGTGGAGGGAGAAAACAACGTTAATGTTTCGAGTCTGACGAAAGATCATTGCACTCGAAACGTTGACTCTGTTTTCTCTGCATGAATGCTGCCAAACAGGAAGAAAAGAATTTGGTTAAAATAAAGAACTGCAGATGCTGAAAGACTGAAGCAAACAAAAAACATTCGACTGCTAGAGAGATAAATTTGTATCAGAGATGAAGGGTTTAGGCCCGAAACGTCGAGTTTTCCTGCTCCTATGATGCTGCTTGACCTGCTGTGTTCATCCAGCCCCGTGCTTGTTATCCCTAGTAATTGAGTCTGCTCCTATGATGCTGCTTGGCCTGCTGTGCTCATCCAGCCCCACGGCTTGTTATCTAACATTCAACTGCTAGTTCTGTAAAAAGGGTCACTGGACTCCAAGCGTTAGCTCTCTTTCCCTGTCTCCGCAGATGCTGCCAGACCTGCTGAGTCTCTCCAGCACATTCTGTGTTTGTTTGTAAAAAGAATTTGGCTGTTGCTTTCATCTAGATTCTTAAAAAATAATGTTGTGAAAGTTTTATGCAATATTGCACAAGCTCCCGAAATGCTACTCTCCACAACATAAAGGAACAAGCAATAAATGCCAAACAATACAGAACAAACAAGCTTAAATTTTCAAACTAAACAAAGCGCACTCAGCTAAACATTCATTATCACGGCACCATAAAAACATTTATTGCTGATTTGTAACAACTACACTTTCAAATATTAATTGTGCTGCCTATTTCAGACCTTTATTCAATCCTCACATAACAATTTGCATTTATTCAGCGCCTTTGACATTGTAAATTCACAAGTAGGAACCTCATATCAGCTCGATCTGAGAAATTTAGAAGCCGGAGTAACAACTATCTTTGAGAAAACACTAGAGTCCATTGGTAATGAAGAAATAGCAGGACATTCAATGTAATCAAACAGAGCCAGCGTGGTCTTGTGGCAGGGAAATTAGTTCACAAATTTGATAGAGTTCTGTGGGGATACAGCAAGCAGAGCTGATAAAGAGGAACCAGTAGAGGCAGAGAATTTGAATTCACAGGAGGCATTTAATTAGGTGCCACACAAATGTTGGTTGCTCGGGTGAGGAACTTTTGGTTTCTAGGGGCGAAGCATTTTCATGCTTTGAGGTTTGGGGTTGAGAAGATGGGCAGGGTGAGGTTGAAGTGTCTTGAGGCAAAATTTTTTTTTTCGGCACGGCGCAGTGTGTCACAGCACCAGAGACCTGGGTTCGATTCCACCCTCGGGCAACTGTCTGTGTGGAGTTTGCATGTTCTCCCCGTGTCTGTGTGGATTTCCTTCGGGTGCTCCGGTTTCCTCCCACAGTCCAAAAATGTGCAGGTTAGGGTAGATTGGCCAGGATAAATTACCCATAGTGCTCAGGGATGTACAGGCTGGGTGGGTTAGCCATGGAGAGATGCAGGGTATCAGGGATGCGTGGGTCTGGGTAGGATGCTCTTCGGAGGGCCAGTGTGGACTCGATGGGCCTGCTTCCACATCGTGGGGATTCTATGGTTCTAGGTTGAAAGATGAAACTTGTGGAAAGCCACAAGAATTAATCCCATGTTTTCAGTAATTTGCTATCTACATTAATGATTGGGAGGAGGGACAGAATGTAACTTATCCAAATTTGCAGATGATGTAGAAATAGACAGGTGGGCATATTGGCATGAGCCGTACAGTCATACAGCATAGAAACAGGATCTACGGCCCAAGCAGTCAATGCCCAACATAATCCCAAACTAAACTAGTCCCACGTGCCTGCTCCTGGCCCATATCCCCACAAACCTTTCCTATTCATGTGCTTATCCAAATGTCTTTTAAACATTGTGACTGCACCCACATCCACCACTTCCTCTGGAAGTTCATTCCACACATTCATTCCACCCTGTGTAAAATATTTTCCCCTCGTGTCTTTTTACAATCTCTCTCCCCTCACCTTGAAAATATGCCCCCTCGTCTTGAAATCTCCCATCCTAGGGAAAAGATAAATGCCATTAACCCTATCTATACCCCGTATTACTTTATAAACTTCCATCAGGTCACCTGTTGACGTCCTATGCTCCAGTTCCAGCCTATCCAGTCTTTCTTTATAACTCAAACCTTCCATACCCAGCAACATTCTGGTAAATTTCTCCTGAATCATCTCCAGCTTAATAATATCCTTCCTATAACTGGACAGTTTTCCAGAAGAGGATTCTTCAAGGAAATATAGGTTCAGTGAGAGGGCAAAAACTTTGCAGATGGAGTTTAAATGTGCACTTTGGTGGGAAGAATCAAAAATTACTTAAATGGAGAGAGACTCTTTAAAAGAGAAAGTGCTGTGCAGAGGGATCTGGGTGTTTTAGTGCACGAGACACAAAATGTTTGCATGCAAGTGCAGTGAGTAATTAAGAAAGCAAATGGAATATGGTCCTTTATTGCTAGGGGCCAGGAGTTTAAAAAATAGGCAAATTCTGTTACAACTGTACATGAAGCCACACCTGGAGTATAGTGTGCAGTTTTGGTCCCCGTGTTTAAGAAAGGATGTTCTGACTTTGGTGGTGGTTCAGAAAGGATTCATTCGACTGATTCCTGGCATGAAGGGGTTGACTTATCAAGAACAGGTTAGGCCTTTGTTCATTACAGTTTAGAAGAATGAGGGGTGAGTTTATTAAGACACATACAGGATACAAGAGAGGGGATGGCCTAGTGGTATTATCATTGGACTGTTAATCCAGAGACCCAGGTAATGTTCGGGATACTTGGGTTTGAATCCCACCATGGCAGATGGTGGATTTTGAATTCAATTTTTTAAAAATCTGGAATTAAATATCTGTTGATGACCATGAATCCATTGTCGATTGTCAAGAAAAACCCATCTGGTTCACTAATGTCCTTTAGGGAAGGAAACTGCCATCCTTACCTGGTCTGGCCTGCAGGTGGTTGACTCTCAACTGCCCTCTGGGCAATAAATGCTGCCTGGCCAGCGATGCTCTCATCCCGTGAATGAATTTTTTTTTAAAAATTCCAAGGGGGCCTAACAAGGTAGATGTTGAGAAAATGTTTGCACTAGTGAGGGAATCTCGAACTAAGGATGTGGTTGCCCAATGCAGGGGACAGCGAGCCCTCTCGGGGAAAGCCCAGCTTGGAGCATCTGCAGGTCCATGGCTTAAGAAAGGACTGTAATGTTTGACTTTTTAACTTTATTTCCTTATTTTCCTATAATTTTATTTTTCTGTAATTAAGATTTTGTGCCTAAGATGGTGCTGTGTGTGGCGGCATTGTATATTTTTCATGTACTGTTGTACCCTGTACAATAAAACCTAAACCTAGTTACTGAGTAAGGAGGCACTCATTTAAATCTGAAATGTGAAGGAATTTCTTTGACCCTTAGCTTGCTCTGCCATTCAATATGAGTGTGGCTAATCCTTTATTTTAATGCCACATTCCCATTTTAACATCTAAATGTTTATCAGCTTCTTTCTTTGAATAAATTCAGTGACTTGGCCTCCACAGCTTAATCCCACAGGTTCCCCGCCCTCTGACTGAAGAAATCTTCCCTCATCTCTGTCCTAAATGGTCTACTCCATTTCTTGAGGCTGTGTCCCCTGGTTCTAGACTCCCAAACCAAGGGAAAACCTGCATCTAGCCTGTTTCGCCCTGTTAGAATTTTATAGTTTCTACCGTAAACTCTAGTCAATACAGACCCAGTTGAATAGGAGAGTTGACATTTCAGGTCGGGACCCTTCCCGAAACGTCAGCTTTCCTGCTCCTCTGATGCCGCCTGGCCCGCTGTGTTCATCCAGCTCCACACTGTGACTCTCGCATCGGCAGTTCTTACTATCTCCCAGTTGAACTAAGTCTCCAGTAGTATGGAGATAGTAGATTTCTGAAGAAGGGTCTAGGCCCAAACGTCAGCTTTCCTGCTCCTCTGATGCTGCTTGGCCTGTTGTGTTCATCCAGCTCTACGCCTTGTTATCTCCGGTAGTATGGCACTGAGTGGGGATACTTACCATGGACCTGTTGTGATCGTCGGGCTCATGAAAGAATCAGACCAATTTAAAAAAAGAATACTCAGACTGAGAATAGAAAGTTGACTTCTGTCATTAAGAAAACTGAGTTAATCTGCCCTTGATCACGAGTCTCTTCAATTTATGCCCAGTAAGTGATGAAATCAACATGCCACTTCCTTGTTTTATTTAAAGGATTAACAGGAAGCAACAGCTGTCTCTTAGTGTTTCTCTTCGGATCCACAGGAATGTGAAAGCCAGGGAAAGAACTTGCAATGATGTAGTGCCTGCCATGTCCCTTTTTTCCCCGGGGGTGTTCCAGAGGGCTTTCCAGCCAATGAGGTGCTCTCGAAGTTACAGTTAGAGTTAGTGTAGTCACAGCTGTAATATAACCACAGTCACTGTTTATTCAGCTGATTACTCGGCGTATAAGTAGAGCAGGTTAAAGATGATTACAGCATAACTGGACAAAGTCACTGTTTATTCAAGAGGATAAGAATTTCTTTTCTTATTATTCTTCCATGGGGTGTGAGCATCACTTTCAAGGCCCACGTTTACTCATGGAATCCCTACAGTGTGGAAGCAGGCCATTTGGCCCACTGAGTCAATACTGACCTTCTGTACAGCATCCCTCCTACATTTCCCATGGCTAAGCCACCCAGCCTGCGCATCCCTGAACACTATGGGGCAATTTACCAAGCCACCCTAACCCGCACGTCATTGGACTGTGGTCAGTGTGGACTTGATGGGCTGAATGGCCTGCTTCCACACTGTAGAGATTCTATAAGTCCACTCTGACTATTCCAAACTCCAGAGGATGGACAATATCATGGCTCATCATCTACCTCCCTGTGTGTCTTTAATACTGTAAAATCTCAGCATTGGAATATATCCAATGATTGAAGCATCCACCTCTCTCAGGGGCAGAGGAGTCCAAAAGTTTATCACCATTATAGCGGTTTATAAAATCATGAGGGCCATTGATAGTGTGAATAGCCAAGGTCTTGTCCCCAGGGTAGTGGAGGGCATTGGTTTATGGTGAAAGGAGAATGATTTAAAAGGGACCTGAGAGGCAACTTTTTCACGCAGAGTGTGGTTTGTGTGTGGAATGAGCTGCCAGAGGAAGCGGTGGAGGCAGGTCCAGTTACAACAGTTAAAAGACATTTGGACAGGTACATGGCTAGGAAAGGTTTAGAAGGATATGGGCCAAACGCAGGCAAATGGGATTAGTTTAGTTCGGGAAACTTGGTCAACATGGACGAGTTGGGCCGAAGGGTCTGTTACCGCGCTGTTTGACTCTAGCTGAGTGATGACCTTCCTGCTGTTTGCCTCAGTTCTAAATATCTTACCCCCTTATTTTGAGACTGCATCCCCTGGTTTAGACTTCCTCAGGCCAAGAGGAAATGTTTTCCCTACATCGGGTCCCGTTTGCTTCAATGAGATTACCTCTCATTCTTCAAAATTCTCGAGAACACCGGCCCATCTCCTCAGTCTGTCCTGAGAGGACAAACCTGCCAGACCAGGAATCAGGCCAGTGAACCTTACTTGCACTCCCTTCCTGTCAAGTATATCCTTCCCTAAGTACAGAGACCAAAAAACACTGTACTGGGAGGAAATGTAAGTCAGGCAATTAGTTATTGTGCAACTGTGTCCATTTGTTAACTCTTCGGCAAGGTCAGGCTGCATAAAAGTGTAGGGAAACTCAACAATTGAACAAAATTAAACACTTTCTAGCTTAAACCACAAAGCATTCGGAATAAGGTAGATGAACTGATGGTGCAAATTGAGGTCACAGGAAATTCAAACTAGGTCAAAGAGCGAGGTGGGGTTGGGGGAAGGCTCAGCAGAGGTTATTAAAGTTTCTCGAATAAGTATTAGGATGGAGAATTCGGAACCGGTCAAGAATCTAACTGAAGGCACAGCAGATAAGGGGACGTCTGCGAGAAACTGGGGCGGGGGGGGGGGTGCAGTCAGTGCAGGACTGAGGGTGTTGTATCCAAATGCACGCGGTATATGGAACAAGGTAAATGAGCTGCAGCGCAGTTTGAAATTGGCGGGTATGATGTGAGTATCACAGACATATGACTTCGAGGGGATCAGGGCTAGGGACTGGATATCCAAGGATACAAGTCCTATCAAAAGCTCAGGCAGATGGGCAGAGGAGGCGGGGTTGTCTTGTTAGTAAGAAATGGAATTAAATTGATAGTAAAAATCAGTATGGGATCGGAAGGCTTAGAACCTGCGTGTGGGTAGAGTTTTGGAACTGTAAGGGAAAAAAGACCCTGATGGGAGTTATGTACAGTAGTCAGGATGTGGGGCAGAAAATAAATCAGGAGATCGAAAAGGCAGTCCGAGGTATCAGTACAATAGTTGTGGGGTCTTCAATATGCAAATGGACTGGGAAAAACAGGTTGGTACTGGCTCCCAAGGAATTTGTGGAATGTCTGCGAGATGGTTTTTTGGAGCAGCTTGTGGTACAGCCCACTAGGGAACAGGCAATTTTGGATTTGGTGATGTGTAGTGAGGCAGAGTTAATTAAGGAGCTTAAGGTGAAGGAGCCCCCAGGGGGACAGTGACAATACTCGGAGAGAATTCACCCTGCAGCTTGAGAGGGCGAAGCTGGAATCAGATGTAACGGTATTATAATTGAGTAAGGGAAACTACAAAGACATGAGGCAGGAGCTGGCCAGAGTTGATTGGAGGGGGATCCTTGCAGAGAAGATGGTGGAGCAGCAATGGCAGGGGTTTCTGGGAATAATTCGGGAGGCACAGCAGAAATTCATCCCAATGAAGAAGAAACACACTAAGGGTAGGACGAGGCTACCATGGCTGACAAGGGAAGTCAGGGGCAGCATAAAAGCAGAAGAGAAAGCATATGATGTGGTGAAGCAAGAGGATTAGGAAGACTTTAAAAACCAGCAGAGAACAACTAAAAGTCAATAGTGTAGGGAGAAGATGAAATATGAGGGTAAACTAGCTAGTAATATAAAAGAAAATTAGACGTATAAAAGGTAAGACAGAGGTAAGGGTGGGCATTGGGTAGCTGGAAAACAAAGCTGGAGAAGTAGTAATGAGGAACAAAGAAATGGTGGAGGAACTAAATAGGCATTTTGTATGAGTATTCACAGTGGAAGGTACCAGCAGCATACCACAACTTGAAGAGAGTCGGGGAGGCGGGAGGTGGGGGGTTGTTGGTGGGGGGTTTGGGCAGAGGTGACTGTAGTGGCCATCACTAAGTAGAAGGTGCTGGGGAAGCTGACAAGTTTGAAGGTGGATAAATATCCTGGGCCAGATGGATTATACCACAGGAGATAGTTGAAGAGATTAATCGCTGGAGTCAGGGAGGGTCCCAGAGGACTGTAAAATGGCTACTGCAACACCCCTGTGTAAGAAGGGCAGGAGGCAGAATACAGGAAATTACAGGCCAGTAAGCCTGACCTCAGTCATGGGTGAGATTTAGGGACCATTATCAGAATGAGATTGCAGAGTACATGGAAGTGCATGGTATAATAGGGCTGAGTCAGCACATCTTCATCAATGAGAGGTCATGCCTGACAAATCTGTTAGAATTCTTCAACGTTATAATGAATAAATTAGACAAAGGAGAGCCAGTGGACTGTTTGGATTTCTAAAAGGCCTTTGACAAGGTGGTACACTGGAGGCTGATAATTAAGATAAGCACTTATGGTGTTAGGGACAAGGGACTGGCATGGATAGGGGATTGACTGACTGGCAGAGGATGGGAATAAAGGGGGTCTTTCTCAGACTGGCAGTGATGACTTGTGGAGTTCCATGGTGGGGCCACCATTCTTCACGTGATGATCTGGAAGAAGAAACTGAGGGCATTGTTCATCATCATAGAATCCCTACTGTGGGGAAACAGGCCCTTTGGCCCAACAAGTCCACTCCAACCCTCAGATCATCCCATCCAGGCCCATCCCCCTAGCCTGCACATCCCAGGACACTATGGGGTAATTTAGCATGGCCAATCCAACTAGCCTGCACACCTTTGGACTGTGGGAGGAAACCAGAACACCCAGAGGAAACCCACACAGACAGAGGGAGAATGTGTCAACTCCACACAGACAGTTGCCCGAGGGTGGAATCGAACCCGGATCCCTGGCGCTGTGAGGTAGCAGTGCTAACCACTGAGCCGCCATGCTAAGTGTTCAGATGACACAAACATAGTTGGAGGGACAGGTAGTGTTGAGGAGGCAGAAAGGCTGCAGAAGGACTTGGACTGGCTTGGGGAGTGAGCAAAAAAGTGGCAGATAGAATGCAAAGTGGGAAAGTGTGAGCTGATGCACTTTGGCAGGAAGAACAGAGACGTAAACTGTTTTCTAAATAGGGAAGTCTTCCAAGACCTGAAGCACAAAGGGTCTTCAGAGTCCTAGTTCAGGATTGTCTTAAGGTTAACGCGCAGGATCAGTTGCAATTAGGAAGGCAAATGCAATGTTAGGTCCATTCTGAGATGGCTAGAATGCAATAGCACAGACGTACTGCTGAGGCTATATAAGGCTGTGGTCAGAGTTCATTTGAAATATTGCAAGCAGTTTTGGACCCCGTATCTAAGGAAGGATGTGCTGGCCTTGGAGGGGGTCCAGAGGAGGTTTGCATCCTCGGGGTGAAGGGCTTGTCATATGAGGAGAGGTTGAGGACTTTAGGTCTGTACTCAATGGAGCTTAAGAGGATGCGAGGGGATCTGAATGAAACTTACAGAATACTGAGAGGCCTGGATAGAGTGGACATGGAGAAGGCGTTTCCACCTAGTAGGAGAGACTAGAATCTGAGGACACGGCCTCGGGGTGAAGGGACAACTCTTTAGAACCGAGATGAGGAGGAATTTCTTTAGCCAGAGGGTGGTGAATTTGCAGGACTCATTGCTGCAGAGGGCTGTGGAGGCCAAGCCATTGAGTATATTGAAGGCAGAGGTAGACAGGTTCTTGATTAGTAAGGGGATGAAGGGTTATGGGGAGAAGACAGGAGATTGGAGTTGAGAAACATATTCACGACAATCAATGGGCTGAATGGTCCAATTCTGCTCCTATATCTTATAATCTACTCTCTCTTGTAACTGTATATCAGGAGTCATTGTTTGTGCAGCCAGTTAAGGCTTGCTCACTGTGTAACAGCCAACCAGCTTTTATTCAGCAATGTAAGGGTTACTCTCTTTGTAACTAGCAGCAAGTTACATCTGAAGGTGTTCTTTATCTCAAATGTTCCCAACTATCTCAGTAAGACAGTAAGTAAATCCTCTGTGAGACAGATTGTGATTATAAATGTCAGCCTGCCTTGGGCTTTGTAACTCCTCACTCCCTTCTTTCTGGAGATTGAGTGCTTGTAATGTCGGAAAGACCCAAAAAGCATGATCTTCCTCTCAAAATTCCCAAAATTCTTTGCCTAACATCATCTGACAAATCATTTCTCAGTCCCCAGTGCCTTTGTGGCTGATGAGATCATCTCCATGGCCTTGAAGCTGCCCCAATTCCCAAACATGGACTTTATTTTTAGGTCTCTTTTCCAGCACAGCTAAACCCTGTCTTGGTGTCTGAGGTTGCCTGTGGAAATTCAATCACATTGACTTGCTGTCTCCCTCCTCATTCCTTTCAAAGTAGGAAGAGGAGGCTGAGTTTAAAGAAAACGCTTTTAACGCCCAGCCTGGGAAATGGTCTGGACAACAGTGGTTAAAAAGCCCTTTATGGCCTCTTCCCTCAACGTTTATGCAGCACTGGCCACCCCTGCACCACAGTCCTGAAATCTCCCTTCCACTGATTCTCACCTCCGCACCTTGCCCCACACTGCAAGGATATACTAGCGGCAACCAAAGCTCCGGAATTCCCTCCCGTATCTGTCTCCTCCCTCAAAAGTCAGTGCAAAACCCGTCATTTTGGCCTAGCCCTTGGCTGACATTTTCTGACGTCTCCTTGCCAGCGGAGGCAGAGCTGAGCTCTCTGGCCTCTGAATTGAAGGATTCTGGGTCAAGTCCCACTTGTACTAGAGGATCCCCGCTCTGTCTGAGGGGATGCCTTTGGTGTGAGCTGTTAAACTGAGGCATTGGTCTACCCGGCGCGATGTGTCCCCCGGTAGTATTTTGAGGAGGGGCAGATTTTTGATTCACTATTGTCCCGTGTACCTAGGTACAGTGAAAAGTTTTGTTTTGAGTGCTGTACAGGCAGATCACACCATACAAAGTGCATTAGGGGAATAGAACAGAGCGAGGAATACAATGTTACAGGCTGCAGAGAAGGTGCACAAAGAGCGAGATCAACATTAAATTTAAAATTCGAGGGATCCATTCACAAAGTCTGATAACAGCGGGGAAGAAACTGTTCTTGAACCTGTTGGTTCATGTGTTTAAGCTTTTGTAGCTTTTACGTGATGGAAGAGGGCGGAAGAGATTATGACCGGGGTGGGAGGGGTCTTTGATGATGTTGGCTGCCTTCCCCCAGAAGAATAGATGGAGTCAATGGATGGGAGGTTGGTTTGTGTGAAGGACTGGGCTGTGTTCACATCTCTCTTCACTACAGTCCTGGGCAGACCAGTTACCATATCACTCTGTGATGCATCCAGATAGAATGCTTTCCATGGAGCATCTATAAAAATTGGTCAGAGTCTTCGTGGACATGGCTGACGTCCTTTAGCCTCCTGAGGAAGTAGAGGTGGTTTTTTGGTTTCCTGACTGAGTGCTTCTCATTGGCGTTCTACCCCATATTTAAATAAAAGGTATAGCCACCATAGTCCCGCTCTGTCATTACAGAGAGACAACTGGTGGTGGTTTAACTTGAGGGTTCGTGCGCCTCAGGCAAGGAGGCGAAGTCAAGAACATATTTATCCCTCAATCAACCTCACAAATAAACTAAAATCCGGCCACGATCACGTTGCTGTGTGTGCAGATAGATATTGGTTGTCGTGCTTCCAATTCTCCAATGAGTACGCTTCTGGAGGATACTTTGAGACGCTTGGCGGTGGTGAAAAGCACTATCCAAATGCAGGTCTCTCCACGTGAGGGAGGTGGAAGCGAGAATTGGAGCTGACAGTGCAGCGATTAAACTCCAGGCTGACCTTTGGCCCTCAGAGCTGCACAGGCCAGGATTGGGTTGAAATCGAGGAATTACACTCCGAGAGCCATTTTCGAAACTGTGCTGTTCCTTTTTTAGTCACCACGGTATCAATGAGACTGGCACAAGTGGAGTTATCATATGGGATGCAAACAGAAGTTGCTGGAAAAGCTCAGCAGGTCCGGCAGTATCTGTGGAGGGAAATCAGAGTTGACGTTTCGAGTCGAGTGACCCTTCCTCAGAGGGCAGTTGTGGAAGTTCACTCTGAATCCATACACTGGAGTCCCACACTTAACATCCATGTTATCCAATTCGGATAATTGGTTCCTCAGTTCAGAATAATTCAGTTCTGAGGAAGGGTCACCAGACCGAAAACGTTGACTCTGATTTCTCTTCACGGATGCTGCCAGACCTGCTGAGTTTTTCCAGCAATTTCTGTTTTTGTTTCTGATTTTCAGTGTCTGCAGTTCTTTTTTTCGGATTTTATTCAATTAGGCTTTTGTGTTAGTTTTTTTGTTTACAACTAACTCCCAAGAATTCAGAAGTAGCTCACTTTGAAATAGCATGTGAGGAAAAGCATTATGACTCAGAGAAACCACTTCAGGAGACTCTTCATGCTGAACATAGTCATTTTATTGCATTCTAAACCCCAGCGTGTGCTAAAACTCTGAAATTCAAGCCCAAATTCTCTCTGACTCACTCCCCCTCTCCCTTTTGAGACTTCTTAAAACCCACCTCCTCGCCTCAAGTTTGACCCCCCTTCCCCCAATCCTGACATCTCTCTAAGTACAAAAACAGAAAAGCTTAGCAGGTCTGGCAGCATTAGTGAAGAAAAAAATTCACAGAGTTAACGTTTCTGGTCCAGTGACCTTTGAAACCTTCAGTTCTGAGGAAGCATCACCAGAATATTTTCCAGTAGTTTCCCTACCCCTGATATTAGTCTACAAGTTCTTTGGTTTATCGTTACCAGCCTTCTTTAATAGTGGCCCCATATTACCTGTCTTCCATTCCTCTGACACCTCTCCTGTGCTCACAGAGGATTTGAGAATTAATGTCAGAGACCCCCTTACCTCTCACAACAGTTGCAGGGTTAACAGAAAGATTCTTGGCAGTGTGGAGAGGCAGAGGGATCTTGGGGTTCAGGTCCACACTTCCCTGAAAGCTGCCATCCAGGTGGATAGAGTTGTTAAGAAGGTGTATGCTGTGTTAGCTTTCATCAATAGAGGGATTGAGTTCAAGAGCCCTGAAGTTATGCTCCAGCTATACAAAAGCCTGGTTCAGCCACATCTGGAGTATTGTGTCCAGTTCTGGTCGCCCCATTACAGGAAAGATGCGGAAGCGTTGGAAAAGATGCAGAGGATATTTACCAGGATGGAGCCTGGAATGGAGGGAAGGTCTTATGAGGAAAGGTTGAGAGTGCTAGGGCTTTTCTCTTTAGAACGACGAAGGATGAGAGGTAACTTGATAGAGGTGTACAAAATGATCAGAGATATAGATAGAGTGGACAGCCAGAGACTTTTTCCTAGGGTGGAGGTAGCTATTACAAGGGGGGCATAGTTTTAAAGTGAGTGGAGGTAGATATAGAGGAGACATCAGAGGTAGTTTCTTCACACAGAGAGTGGTAGGGGCATGGAATGCATTGCCGGAGAGGGTAGTGGAGTCGGCCTCATTAGGGGCATTTAAGCGGCAATTAGATAGGCATATGGATGACAGTATAAGGTAGGGGTTGAGGTTAGATCGACCTTAGGTTTAGGGTAAAATTTCGGCACATCGTGGGCAGAAGGACCTGTACTGTGCTGTACTGTTCTATGTTCTATGTAACAGTCTGGGTGTCATCTAGGCAATGGGGAAATTATCCAACTTTAAGCCTGCCAAAACACTTCTTCCCTCTCAATGCCAATTTTTTCTAATATATCTCGGTCTCTCTCCCTGATTCTAGACCTACATTATCCTTCACTACAGTCAAGGCTTACAAAGTATTGACTTAAAACTTAATCTATGTCTTCCAACTTCGCACACAAGTTTGCCACTTTGATCACCATTGGATCATACTCTTTCTCTGGTTATCCTCTGGACCCTAATATATTTCTAAAATGGTTTGGGATTTTCCTTTATTTTACCTGCCAATGTTTTTTTCATGCTGTTCTTGGCTCTCCAAAGTTCCCTTTTAGGCAACTCCTTTCTACACCCCTCATTAATGGAGAGGTTTCTAAAATAGTGAGGGGTATAGATAAGGTGAATGCCAGGTATCTTTTCCCTAGGGTGGGGGATTCCAAGACTTGATGTGCATTTTTAAGGTGAGAGGAGAGAGATTTAAAAAAGACATGAGGGGCAATTTTTTTTTACACAGAGAGTGGTTCACATGTTTGAATGAGCTTCTTGAGGATACAATTACAATGTTACAAAAACATTTAGATGAGTACGTGAATAGGAAAGGTTTGGAGGGATATGGGCTAGGAGTGGGCATGGAACTAGGTTAGTTTGGGATTATGGTTGGCAGAGTCTGTTTCCATGCTGGATGACCCTATGTGACAATAAATAAATCAGATCAAATCCCAGCCTCACCTGAAGATTCTAGGCCCTGGAATATTGAACTGCCTGTCTTCCCTCCCTCTATCATGTCTCTGTGACGGCAATGATATTATATCCATACGTGTTAATCAACATCCTTAACCAATCCGCCTTTACTTGCAAGGCTCGTTGCATTGAAATCAATGCCCTCCAGCCTTGATGTGCTCCGTTGTGCCTTAAATTGACTATGTCTGCCCTGGTTCCAATCTGCCTTGTTTGGTCTTCCATAGTCTTCTGTGCAATGTCCCCAGTAGTACCTGGGCTTCCTATCCTGTTCTAGTGAGGTCCAAACTGAGCCAATAGCGCCATCAAACACCCCTCCCCATGAGCAACGTGGTCCTGTTGCATTTCCAAGTGCAGTCTGTCAGACTTGTTGTGGACAGTTTGAATGAATCTGATTTTGAAAAGTGATTTTGATGTCCAAGCAACAAAGTGACTGTTATTTACCAGAGATTGTTTGGGTAGCGATCTGGTCTTGTTTGTTCAGCTTGGTTGGTCTCTCCCATGGGCCTATTCCCATGCCAAGTGGTAGTCAGTTATTTTCTGGAAGGAACAATGGAATGAAGATGCAGGATTGATTGTTCCAACAAATGATTCCCTTATATTTGGGCCCTTCACTCAGGAATTGCAATAAATGCTCCCCCTTACAGAACAGTATTGAATCATAGAATCCCTACAGAACAGAAGCCAGCCATTTAGCCCATCGAGTCCACATTGCCCATCCACAGAGCATCCTACCCAATCCCACCCCATCCCTGTAACCCTACATTTCCCATGGCTAACCCACTTAGCCTGTGCATGCCTAGACCCTATAGATAATTTAGCATGGCCAATCCACCCTAACCTGCACATCTTTGGACTGTGGGAGGAAACCGGAGCACCTCTCGGAAACCCATGCAGACACAGGGAGAATGTGCAAATGCCACACAGACAGTCGCCTGAGGGTGGAATCGAACCCAGATCCCTGGTTCTGTGAGGTGGCAGCGTCAATCACTGAGCCACCATGCTGCCCTGGATTAAATCCATGCTTGGTCCTTATCCCACAGCTAGATTTATAGACGTAAAGACCGCTGACATTAGCCTGTGTTGCATTCATATTTACAACTTCAGCGACAGCTGAAGGCTGACACTACTGCTGTACTGAAGGAGTGATGTCCTGTCAGAGATACAACCACTGGATGAGAGATTGGCGCCAACATCCTGTTCAGTAGGCATTGGAAACTCAGTCAGTTTATCAAGTGTAAATGCAAGGCCAGCACCCAGTGGCAGGATAAACAGATTAGTTGGTTATTTTACACACTATTCATTTATTGAGCTCTTTCCTGCACACTTTTTAAGGGTTGTGGGCATCACTGATGGAAAAACCCATCTGGTCCCTAATGCCCTGCAGGGAAGGAAACTGCCATCCTTACCTGGTCTGGCCTCCATGTGACTCCAGACCCACAGCAATGTGGTTGACTCTTAACTGCCCTCTGGGCAATTAGGGATGGGGCAATGCATGCTGGCCTGGCCAGCGATGCCCAGATCCCATGAGTAGTGCGAAGGTGGGTAAAGATATGGAAGAAAGTGTCTGGTTATTCAGCTTGATATTGAGTCCTGAAACCTATACGGTTCCTGAACACTGCTGTGGGTCAGGGGTCACATGGAGACCAAACCAGGTATAGTTTGGCAGATTTCCTTCCCAAAAACAGCACTGAAGAACCAGTTGGGTTTTTTTTACAACAACCAATAATAGACTCTCTGTCGCATAAAAGCAAAATACTGCAGGTGCTGGAAATCTGAAACTGACACACAGAGAGAACGCTGGAGAAACTCAACAGGTCAGAAATAAAAGAGATAGCAAGAACTGGAGCCAGAGACAACACAGTGTGGAGCTGGAGGAACACAGCAGGTCAGGCAGCATTAGAGGAGCGGGGAAGTTGATGTTTCGGGTCGGGACCCTTCCTCAGAAATTTGAAAGACAGGTCCCAACCTGAAACATCAACTTTCCTGCTCCTCTGATGCTGCCTGACCTGCTGTGTTCCTCCACCTCCACACTGTGTAATCTCTGACTCCAGTTCCTGCCATCTCCTTTATTACCTCTGGCTCCAGGTCTGAAACAAATCATAACTGGATTTGAAACATTCATTCTGTTTTTCTCTCTCTCCCTCCACTGTTTGCTGAGTTTCTCCAAAGTTTTCTGGATTCATAGTTCCCCTTTTACTGAGGCTAGCTTTCAAGACCCAAGTTAAATGACTGGCACTTTACCTTCCACCAGCTCCCAGCGTGGCATTTTGACCTGTACCTCCACAACATTAGCCTGAGCAACTTGACTGGGACACTACCCCACAGACTGAGAGAGGCACAATCAGGGCTGTCTATCTGCCTCTGGCCAGGCTCAGAACATCAGACAGCACCATGGCTCAAGATGTGCAAATTAGGTGGATTGGCCATGCTAAATTGACCATTGTATTCAGGGATGAGTAGGTTAGGAGCATTAGCCGTGGGAAATGCAGGGTTACAGGGATAGATTAGGGAGCTGGGTAGGATGCTGTTTGGAGGGTCGGTGTAGACTTGTTGGGCCGAATGGCCTGTTTCCACACTGTAGGGGTTCTAAAAGGCTCAGTGGTTAGCACTGCTGCCTCACAGCACCCATGTTCGATTCCACCCGCTGAAGACAGTGTGGAGTTTGCACGTTCTCGCCGTGTCTGCATGGGTTCCCTCCGGGTGCTCCGGTTTCCTCCCACAATCCAAAGATGTGCAGGTTAGGGTGGATTGGCCGTGCTAAATTGCTCCATAGTGTTCAGAGAACTGCAGGCTAGGTGGATTGTCCATGGAAAATGCAAGGTTACAGGGATGGGGTGGGTCTGTGTGGGATTCCTTTTGGAGGGTCAGTGTGGACTCAGTGGGTCGAATGGCTCGCTTCCATAATGTAGGCATTCTACACTTAACAAAGTAAGAAGTGGCTGGAGTTAATATGGCCTGAAATGAATGTCTTGAGTCCCAGAACTGGGAAATAATGGAGATGTTTTCCAAAACTGACTTTGTGACCATATGGTTCTAATATTGAGAGAGTGGCCCTGAATTATTTAGTCAGAATAATATTTATCAGATGCCATGGCATGAGTTTCGCTAACAAAGCGAAGAGAGCATGTTTATATTTGTCTCTCGATATACTACTGCCTGAGGACAGATGAGTCTGACACTGGCGGGAAGATAGACCTTTAGCAGAGCATTACAATTCTGGCATTAGGTTCCAGTAGCTCAATGGGAGAGACTGGCCCAGGGTTGAAGTAAAGTGTACTATTTTTAATATTTCTTTTGCAAATTATGTCCCCATGGTATCCAGCTTCCAAAACCTAGTCTATATTCAAGCAGCAAACCTCCAGGTTCAGGAGGGTTTAAGACATCACCCCCTTCTGGGAATAACTGATACAATACAGAAGGAATGTTTGACAGGGAGAGTGTAGGGGGAGCTTTGCTCTGTATCAAACCCCATGCTGTCCCTGTCCTGGGAGTGTTTGATGGGGCCAGTTTAGGAGGAGCTTTGCTCTGTATCTAACCTCGTGCTGTCCCTGTCCTGGGAGTGTTTGATGGGGACAGTTTAGGAGGAGCTTTGCTCTGTATCTAACCTCGTGCTGTCCCTGTCCTGGGAGTGTTTGATGGGGACGGTGTAGAGGGAGCTTTGCTCTGTATCTAACCTCGTGCTGACCCTGTCCTGGAAGTGTTTGACGGGGAAGGTGTAATGGGGTCTTACTTTCTATTTAAAAGAACTTTACTTTTCGTTTACTTTCAGCTTAAAATAGTAGAGGTGGCTTTACTTTCAGATAAAAAGAGTAGAGGAAGCTTTACTCTGTATCGAACTCTGTGCGTGATTGTGTCCTGAGAGTGTTTAATGGGAACAGTGTTAGAGGAGCTTTACCTTCTGTTTAAAAGAACTTTACTTTAAGTTTACTTTCAGTTCAAAAGAATAGAGATAACTTTATTGTCAGTTTAAAAGAGTAGAGAGAGCTTTACTTTCAGGGTAAAAGAGTAGAGGGAGCTTTACTTTCAGGGTAAAAGAGTAGAGAGAGCTTTACTTTCAGGGTAAAAGAGTAGAGGGAGCTTTACTTTGAGGTCACTTCCAGCTTAAATGAGTAGCGGGAGCTTTACGCAGTATCTAATTCCATGCTGTCCTGAGGGTGTTTGCTGGGGACAGTGCAGAGGGTGCTTTACTCTGTATCTAATCCCATAATGTACCTGTCCTGGGATTATTTAATGGGGACAGTATTGAGATAGCTTTACTTTATGTTTAAAAGAGTAGGGGAGGCGTTCCTCTGCGTCTAACCCTGTGCTGTACCTGTCCTGGGAGTGTTTGCTAGGGACAGTACTCTGTATCTAATCCAAGGGAGTGCCTAATTCAGATATTTAGTGTGTGAATTGGCAAACAAATTGCATTAATCAATATTTACCACGTCTCACTAATGCACAAAGTTCACAGAAATGAAACGCAGAGGGGCAACCTCATCATATTCAACAGTAGCTGTTCACAAAACTCTGGAACAGAATTATCTTTGACAAGCAGAGACACAAAGGGAAATTACAGTTGAAGGAACCTTCTTTTCATTACAGATAATTGAATCATAAGATTTTGAACTAGTTTTATTAGACTAGAAAAATAAACAGTGCTCTTATGATCAAAGCTACCAAGAGTCTACAATTGTATTAGAGAAAAGAAGGCTTGCATGAAATTGAGTCTTGACAGCTTCCAATAAAGTGCTCAAATTATTATTAAGCTGTAAATAAAAGCCTGATGAGACAACATGCAAATTTAATAAAGCGATTGCGAGAGTTTTTTTTACATAGAACCTTTCTTTAGCTTGTTTTACAAATTTTATTTTCCGTCCCTACAACTCTCTAAGGTCACTGTGCTCCCTTAAGTCGGGCCTCTCAATCATCCCAATTGGCAGCGTGCCTTTGATTATCTGGGTCCTTTTGAACCCTTGCTCCTTCCTGATCCTCCTTAACACCACCCGCCAGAGCTTTTAATGGCCAAAGCTTAACCTCCCCTTACGAGTCTCGTCGTCAAATTTTATCCAATTCCTGTTCTTGTAGAGAGCCTCGTGAGGTTCACAATGTCGTAGTTGTTATCTAAATGCACATTGTTATTTAGTTGATGTAAAATAATAAGGGTAATATTCAACTCTAGATATTACATGGCTCCCTAATCAGCAACTGTTATGCATTACAACATACTGCGGGGGAGAGGAGAAGGATTGCTTCAGAACATCTCGGTATAATAAAAATTTGAGTTTTTTTTCCCTCTGTCTGAAGTCCCTCTGTGCATTGTTAAAATCCCGGTGGAACTTACCACTTCTAAAAAGAATTATTTTTCCCAGTGACTCGTGGAATGGATCAACTGACAGAATGTCCACTTTTTGTTTTAAGTCTTTCACTGTAACAGACAAACCAAAACCAATCAAACATTACAGGCATCTAGTACGTGATGTGGAGGTGCCAATATCGGATCAAGCGGACAAAGTCATGGGTCACATGGCTCCAGGTTATAGTCCACCAGATGAAGGAGCAGCGCTTCGGAAGTTTGTGATTTCAAATCAACCCATTGGACTATAACCTGGAGCCATGTGACTTCTGATCAAATTAGAGAACAGGTAAATTAACCAATTAATTAAACACAACCTAGAGGGTTATAAAATCATGAGGAAGATGGATAGGCAAGGTCTTTTTCCCAGGGTAGGGGAGTCCCCAAGGTAGGTGAGAGGCGGAAGAATTAAAAGGCACATGAGGGGCAACTTTTCACACAGAGGGTGGTGCGTGTATGGAACGAGCTGCCAGAGGAAGTGGTGGAGGCTGGTACAATGACAACATTTAAAAGGCATCTGGATGGATATGTGAAAAGGAAGGGTTTAGAGGGAGGTGGGCCAAATTCTGGCAAATGGGACTAGATTAACTTAGGATATCTGGTCGGCATGGATAAGTTGAACCTAAGGGTCTGTTTCCGTGCTGTACAACTCTATGACAATAAAATTGTGAACATATGGAATGGGAGCCCATTTGTCTGCTCCAGCCAATCATGTTTCCAATTCAAATTCCGCACCCCAATCTATCCCCAATAACCTTTTATTACTCTGCATAACAAGACTCCTTTCACCTTTGCCTTAAAAGTGTTCTGTGAAAATGCCCCCCAACCTCCTCTGAGTGTTCCAAAGACCCACAACAGTCTGAGAGAAAATGATTTCTTCTCCTCTCTGACCTGAAAGGGCAACCCTAATTTTAAAACAGTGCTCCCTAACTGTGGACTGACCCACTGACCCACTGACCCATATCCAACTTTATCAAGTCTATTCAGAATCTTGCTCACTTCAAAAAAGTCATCTCCCACTTTCCTTTGGGGTGGCACAGTGGCCCAGTGGTTAGCACTGATGCCTCACAGCCTGAGGGACCTGGGTTTGTTTCTAACCTCGGGTGACTGTCTGTGTGGAGTTTGCACATTCTCCCCGTGTCTGCATGGGTTTCCTCCGGGAGTTCCGGTTTCCTCCCACAGTCCAAAGATGTGCACGTTAGGTGGATTGGCCATGCTAAATTGACCATAGAGTCCAGGGATTTGGAGGCTGGGTGGATTAGCCGTGGGAAATGCAAGGTTACAGGGAAAGGGTGGGTCTAGGTGGTGTGCTCTTCAGAGGGATAGTGTGAACTCGATGGGCTGAATTGTGTGCTTCCACACTGTAGGGATTACATGATTCTAAACTCCAAAAGTAACAATGCTCAGTCTTCTGACAACCTTTTGTCGTCAGACAACCCAATCATTCCAGGTATCGATTCAATAAACATCACTTCTGAAGCATTTATATCTTTGCTTAAGTATGGAGAAAACTGCACACAATATTTGCACTGCTGTACCACCAATGCCCTGTTTAAGTGAAGTGTAATCTCCTTAATTTTGTGTTTAATTCCTCTCATTAATAAAGGGTGACATTGTTTTAGCCTTCTTGATTAAGTGCTGCACCCACTTACTGATGCATCAGAACTCCCAAAGCCCTCCACTCCTCAATTCTACCCTCGCTCTCTATTGGAGTCATACCTTGCTTCTTGTTTTAAATCTGTGACTTTAAGAAGTTATTTTGTCCTGGCTTTTTTGAAGAGAGGTTGTAAGGCCGAGATACCGAGCATGTCTACCAGAACCACTAGAGTAAACAGCTTGGGAGGCCCTGGGGTTTTTAGAAGTTGAAACAATAGAAGCAGCCTGACTGGGTCTGGCCAGCTCTCACAGATCAGGATTTCTCGAGTTTTAGGCTTAGCTTTAAGCAGAAGCTATTGGGGTCTCAACAGAGTTAGAAGCTTCAATGACTATCTTCTGGCTGCTAATGTCACTGAATTTTCTCTTGATTTTTTTTTTCCCCTCCTGGTTTGAAGAATTGCATGTGAGAATCTGTATCTGAATTTTCCCTTTATGTCTAGGGGTGTATTAATGGGATGTTACTATATTGGAACAGTTAATTAGTCATATTTACTGTATCTATTATTCTGTTAATTTTCCAATAGAGTTTAGTTATTCTAAATTCCTCTTTCTTTGGTTGTAATTTAACTCTGGTGTTTAAAGCAATTGTGTTTTGCTTAACGTTGATTAGTTTGACCAGTTGCATCGTATCTGGAATAGGCTGTTAACGTTTGCCTTTAAAATAAGAAAAAGTTAGGATCTAGGCTACCTTCTTAAAATATTTTGAGGGGGTCTGACCTGGTCTATAACAATTCTTGCTGCTAAAGGGAACTAATTCATGTTTTCCCACATTATACACCATCTGCCATGTTTTTGCCCATTCCCTCAACAGGTCTGGAGATCCCTACAACTTCCTTATGTCTTCCTCATGACCATACTTTTCTCCATGTCTCGGTCATGCTGCAAATTTGGCTACCGTACCTTTGTTCCACTCAGCCAGGTCATTGATATCCCACTTCACTAGTCAAACCCTACCAATCAAACAAAAACCTCTCTGTTTTCTACCTACCAGCCAATCCTCTATCCTTGCTCTCACTGTTATCCCACTGCACCATGAGCTTTTATCTTGCTCAGTAATCTTTGATGTGGCAATTTATCAAACTGGGTGGCACGGTAGCTCAGTGGTTAGCACTGCTGACTTGCAGCGCCAGGGACCCAGGTTCAATTCCACCCTTGGGTGACTATCTGCATAGGGTTTGCACATTCTCCTTGTGTCTGCGTGGGTTTCCTCAGGGTGCTCTGGTTTCCTCCCATAGTCCAAAGATGTGTGAGTTAGGTGGATTGGCCATGTTGAATTGCCCCATAGTGTTCAGGAAGGTGTAGGATAGATGGATTAGCCATGGGAAATGCAGGGAAAGCGTGGGATGCTCTTCAGAGGGTCAGTTTGTGGACTCAACAGGCTGAATGGCCTGCTTCCACACTGTAGAGATTCTATGCTTCTTTTAGAACACTTGAACAAATCCCCATTTCTAGGAGATGTGTAGAATTACGTGGACATTATCTCCAGTGTCTCCATCATTCCAAGCAGCCAAAGTTTTCCAGATCCAGTTATCACCAGCAAGGCCCGCACTTCAATAACTGTCCATTCTTTAGATCAGCAAACTCATCTGATCAGCTCCTTTCCTTTCAAACAGAAACAAACTCTTACCGGCAACTTGCTTAATTGTTAACACAAAGTCTTATTTATGCTTTAAATGTTAAATGAGTAACTGTATAAGTCACAAGTGTGAGGGTGGGATTTAAAACCAGCCCTCTGTGTGACCATCGCAGCAATATAATCCCTCTGATACCATATCTCCTTAAGTGACGGGAACACAGTGTGCTAATGAGTAGTTCAATTGAAATCTCAAACATTAGGTGGATGTTAATTGTTCATGAAAGGACAATGGTGGATTGATATTTGATAGTTCCCGTTTTTATAGGTACTCATGTTTAGCCTTAATGAGTTGGAGCATAAAAACAGGGAAGTCTTGCTAAAAGTATGCAAGGTATTAGTCAGACCACAACAGTTTTGATCCCCTTATTTGATATCATACAATCCCTACAGTGTAGAAGCAGGCCATTCAGCCCATCAAGTCCACACTGACCCTCCAATGAGCATCCTACCCAGATCCACCTCATCCCTATCACCCCGCAGCTAATCCACCTAACCTGCACATCCCTGGACAATTTAGCCAAGCCACCTAACTTGCACATCTTTGGACAGTAGGACGAAACCCACGCAGACACAGGGAGAATGCGCAAACTCCACACAGACAGTCACCCAAAGGTGGAATCAAACTTAGGTCCCTGGCGCTGTAAGGCATCTGTGCTCACCACCGAGCCACCAATCATATTGATTGCTGTCCATTTGATATATCAAATATCTCTGACTACTCAAACTTTCTTGTAATCAAAACCAGCTTAAAATTTGCAGTCTTAACTGTTTCCATTGCCTGCTTGACGCAGTATTCCGTTAACAAGGACATGTGTATACTCAGAGTTAGATTTTACAAATGACTTAAATTTTCTTCTTTCTAGAGAACAAACAATGTTCCTGCAAATAAATTTCAAAAACATTGGTGACATTTGAATTGAATTGCGGACCTCTCTTTCTGATGTCGTTCGTCACTCGTCATGTGATTTAAGGGCCATGTGGCAAAGGGTTAATGGTGATGTCGGGCTCCTGGCTAATTCCAAAAGAATGCGATCATGCTAGATAGTGAAATTTGAACTCCATAAAATCTAGAATTTAAAAAAGATTGTTTCATTGCAACATCGATGATTGTTTAAAAATCCATCAGGTTCAGTAATTCCCGCTTTGGGAAGGAAATCTGCCATCCTTACCCGGTCTGACCTACACGGGACTCCAGACTCAATGGGCCGAATGGCCTGCTTCCACACCGTAGGGATTTTGTGAATCAAGTATGGAGATCAAAACTGCTGTGGCCCGGGTATAGTTTTAGCAAGGCCTCCCTATTTTTATCCTCCAAGCTATCAAGGCTAATCATTAATACCTATAAAAAAATGAGAAATATCAAATTTCAATCCACCACTGTCCTTCCATGAACAGTAACATCGGATTTCAATGCTCTTTAGGCCATTTCAGGGGACAGTTCGGAGTCAATCTGTTCAAGGGGCCACAATGATGGGCCACAAATGCTGGCCTTGCCCAGTAACACCATGGACAAATTAGGCCTACAATGTAGACTTCATGCAGATAGATGTTGATGGTCATTGTGCATCTTTTTCTATTCCCTCCCATTCCCAAAGATTCGTGGATTCATCAATGCCATCAGACCCGACGATAACGACAAGGAGGACCTCACGGCCTTCCGTTTCTACGCCTTGAACCCCATTGTCGACCCCTGGCTCTTCATCATCCTTCGGAAATCTGTGTTCCGGAACATTCAGAGGATCCTCTGCTGCCGTTTCTCAATGCCACTCCGCAACAGCACCTTCCAAGAGCCGTTAAAACAGCAGAGCATCTCGTTGTGTTGACGAAGGCCCGGGAGGAAGGCTTGGCAGGTCGTGAGAGAGAAAGAGAGAGACGGAGATGGGTTTTCTGAGACTGAGGTGGCTCGCAACAAGCAAAGGACAGTGACTGGAACTGAGGCAACGAGGGGTTACCAGGCATGGTTGAAACTGGCATGGAGAAGGAAGGAGAGGAGCATGTTCACGCAATATCAACTGGCTCCAGTAAATTCTATTGCACGTCTAGCCCACAAACTTTGATCCTCTTGAAAATGATGCAAGGAGCTTTATTCTCAGCTCATTCAGAGGGTACCTTCAGCCTACCATCCTCACTCCTTAACTCTGTCCCTCGGCCTCCCAGATGGTACTAACCCAGACCTACCTCAACCTGAAGTGGGAATTAAACTATTGAACTAACTGTCATGCAGACTGAATTAATTTATAATAGGACTGAGGGAATGATGTTAATAATATCTATATATATATATATATATAAAATGATGCCCTGAGCACAATGCTGGAAAATAATATGGTACTTAGATATTCTACAAAGTTTTCTTTATTCCTTTATTAGCTTTGCTGGCAAGACCAGTCGCCCATTCCTGTTTTAAGCGTTAAGATGGTGATAAGCTGCCTTCTTGAACCACTGCAGTCCCCATGTGATGTAGGGGCACCTACAATGCTCCTAGGAATGCAGTCCCAGGATTTTGTCGCCACAACAACAAAAGGGTGATATATTTGCAAAGTCATTGCAGTGTGTGGCTCGGAGGGGGGCTTGCAGAGGGTGGTGTTCCCGTGTATCTGCTGCCCCTTTGTCCTGCGAGGTGTTAGAGGTCAAGAGCTTGGAAAGTACAGTGAAAAAATATCTATAGGACGTCATGTAGATTGTAGGCACTACTGCCACTCCACATGGGCTAGTGAATGTTTAAAGTGGCGAATGGGTTACTGATTGAGTGAGATGCTTTGTCCTGTGAGTGTTGAACTAATCCAGGCAAATGGCAATTATTCCATCAATGGGTGCCCTCTGTTTTGTGTGCCTTGCAGATGATGGACAGGCATAGGGCAGTTCCCCACCACCCACCCAACAGGATCATGGTGTATCTAACAATGGTAGTGGATTTGAATGCAAAGGCGAGAGGGTTAGATTCTGTCTTGTTGCATGGCGAGAATGTGACTAACCCTAACCCAGCCTGAACATTCTCCAGGTCTTTCTGTGAGCAGGAAAGATTTGTCAGTATCTGAGGAGTTTGTGAATAGAACATTTCAATTACCAACAAATATTCCCTATTTCTGATAGGGTAGTGGGGGGAAGGTCTGTGCTCAAGCAGTAAAGCCATATTGTGCTAAGTCTGAATTACCCCTGGACCTAAGGTGATTGTCCTCCATTAACACAGCCACCTCCTTTGTGTTAAATGTAATAGTATATTGAGATGTAAGACGCAATGAGTTTAATGTTCCAGAGTCTTAGATTCAGCATTATGATGTTCGGGGAGACTTTGAAATAATGAGTTGGCTGTTTATTTTTAATTGAACTTTCTTTGTAACGTGTCGCTGGTAAAGTGGCTCTCTATCGCTCACAACCCCAGGTGTGAGACCAAAACAGAAACCCCCTCCACTGGCACTGTGTGTGTGTGTGTGTGTGTGTGTGTGTGTGTGTGTGTGTGTGTGTGTGTGTGTGTG
>JAHRHZ010000092.1:9329623-9344353 GCA_024137785.1 Ginglymostoma cirratum | reverse complement strand
GTGTGTGTGTGTGTGTGTGTGTGTGTGTGTGTGTGTGTGTGTGTGTGAGAGAGAGAGTGTGTGTGTATGTGGAAAAGACAGAGATAAGGAGTGTGTGTGTGTGAGAGAGAGAGATTGTGTGTGTGTGTGAGAGAGAGAGATTGTGTGTGTGTGAGAGAGAGAGGGAGTGTGCATGTGTGTGTGTGAGAGAGAGAGTGCGTGTGTGTGTGTGAGAGAGAGAGCGAGGGAGTGTGTGTGTCTGTGTGTGGGAGAGACAGGGATAGGGAGTGTGTGTGTGTGAGAGTGTGAGAGAGAGAGAGATAGTGTGAGTGTGTGAGTGTGAGAGAGAGGGAGTGTGCGTGTGTGTGTGTCTGTGTGTGGGAGAGACAGGGATAGGGAGTGTGTGCTTGTGTGTGTGTGTGAGAGAGTGTGCGTGTGTGTGTGTGAGTGTGAGAGAGAGATAGAGAGTGTGCATGTGTGTGTCTGTGTGCGCACGCGTGTCCTCAAAGTATCCGTGACAGTGTCCAGACTCACAGCGTCCCTGATAGTGTCTAGACTCTCAGTGTCTGGTGGTTTCTGAGTAGATGTGACGTCTGTCTGGTCCCTTAGCATCTGGTCTCAGTGAATGTGCCGTAGTCTGGTCCCTCAGTGACTGTCACATGTGCCTGCCTTGTGATATTTGTGATATTTGCGATATTTGTGTGGTCTTTCAGTGACGATGATCAGTGGCTGTGCTGTAATCAGTATTCTACCAGTTCTTGCAGAAAATGATGTTAAAACCATAAATATCTTCACCTTATCTCGTGTCAGAGTAAAAGTTAAGAAATCATTTGAAGTATTTACCTTTAAAGTAACGTCAAAAAATGCTTCTCGATATTGGTTAATTGCTGGATTTGTTGAACTTTCTATTCGGGAAATGCCTAACAGGAAAAGTGACCTGGCACAGTCAGTCTTTCCAAAAACTTAATCCCCAAACATCACTTATATATTTTGTTGAAAGGAGTGAACAAGGTCAAGGTGAATGGAAAGTGTGAGCAAACAGTCATTTTGTAGCAGATAAGGTGATCATTGTCACTTTGCTGTTCTGGCTGATGTGTGTGTGTTTTTTTGAGAATGCACTCCACTCGCTCTACTGAAGGTGCCGAAGAACACCCATCTCGTCCCAAAATTCAGCAATGGCCATCTGGCTGACTTTCACAATGCGTGTGATTACTTTGCACAGCCTGCAGCCGTCTGCATTGAGGCCTCGCCTTTGTGATGGTTAAGTATTCCGAGGCATCGCTCCGAAATCAAGTGAAAAACTGACAGCCAATCCGAAATAGTTTGCATCAGAGATAATAGGTACTGCAGATGCCGGAGAATCCGAGATAACAAGGTGTGGAGCTGGATGAACACAGCAGGCCAAGCAGCATCATAGGAGCAGGAAGGCTTGACATTTCAGGCCTAGACCCTTCATGCATCGGCTTTGGGGGAACCTGAAACACTGGGAAGGACAGTTTCAGGGTAAGAGGTCACTCGTTGAGGACTGAGAAGGAAAGAAATTGCTTTCAGAGGGTTGTGAATTTTAGGAAAACTCTACCCCAGATGGGTCATTGTTGAGGGGTCATTGCTGCGGGCTATCTTGGGGAAGCGAAGGATATAGGGAGTTGGCTGGAAAGTGGAATTGAAGCCTAAGATCAGCCGCGACTGTATTGAAAATCTCCAGAGGCTGAACCTTCCAATGCTGCCACCTTCATGTTTCATTTCTTTCTCTGCAAGAAATATTAGGAAAGGCCCGTCAAAAGGGATAGGTTTTCCGGGCTGCCTCCGAGAAAGTACAAGAGGTTCAGAGAGGAAATTCCAGAGCTTGGGAATGAGACAGCTCATGGCACAACCACCAGAGCTGGGGGGTAATTTTGTACAACTATGTGACTCAAAATCTTGAAGAAGCAACAAGCTGGATTTGGAGCGTCATGGAGATCCTGCAGAGAGGGTCAACAAGATGAGAAGTAAAGAACCCAGGAGCCCTGCTTAATGCTGTGGTGACATGGGTTCGAATCTTATAACAGCTGTTAAACCTTAAATACAATTCATAAATCTGGGCTATTGAGCTAATCTGGTGATAGTCAACATGACAACAGGAAGGAAGTAATTGAGTTTTAAGCGGCCATTATTTGGAAAGGGCGGGGATGGGGGAATTCAGCATTGACAGTCAGGAGGTTTTCGGGGTTCCAGTGCCACTCCTTAGCTCATGAACCAGACTTGAGTTCCTGTTGCACTCTCTCAATCCTACCCCAAGACCCTTTAAACTAAGGCCTATCGGCCTCACACTCAGATGGATGTGAAACGTCCCAGATCGAAATGAGTTAGGAGCAGAAGTAGGCCCCTCAGGCCCAGTCTGCCGTTCAGCAAGAGTATGGCTGACACAGTTAGCCCAAATTCCACACCTCACCCCCAACAATAACCTTTCCCACCCGCCACCGCAACCTTATCAAGTCATACAGCATGGAAATTGACCCTTCGGTTCAACAAGTCCATGCCATCCATAATCCCAAACTAAGCCAGTCCCACCTGCCTGCTACTGGCTTATATCCCTCCAAACCTTTCCTATTCATGTAATTATCCAAATGTCTTCCACCACTTCCTCTGGAAGTTCGTTCCATACATGAACCTCTCTCTGTCTTTTTTAAACCTTTCTCCTCTCACCTTAAAAATATGCACCCGGTTTTGAACTCCCCTACCTTGGGGAAAAGACCATTGTCGTTCACCTTATCTATGCCCCTGATGATTTTATAAACCTCTACAGGTCACCTCTCAACATTCTACGTCCAAGTGAAAAATGCCCCAGTCTATCCAGCCTCTCCTTATAATTAAAACCATTCCATTCCAGACAACATCCTGGTAAATCTCTTCTGAACCCTCTCCAGCTTAATAATATCCTTCGTTTAACAGGGCTTTCAAATGATTCAAAAACACTTCTTCAGCTGCCTTTTGAGAAAGACAGTTCTGAGGTTTTATGACCCTCTGACAGAAAAACAATTCCTTATCTCTGTGGTAAATGGGCAACACTTGAATTTTTTTGAACAGTGACCACTAGCTTTAGAATCTTTGTTCAGAGGAAATATTCTCTCCACTTCAGCCAGTCAAGACCCTTCAGGACATTAGAGATAGTAAGAACAGCTGATGCTGGAGTCTGAGATAACACAGTGTGGAGCTGGAGGAACACAGCAGGCCAGGCAGCATCAGAGGAGCAGGAAAGTTGATGTTTCGGTTCAGGACCCTTCAGGACATTAGATTTTTTTTCAATCAATCATCGATGGTCGTAGAAATCGCATCTTGTTCACCGATGTCCTTTAGGGAAGGAAATCTGACATCCTTACCCAGTTTGGGCCTACTCGTGACCCATAGCCTCAACTGAAAACTTCCTGTTAAACTACTTGGTTCAGGCACAGAGCATGAAGTGGGCAAATGGTCAAGAAAGCCTAGCTTTGATAGGGATGCCCAATTCCCACGAAAAGTACAAAGAACAAGCCCTCAGTGTTTTGGAGACATAGGGTGGTTGCATAAGTGAATCCAAGGTTCTGACTACATGGGAGCCACTATCTCTACGAGCTCCTTTAGTCCTTTAAACAGTCCATGTTCTTCCAACTCTGAACCCTTGCACATCTCCAACTCCCATGGACTACAACGTGCGGCCTGTCCTTCAGCAGTTTGGGTTCTAAGCTCTGAATGTGTCTCCACCTCTCTCTGGGACAAGCCTTTGCACTTTGTACAAGCCTGTCTAAACTCTCATATGCAGCCTATTTAACAGGCCGAGTCATTATACGCCTGATGGCCAGGTTGTGAAGATAGAAACTGGAGTCAGCATTCACTCGGAATGAATTTATTCACGTAGTGAAACAGTACAAGGTATATATCTCCTAACGCCACTCTCCTGCATCTTAATGCATGCTTTGGTAACCATTCAATTAGTTCCCTCCATCTGCATGTGACCTCAATTGATGCCATTAGCCAAATGATCCCAATCACAAGAGGACATCTACAGTGTTAAAGTTTAGCTAATGAGTCTGTACTTTCAGGAAGAGAAAGGTGGTTACAGATGTTGAAATTCATATTTTAATGGCACAAACAGATGTCACATCTTCCTTTATTCCCACTCCCCAAAACTATTCAAATGGCTAATGTTGCCAGCTGAACAGCAGATGGGAACAGCTTTAATCAATGATGATATGAGTTTGACTATAAGTTGCCAACTCCTCCAGGAATGCATGGGAACTAACGATTAATCAACAATTGTGAACAAACCAGAGGGACTAATTCATAGGGCATTGAAAATTGTACATTTGCTTTCTTTTAAAGTATAACAACCGAAAGAACTGTGGATGCTGGAAATCCGAAGCAAGTCAGTTTTTATTCAATATTTAACTCACAGCCAAATCTCTTCCAGGCATACCCACCTTGAGGGGATTCTGCTCCTCTCTCTGACTGGATTCCTACTCCAATTTTCTCTTGTCTCTATCTCCACCTCCCCTTATCCCCTCCCCCTACACTCTCTTCTGCATATAAACCAGGCTTCTTCCCGAGCTACCCATCAGTTCTAAGGAAGGGTCACCGGACTCAAAACGTTAACTCTGATTTCTCTCCACAGATGCGGCCGGACCTGCTGAGTTTTTCCAGCAATTTCTTTTAAAGCATGCTCTCTGGTTTGGTTGTCAGTTATTTAAAAACCATTGGAGATAAAATTAAAGACTGGCACCCAAGAAGTGGCATTTGCTGCTCCATGCCGAGTTAGCTGATCTCAGCTGGAGGGAAATAATCGAGTTTTAGGCTCAATTATTTGGAAAGGGTGGGCATGGGGAGTTCAGTGTTGATAGTCAGAAGTTCCAGACCCTCTCCAAAGCTCATGATCTAGGCTTAAGTTGCTGAGGCATTGCTGCTAGCTCTCAATCCTACCAATGACCCTTTAAACTGAGGCCCAATGGCCGCACACTCGGATGAATGCAAAAGATTCCGGGCCGATGTCTTAATGAGAAGCAAGTAAGTAAACTCCAAGTTCTGGGCTGACATTCTCTGCCAACAGATGCCACCAGAAAAGAAATCATCATTGCATTGCTGTTGGTGGAATCTTGCTGTGCAGAAATTGGCATGACAATGGCAGTCTGTTGGCTGTTCGAAGTGTTACTGGGTCACGTAGGCACAGTAGGCATTGAACGCTGCTATGTTGACCTTCATAGCAAGAGGATTCGAGTACAGGAGCAGGAACGTCTAGCTGTAATTGTACAGGGACCTTGGTGAGACCACACCAGGAGCATTATGCATGGTTTTGGTCTCATCATCTGAGGAAGATGTTCTGGTGATTGAGGGAGTGCAACATAGGGTTTCCCAGACTGACTCCTGGGATGGCAGGACTGACTTAATGAAGAGAGACTGGATCAGTTATAGGGCAATATTCAGTGGAGGTCAGAAGAATGAGGGAGGACCTCCATAGAAACCTGTAAAATTCCAACAGGGGCAGACAGGGGAAACACAGGAAGGACGTTCCTGATGACAGAGGAGTCCAGAACCAGAGACTGCGGTGGTCACAGTCTAAGAATATAGGGTGGGCCATTTTCAGACTGAAATGAGAGCGAGTGGGAGAGCCTGTGGAATTCTCTGCCATCAGGCTGGATGCTGTCAGCTATTGCAGACTCCTGACTTAACCCAAATCCTTCAATGGCTCTTGTTTAGTTCTTTCGTCTACAATTGGATAGTTCAAGTCTCCAGTTCCTAGTCTTAAACAGTTGCCAACATTTGGTCCATCGCCACTTTCTGTATTAAAATACAAACATGTTTTCACAATTGCCAAACTGGCATCAATTTTGTTCCGAAACATTTCTGTCATTTCCAATATGGAAAAAGTTTCCACATCATACACTTTGGTTTCCAAATATTTTTTGGTTTCCGCAAAATTTGTCATTGCTGGAGAGGTGAAAACTTAATGAAGGTCAGCATGAAGATGCAAAGGATAGGTACAATGAGAGTTAGATACAGAGTAAATCTCCCTCAACATTGTCCCCCATCAAACACTCCCAGGATAAGGGTAGCACGGGGTTAGGTACAGTGTAAATCTCCCTCAACACTGTTCCCATTAAACACTCCCAGGACAGGGGCAGCACGGGGTTAGGTACAGAGTAAAGCTCTCTCTACACTGTCCCCCATCAAACACTCCTGGGCCAGGTACAGCACAGAGTTAGATACAGAGTAAAGCTCTCTGAAAACTGTCTCCATCAAACACTCTCAGGACAGGTTGTATCAAAGAATCCCTACAGTGTGGAAGCAGTCCATTCAGCCCATCAAGTCCACAACCCTCTGAAGAGCATCCCACACGGACCCACGCCTCTACCCTCATTTCCCCATGACTAACCTACACAGCCCTGGACACTCTGGGCAATTTAACATGGCCAAGCCATCCTAACCTGCGCACTTTTGTGACTGTGGGAGGAAACCCACACAGACACAGGGAGAAACTCCACACAGCCAATTGTCCAAGGATAGAATCAAACCCAGGTCCCCGACACTGTCAGGGAACAGTGCTAACCACTGAGTCATTGTGCAACATCGTGCAGGTATAGCACAGAGTTAAATACAGCATAAAGGTCCCTTTCAAACATCCTATCAGGCATATCCAGGGAAAGCACAGCACAAGCTGTACACAAAGTAAAGTTTCATCTATATCTTCTAATCAGCCCTCTCTTGGCAATTAAAGCATATGTTAGATACAGAGAAAAGCCTCTTCCAAACACATAAAAGGGAAAAGTGTATCTAAAGTAAACATTTGTCCCTTAGAACATGAGACTGTGGAATTAACAGTAGGAAAAGAGGAAATGACAGGGGCTTTAAACAAACATCTTTTGATTTGTTTGCCTGTTGGAAAACACAATAAGGCATTTGAATAAACATTCTAAGCCGAAGCAACAAGAACAGTTGGAAGCCAGGTGACATTGAGGCACTTCAAACAAAGATTATCACTAGAGAGAGTCTTTCTCAGTCTCCCCAAGGAAACTAGAAACACTAGCAGTGTAACTAGACCTAATTCTTCCGTCTCAGGGTCTTGAGAGAAGCAGTTGCAGAAATGGTGGATGCGTTGACTGCAATCTTCCAAAATTCCTTAGATTCAGGGAAATTCCCATTGGATTGGCAAACCACTGATATGTGCGACACAGAAAGCACAAAACTATAGGCCAGTTAACCGAACTCCTTCTGTTAGAAAAGTCCAGAAATGCATTATTAGATAAGTAGCAACAGGGCATCTGGAAATTCATAACACAATCAGGCAGAGTCAACATGGTTTAGTGAAAGGAGAATCATTTCTTAAGAGCTCTTAAGGATGTAATAGGTGAACATAGAACTGTACAGCACAGGAATGGGCCCTTCAGCCCACAATGTTGTGCCAAACATTACACCAAATTAAACTAATCCCTTCTGCCTGCCCTTGGTCCATATCCTTCCATCCCTTGCATATTCATGTGCTTGACTTAAAACCCTTTAAATGCCCCTATCATATCTGCCCCCACCAACACCCCGGCAGCACATTCCAGACTCCTACCATCTCTGTATAAAAAACTTGCCTTTCACATTCCCTTTGAACTTTCCTCCTCTCACTTTAAATGCATACCCCCTAGTTTTAGGCATTTCAACTCTGGGGAAAAATTTCTGACTGTCAACTCTTTCTATGCATCTCATAATTTTATAGACTTCTATCAAGTCTCCCCTCAGCCTTTTCCGCTCCAGAGAAAACAGCCTGAGGTTTTCTAGCCTCTTCTTAAAGCTGATACCCTCTAATCCAGGCAGCATCCTGGTAAACCTCTTCTGCACCCTCTCCAAAGCCTCCACTTCCTTCCTGTAATGTGGCGAGCAGAATTGAACGCAATACTCTAAGAGTGGCCTTACCAAAGTCTTATAAAGGGTGGGATAGACAATGGGGAAGCAGTAGCTGCCAAGCATTTGAGCTGCCAAAAGGGCATTCGATAAGGTGCCACCTAAAAAAAAAGGCAATTGCTTAAAAATAAAAGCTGGTTGCAATGAAGAGGGTGGGAGGATGGGACTAGCATCAATGAAGGATTCGTAATTAACAGAAAAGGGGTCGGGGAAATGATCATTCTTGTATCAACAAACAGTAACTAAAGGAGTGCTGCAGAGATCATTGCTGGGTCCTCTAGTGTTCACAATCTACATTAATACCTTGTCCGAGGGGACTGTCTGTGCTGTAGCCAACATTGCTGGCAATGCAAAGAGAGTTGCTGGGAGAAAAGTACATGTGAGAATGACAAAGAAGGTCTGGAAAGGGATATAGACAGGTTGAGTGAGTGGGCAAACATGTGTCAGATGGAGCATAGTGTGGAAAAAGTTGAGGTTATCCACTTGGACAGAAAGGATGGAAAAAAGCGGAATAGCATTGAGTTGGACAGACACTGCAGTACGCTGTGGTGCAGGGGAATCTGGGTGACTTTGTCAGACACCGCAAAAACTTAGCATGCAGTTCCAGCAAATACTCGGAAATGCAAACGGATTGCTGTTCCTCATTGAAAGGAGAATACAGGAAATTGTGTTTCAACTGTACAGGACTTTGGTGAGAGCATTATGTACAGTTTTGGCCTCCTTATGTAAGGAAGGATCTTGTCCATTGGAAGCAGTTTGGAGAAGATTCTCCGGTCCCTGGGAATGACAGGGTTTTCTGATGAGGAAGGTTGCACAGGTTCAGCCCATAACTATTTGAATTTAGAAGAATGAGAGGTGGCCCTTATTGAAACATCTAAGATGTTTAGGGGACTCAACAGAGTAGGTGCTGAGAGGAGATTTCCCCTTAAGGAGGAATCTCAGGCTAGTGGTCACCCAATGAAGACCAGTGAGAAGCAATGTCTTCTTTCAGAGGGCTGTTTAACGTTTAAATTCTCATCTACAGGGAGCTGAGGAGGTTGAACCCCTGTTCAAGGTTATGACAGACTGATTTATGACCTACAGAGGAGTCAAAGGTTAGGGGGTGGGGTGGGTGGGTGGGAGTCAGGCAAGAAAGTGGATTTGTAGCCAAGATCTCATTAGCCATGATCTGACTGAATAACAGAGCAGCCTCAATTGGCCAAATGGCCTACTCTTCTTCCCATTATGTTCCACACCGTTCCATCATGGCCGTACCTCTGACATTTCTTGACGTCCCACCCCTGAGGTCTCCTGGGGAGCAGTTTGGGGTCATGTCAAATGCACGGGTAAAGCACATTTGAAACAAAAGCACCGCAAATCCCAATGGCGTCAACTGGATTGGAGGCCAGGACCCACAATGCATCTGTGATAAAGTCGCACCCTGTGACCATCTCCCTGGGATGGAGAAGCCACTCCTAAAGATTGTATCAAAAGCAAAAGTGGAAGGGAGCAAGAGAGAGATGGGAGAGAGGGAGGGAGGGATGGACAGAAGTTTGCATTGGCATGGCACCTTTCATGACCTCAGGACATCCCAAAGCACTCAACGGCCAATGAGATACTTCATGAAGGAAAGTCGCTGCTGTAACGTAGGAAACACGGCAGCCAGTTTGTGCACAGCAAGATCCAATGAACAGCAAAGTGACAACGGTCAGCTCGAAGAGCCTGTTTCCACACTGTAGGGATTCTCTGATTCTCATCTGTTTTATTAATGCTGGACGCAGGATAAATATTGACCGGGACACAGGAGAGAACTCTCCAGCTCTCCGTCCAACATTGCCAAGGGGAGTTCTCACACCCACCTGGCCGTTACTGCCTGGAATCAGTCGGTTACTTCTCTTGATCCCATGCAGTGATGACTGTTGGGAAATGCCTTGGGGTCGGGTCAGTATTGGGTTTGGCCATTATGGACTTGCCACAACAGTGCGCCATTACCCCCCCAGTCATCCCAATACCACCCGTACCTCATACATGAAGAACTGCTATTTGACTGAATGAGACTGGGTCTTCGTTTTATTACCAACCATTTACACGATTCACTGTTCACCTTGCTTGCTTGAAGCTTTGGATGTTAAAATTCTGGTGTATGAAATAATAAATGTTTCTCTGTGTTAGACAAAGTGGTCTGTTTGATTTGTCCCCCCATAGTGTCCTAATGGCACTGGATCAGACCAATCCTGCACCCAGTTAACACAGACATCACCAATACACTAACCCCCATCTCACTCAGTCACCTCAGAATCCCTACAATGTGCAAAGAGGCCATTTGGCCCATTGAGTTCAGGCCAACCCTCTGAGCAGTATCCCACACAGACCCCACCCTATTGCTGCCGTTCCCACTGCTAACCCACCTAGCCTACACATCCTTGGACATTACTGGGCAATTTAGGATAGCAAATTAATGCAACTCATGGTGGCTCAGTGGTTAGCACTGCTGCCTCACAGCGCCAGGGACCCGGGTTTGAATCCCACCCTCAGGCGACTGTCTGTGTGGAGTTTGCACGTTCTCCCACTGTCTGCGTGGGTTCCCTCCAGATGCTCTGGTTTCCTCCCACAGTCCAAAGATGTACAGGTTAGGGTGGACTGGCTGTGGAAAATGTAGGGTTATAGGGTAGAGGGAGCAGGTCTGGGTGTGATGCTGTTTGGAGGGTCGGTGTAGAATCGATGGACTGAATGGCCTGTTTCTGCACTAAAAGGTGGGGGGGGGAGGTGAAAAGGTAGGAGGAATCAAACAATTTCCAAGACCATTCAGACCTCCTCAGTAACAGTCCATTTCCCAGTGGAGCGGGACCTGGATAACATTCAGGTTTGGGCTGACGCACGGGAAGTAATGTTGTTACATAAACAGCCATCTCTAACTGGAAAGATTCTAAACATTTCCCCTTGACAACCAATGACATTACCATCACTGAATCTCATACTAGATCCAACATCCTGAACAGAATCTGAACTGGGCCAGAATTAGAAATACTCTGGCTACAAGAGCAGGTCAGAGGGTGAGAATTTTGTAGCTCATCTCCTGACTCCTCAAAGTCCTACCGGCACAAGTCAGGAATGTGATGGAACACTCCCGACTTTGTATGGATGGATGAAACTCCAACACCACTCAAGAACATAGAACATGGAACAGTACAGCACAGTACAGGCCCTTCAGCCCACAATGTTGTGCCAACCTATTATCCTACTCTAAGATCAAACTACCCTGCACACCCTACATTATACTATCACCCATGTGCCTATCCAAGAGTCGCTTAAATGTCCCTAATGTATCTGACTCCGCTACCACGGCCAGCAGTGCATTCCACGCACCCACCACTCTCTGAGTAAAGAACCTACCTCTGACATCTCCCCTATACCTTCCTCCAATCACCTTAAAATTATGCCCCCTCGTAATAGTCATTTCCGCCCTGGGAAAAAGTCTCTGACTATCCACTCTATCTATGCCCCTCATCATCTATCAAGTCAGCTCTCATCCTTCTTCGCTCCAATGAGAAAAGCCCTAGCTCCCTCAACCTTTCCTCATAAGACCTGCCCTCCAGTCCAGTCAGCATCCTGGTAAATCTCCTCTGCACCCTCTGTAAAGCTTCCACATTCTTCCTATGATGAGGCGACCAGAACTGAACACAATATTCCAAATGTGGTCGAACCAGGGTTTTATAGAGCTGCAGCATGACCTCGCGCCTCTTAAACTCAATCCTCCTGCAAATGAGAGCCAACACACCATACGCCTTCTTAACAACTCTATCGACTTGGGTAGCAACTTTGAGGGATCTATGGACACGGACCCCGAGATCCTCTGTTCCTCCACATTGCCGAGAATCCCGCCATTAACCCTGTAATCTGCATTCAATTTGACTTTCCAAAATAAATCACTTCACATTTAAGCTCAACAGCATCCAAGACAAAGCAGCCCACTCGTTTCGACAGTACCCCTCTAGATTCCACACTGGCTGAGCTGTCTAGCTAGAGGTGTATAAGCCTTCTCGGGGCTAACTTCTGTTGGTTTCGGGTTGACTGTTTCAGAGAAGAGGTGTGAGTTGGAAATACCTGGTGGTTTTATTTAGAGATAGTAAGAACTGCTGATGCTGTAGTCAGAGAGTCAGTGTGGAACTGAAGGAGCACAACAGGCCAGGCAGCATCAGAGGAGTAGGAAAGCTGATATTTCAGGTCGGGGACCCTTCTTTAGAAAATGAAGAAACGTCAGCTTCCCTGCTCCTCTGATGCTGCCTGGCCTGTTGTATTCCTCCAGCTCCACACTGTGCTACATCTGGTGGTTTTGCTTGTTCCTTGCAGGCTCACCGCAGTTTGTAAAAGTTTGTTTTTGAAAGATCCAGGAATCTTCGACATTCAGTACCCCCCAAAACAGATGCGCTGTGATTATCTATAGAGATGAGCAGCGGAAACTGTAATATTTGGTAAAATTCCCCCAGAATTAAAACGTATAGACCCTGGACCATGAAAAGAACCCTTGGCTTTTAAAAAAAACACTTTTACTAACTGTGCTGAGCTTGCGGGGAACAAAAGAAACCACCAGGCCATTTCCAGTTTGCATCTCCTCTCAGAAACAATCGACCCCAAACCAACAGAGCCTTCACCCCGAGATAGTGTTTTCACCTCTGGCTACGTGGCTCAGGCAGTGTGGTGTGGACTGGATTGGACAACGTCAGACACGACACCAGGTTATATTACAACAGGTTTATTCAAAATCAAAAAATTTTGGAGCGCCCCAAAAGCTGGTGATTTCAAAACAAACCGGTTGGACTAAATCCTGTTGCTGTGCGATTCCTGACTTCAGGCAGAGTGGAACCTAGAGAGATACCGTGAGAGGCCTGAGCATCTAACATCAATGAAAGACCATTTACATCTTGTCTAACAACTAGAAAGCCCAATTAACTTCAAAGAGAATATCAACCGAATAGTGAGACTTCAGTATTGGTGCGGAGATAACGGGGCCTACAGTCAGGCCCGATCTCATCTGACCATGCTTCCGAACCAAGACCAAGAGAGGCTGAATCGAGAGGCCAAGCAGAGAAGCCAGAATCAGGACAAAGGATAGCCAAGAGAGAGAAGCCAACCCAACAGATCCACAACAGGACAGACTGAACGAGCTTCTGAACGAAGACCATCTGAACACTGGCCTTTTCGAACTGAGAAAGCCAACGACGAGAACCTCAACCACTGACCATGGCCATGAGAACCAAAAGCCAACTCAACTCGAAGCAACAACCAACTCAACTGATACCCCACAAGTCCTCAGATGGAACCTAAGGTAAAAACCGGGCTCACCAAACTGGCAAATATAAAGGAAACCAGGTACTTACCCAATAGGGGTAAGGGTCACCCGAGGAATGGTCACCAGACCTGAAACATTAACTCTGATTTTCTTTTTTCTTCACAGATGCAGCCAGACCCGCTGAACTTTTCCAGCAACTTGCTTTTCTGTTCTTTCGGTTTTTACTTTCCCAGTAGATCCGATTCACACCTGACCGCGCCAACGGGCCCAACACAAACCGAAAGGGTTGGACGGCTCGAAGTCCTCAACCGCAGTCTGGGTACGGCAAGCCAGAGCAGGCAAACTTCAAAACCGCGATGTGAGTGGTGAGCAGAACTCCCCAGATCCCAAAGTTCCAACACAGTTCGCAGTGAGAGGTAGGACTCTGCTGGTGGGAATTCTGATTAATAAGGTATTTAAATGCTGGTATCTTTTCTGTGTAATAGTAAATAGTTGAGACTCAAATTGTGGCAACCTAATTAATAGTGTATTTTAAAGCCCTACTGCTTCCTGTATATTAACTGTGTCAATATCCTTGAATTATCCAAGTACCTATTTCATATATTGTTGTTCCCTTTTTGTATCTAAATAAATGCAGAGATTTTTTTTGTCCCAAAACTCCCGTCTACTGTCTCTTCATTACATCCTTATTGATAAGTCCAGTGTCCAGAACCCAGGGGCTGGGAGCGATTCACACTGCTTGAAGGTTAGAAATACAACTGACTGCAAAAACCCCGACATAATTCTCCAAGGCTTTATAAGCACCTTCCAAATCCGCAACTCTTACTGTTTAGAACGACAAGGGCAGCTGATAGAATGGAACACCACGACTTGCAAGCTCCCCTCTGAGCCACTCCCTATCCTGACTTGGAAATATATCGCTGTACCTTTAGTGTCGCTGGGTGAAAACCCTGGAATTCCCTGCCAGACAGAACTGCGAGTATCTGTACACCACACAGACTACAGCTGTTGAAGAAGGCAGCTCAGCAGCACCTTCTGAAGGGGCAGTTAGGGAAATGGGTCATAAGTATCGACCTGGTCAGCGATGCCAACTAACAACTTCTTCCTGAATCAGTGAGCAGGCTTTGAAGGGCTATAACATTCTGAGGAAAGGTCACCGGACCCGAAATGTTAACTCTGTTTTTTTCTGCCTTCACAGATGCTGCCAGACCTGCTGAGCTTTTCCAGCAACTTCTGTTTTTGTTCCGGATTTACAGCATCCGCAGTTCTTTCGGTTTTTACTTGAAGGGTTATAGTTCACCACAAAGAAGCAGTCTCAGAACTTCATTGCTCCAAGCACACACATGCATCAAAATAAAAGGTTAGGATCTATCTTGTGATAAAAGGTACTGCAGATGCTGGAGAATCCGAGATAACAAGCATGGGGCTGGATGAACACAGCAGGTCAAGCAGCATCATAGGAGCAGGAAAGCTTGACGTTTCGGGCCTAGACCCTTCATCATAAAATCACTTTCTGATGAAGGGTTTAGGCCCGAAACATCAAGTTTTCCTGCTCCTGTGATGCTGCTTGACCTGCTGTGTTCATC
>JAHRHZ010000092.1:9296346-9329223 GCA_024137785.1 Ginglymostoma cirratum | reverse complement strand
GTCTAGGCCCGAAACGTCAAGCTTTCCTGCTCCTATGATGCTGCTTGACCTGCTGTGTTCATCCAGCCCCATGCTTGTTATCTGGGATCTGTCTTGTTATTTTCTCCCTGACCAACCTTTGCCCTGATCATGAAAGTGCCAATAAAGGCCATTTCACACCAAGGGGTAGTGCCATGGCAAAGGTATATGGTGACAGTGGCATTTTACTTGCGAGAAAATGTTTGTAACACTCTTCGCAAAGATTTACATCTCTTTAAAAACCCTGCAATTCATCACGTTTATTTGAAAAGGATTGGTTAAACGCAAGTATGGCCACACTTAGCATTCCCCAAGTCTGTTTAAGTTTTTGATGCGCAGTCAAGCACATAATCATTTAAGTAAGATCAGTGAGTGACAGCCATAGGTAAAACTTTACTCCCCATTTACACGTCATCTTCAAACAACCTTGTGAACTCACTCCAACTCGAAGAAAAGAGAATTTCTGGTGCTATGCTTGTGGCAGGGATAAAACTCCAAGTATCCTCTGTCTGCGCTGAGTTCACTGAGACAGCACTAGGCACCCAGCATCAGCTGAGGCTCTGAGCTCGGACCCACAAGGTTCTACATACAATTCTCACTCTGCCATGCTTCAGGTCAGACATTAAACCCAAGCCTTGTCTGACAAGTTGGATAGGTGTAAAGCCCTTATGCCACTAAGTCAACGAAGTGTAGAGTAACTATTCCCAGTCTCCTGGCCAATATTTACTCTTCAATCAACATCACCCAATCAAAAGTGAGCTCACTTACCGTTGACCAGAAACTCACCTGGACCTGCTGCATAAACACAGTGGCTACAAGAGCAGGTTAGGGTCTAGGAATACTGCAGAGAGTAACTCACCTCCTGACTCCCCAAAGCCTGTTCACCATCTACAAGGCACAAGCCAGGAGTGTGATGGAATGCTCCCCATTTGCCTGGACGAGTGCAGCTCCAACAACGCTCAAGAAGCTTGACACCATCCAGGACAAAGCAGCCCCCGCTTGATTGGCACCACCTCCACAAACATCCCACTCCCTCCACCACTGACGCTCAATAACAGCTGTGTGTACTAGCTACAGGATGCACTGCAGAAATTCACCAAAGATCCTCAGGCAGCACCTTCCAAACCTATGAACACTGCCATCTAGAAGGACAAGGGCAGCAGATGCATGGGAACACCAACCCTTGCAAGTTCCCTACCGAGCCACTCATCATCCTGACTTGGAAATATATCTCAGTTCCTTCAGTGTCACTGGTCAGAATCCTGGAATTCCCTCCCTAACAGTATTGTGGGTGTACCTATAGGACATAGACTGCAGTGTTTCAAGAAGGCAGCTCACCACCACCTTCTCAAGGGGCAGGCAATAAATTCTGGTCCAGCCAGCAACGACCACATCCCCTGAGTGAGTGAAAGAAAAATGCTTCAGAGAGCAGACATAAGCATGTGCATTGTCTGTCTCAGACATCTCTTTAGATGTGGAAAGCCATCTAAGGATTGACGACAAGCCTAACTTTGAAATCAATTGAAAAAATTGGCTTGGTGTGTCGCAACTCAACGCATTTGGATTGACTCATTTCCTTTGCCAATTTGTTCACAGATGTATTTCCACTGAGAAACCTCCAGTAGCCCACTCATTTTTGACTCTCTGCTACATTTGGAAGTGCTGATCTATTTTCACCGAGAAGTTATTAGCCTTATTGCTTTCGCAAATACATTATATCTACAAAATCCGTCTCTGTCACATTTCTGTGGTCATTTCTTTTACATTATAGGCCACTATGGAAATATTTATATTGCATCTCCCAGCTCCTTGGGGCAGCACGGTGGCTCAGTGGCACAGTGGTCAGCACTGCTGCCTCATGGCACCAGGGATCTGGGTTCAATTCCACCCTCAGGCGACTGTCTGTGTGGAGTTTGCACGTGCTCCCCGTGTCTGTGTGGGTTCCCTCTGGGTGCTCCAGTTTCCCCTCACAGTCCAAAGATGTGTAGGTTATGTGGACTGGCAGTGCTAAATTGCCCCATGCTATTGCTGGAGGTGCAGGCTAGGTAGGTTAGCCATGGGGAAATGCAGGGTGACAGTGCTGTGGCTGGTGGGGTTGCTCTCTGGAGGGTTGTTGTTAACTCAATGGGCTAAATGGCCTGCTTCCACACTGTAGGAAGGATTCTATGATATAGAGTAAAGCTTCCATTTCAAACACTCCAAGGACAAGGACAGCACAGGGTCAGATACAGAGTTAAGATCTTCCTACTGTTTTAAACTGAAAGCAAACCTCTGTCATCTCTGTCCCCATTGTGCTAGGTGGGTTAGCCATGGGAAATGCAGGGCTACAGGGCTAGGGTGGGGATGGGGGGGGTGCGCTTGAGTGGGATGCTCTTCGGACGGTCAGTGTGGACTGGATGGGCCGAATGGCCTGCTCCCACATTTGTGGGACTCCACGATTCCCGCTTTGCAAAACAAGCAAATGTTGATGCTGCAATGGATCCTAACTCTCTGCGTTCCAGCTCTTTTGAAATGTCGCCACTTCATGATAAAATGTAAGTGAAAAATATCAGAGTTCTTTCTTTGGACTGATCAGCACCACTTTTAGATTGCCAGGCTGTTAATTTTCCTTCTGGAACCTACTCGAGTTGTACATGTGTGATCAGAGGAACTGATTACACAGCACAACGCTTTCATGAAAAAAAAGCCTGAATTCTCCACACAAAATGAATTTCCAGTGCTGCGCTTGTGATACTGAGCCAACATAATACCTTTCAAGCATCGTCCGTCTGCACTGAATTAGCCAGCACTAGGCACCCAGCATCAGCTGAGGCTCTGAGCTCGGACCCACAAGGTTCTACATACAATTCTCACTCTGCCATGCTTCAGGTCAGACATTAAACCCAAGCCTTGTCTGACAAGTTGGATGGGTGTAAAGCCCTTATGCCACTAAGTCAACGAAGCATAGAGTAATTATCCTCAGTCTCCTGGCCAATATTTACTCTTCAATCAACACCATAAAGTCAAAAGTGAGCTCACTCCAACTCTGGAGAAGTCATGAAAGCTTCCAAAAAATCCAGCATGGCCATCGAAACAGAGCTGAGCATGAACGTCTGCCTTGTGTAAACAAATAACAGCAGGGAAAATGCAACATGGTGCAGGTTCCTGACTCAGACAGCAATGGGATCAATTACTGGGACTGGTGAGGCATGACTTGCAGGGTTGAAAGGCAAAATATTGTGGATGCTGGAAATCTGGAACAAACACAGAAAGACTGGAGAAACTCAGCATCTGGGGAGAAAGAAACAGAGTTAACACTTTGAGTGCAGTGTGACTCTTCAGTTTGATGCCAACCTGTGAGTTTTTCCCAGAAGCCGATGGCAAGTGGCAAGTTTGGGAGAGACTGTTGGTCAGCTATAGTTGAGGCAGACTGGTGTCTCTCAAGCTACCACTTCAGTCTCTCACTTTCTTGGTTGGAATCGTAGAATCCTTACAATATGGAAGTGGGCCACTCAGCCCATCGAGTCTACACCAACTTTCCAAAGATCATTCCATCCAGATCCACCACCATACTCTATCCCCATAATCCTGCATTTCCCATGGCTAATCCACCTAACCTCCACATCCCTGGACACTACGGACAATTCTACCATGGCCAGTCCATCCTAACCTGCACATCTTTGGACTCTGGGAGGAAACCCAGGCAGACTCAGGGAGATAGTAAGAACTGCCAATGCTGGAGTCAGAGGTAACACAGTGTGGAGCTGGATGAACACAGCAGGCCAAGCAGCATCAGAGGAGCAAGAAAGCTGACATTTTGGGTTGGGACCCTTCTTCAGAAATGGGGGAGGGGAATAGGGCTCTGAAATCAATAGGGGGAGTGGGGTGCGTGATAGCAGGTAGATAGTGGAGCGGATAGGTGGGAGAGAAGACGGACAGGTCAAGGAGGTGGGGATGAGGGTGGCACTGGTCTTGGGATGAGGCTGGGAGAGTGGGGAGGTTTTGAAGCTCGTAAAGTCCACACTGAGACCATTGGGTTGTAGACTTCCAAGGCGGAATATGAGGTGCTGCTCCTCCAGTTTGTGGGTGGTGTCATTGTGACACTGGAGGAGGCCCAGGATAGACATGTCGTCCAGGGAGGGGGAGTTGAAGTGGTTTGCGACTGGGAGGTGTTGTCGTTTGTCACAAACAGAGCGCAGGTGTTCCACAAAGCAGTCTCCGAGCCTCCACTTGGTTTCCCCGATGTAGAGGAGGCCACATCGGGAACAGCGGATACAATATACCACATTAGCAGATGCGCAGATAAATATCTGTAAAATGTGGAAGGTTTTCTTGGGGGTGGACGTGAGTGGGGAGGTGTAGGGGCAGGTGTAGGACCTCCTGCGGTTTCAGGGAAAAGTGCTGTGGGTGGTGAGGCTAGTGGGGAGTGTGGAGCAGATGAGGGAGTCGCAGAGAGACTCCGGTCCCTCCGGAAGGCAGTTAAGGGTGGGGGGTGGAATATATCCGTGGTAGTGTGGTCAGATTGCAGGTGGCGGAGAATGATGCATTGAATCCGGAGGTTGATCTGTCCGTCTTCTCTCCCACCTATCTGCCCCTCCCTCCTCACTGACCAATCCCCACCACTGCCTACCTACACTCACCTTTACTAGCTTCATCCCCACTTCCTTGACCTGTCCGTCTTCTCTCCCACCTACCTGCTCCACTATCTATCACCGCACCCCCCTCTCTCTATATATTTCAGAGCCCTCTTCCCCTCTCCCATTTCTGAAGAAAGGTCCAGACTCAGGGAGAATGTGCAAACTCCACACAGACTGATGCCTGAGGCTAGAATCAAACCAGGGTCCCTAGAACTGCAACGCAACAGTGCTAACCACTGAGCCATAACGCTGTCTTTTTCTCACACCGAGAGCAGGAGAGTGAGACACTCTTGCTTTCTATTCGCTAGCTCTGAATGTTTCTTTCTCCGCTGCTTAACCAATCTGCGGGCTATCACCAGGCGAAGTTTCCTTCACTCAAAGGCTCTCGATGCAGTTCAGTCTGAAATTCTCCCCCTCACTGATCAGAAAGCAGCAGTGTATTACGCAGCTTGAAAATGTGCAGCACTTGATCTTCATTTTGCAAACCTGCCGTGGTTTTTCAGCTGTGTAGTAGCCCAACTTGCAATTCGGTTTATAGCTCGAAGGAAGACAAAATAAATAGCTCCTACAAACTCTGTACTATTCGGTTAGGTAGATGGGGTTCGAAGGGAACAAGAACCCAACTTCTGATAATCATTGAGAAAAGTTTTTCAATGGCAAGTGAAGATGTGGACTTCTATCCAGATTCAGTTGTGATGTTCGTCATAATCAAACAGACTGCCAATTCTCACTTAGAATTGCTATTTGGGCTGGATTTCCCAAAGTTAAGTGCAATGCTGAGAGCACTCAATATTATTAGATGGACTCTGCACGCTTACAGTCTTCACCTCCATCATGAACAAATAGAGGATTCACAACATACATTTCTGCACTTGATTTATATTATAGATGCCTATTTCTACATTTAACATAAATTTCCAATGGAATCATGTCACAGTAACTATACTGTTCCACCAGAGCTGGCAATACAACTCTTTCATTCCTTGTGGAATCCACACAGTGTGAGAACAGGTCAATCAGCACAATAAGTCCACACCAATCCTCCAAAGAGCATTGCACCCATCCCCCTCCCCTTTCCCTGTAACCCTGCACTTTTCATGACTAATCCACCTAATTTACACACCCCTGGACACTATGGGGCAATTTAGCACAACCAATCCACCCGAACCTGCACATCTTTGGACTGTGGGAGGAAACCGGAGCACCCGGAGGAAACCCACGCAGACACGGGGAGAACGTGCAAACTCCCATACAGACAGTCATCCGAGGCTGGAATCTAACCTGGGTCCCTGGCGCTGTGAGGCAGCAGTGCTAACCACTGAACCAACGTACTACCCCCTTCATGCTTTGCGTTGAGATTAGTAAAACAGGAATTGGGATTATCTATTTGAAGATGGCTTTGTAGAGTCATACAGCACGGAAACAGACTCTTCGGTCCAACCAGTCCATGCCAAGCATAATCCTAAACTAAACTAGTCCCACCTGCCTGCACTTGGCCTATTTCCCTCCAAACCTTTCCCATTCACGTCTTCATCCATAGGAATAATGTTAACTATGACTCCACCCATTCAGGCTGCTTCAGGCATTTGTGTGTGATTCATACTGTTGGGTTTGAAGACTGAGTAAAGGTCATCGGACTATCAAAAGGTAAAGTTGCCATGGTCCTAGTCTCACATAGACTGATGGTGAGTGACTTTAGCCTCTAAGAGAAGTGAATCCACAGTGTTGATATCAAATTGTATTGTGGACCAGCCATCTAAACTAACTGACCCCCTCGCTCGTGGGGCCAATAGTTGATTGGCAGCAGGTGAAGAGAAACACCCTTAGAGATACATTGACCTTAATCCCATCTCCTTTGCCTGGAACACTAACAAGGGACACCTGTTGGCTTCCACCCTCCTTCCAAGTGTTTCTCTGGGGCAGTGTGGCTGGGTGTGCGGGAGGTGTGTCTCCTTTAAAGTGAGTGGCAATGCCAGTGGCACCTGGAATGATGCGTACCAGCCATTAAATGGTATCGACTACAACACATTGAGCAACAATCCCACCTCTCGGACAGAACATCAGAAATCCCATTTCGGAGAATTGACCTGATATACCAATGCAAGACTGAGGCATTGTGGCCCTAATTGGAGTGTTATCTTTCAAACCTCTCTCTGTTCTCTGAGGTGGATGGAGAAGATCCAATGACATGCCCTCAAAATAGACTAAGAAGATAATCTGGAGACACTAACGTTTTCTTAGCTTAAAGGTAAGTCTAAGGCATTTTTAAGGTGAGAGGAGAGAAATTTTGAAAAAAATATGGAGGCAAATTTTTTTGTTTACACAGAGAGTGGTTTGCATGTGGAGTGAACTTCCGTAGGTAGAGGTGGAAGTGGGTACAATGGCAACGTTGAAAAGACATTTGGATACGTACGTGAATGGGAAAGATTTGGAGGGATATGGGCCAGGAGCAGGCAGGTGGGACGAGTTCAGTTTAGGATTATGTTCGGCCTGGAGTGCATGGACCAAAGGGTCTGTTTCTATGCTGTATGACTCTATGACTCTATGATTGGTCAGAATGCAAGGCTTGAAGCAAAGCACACTATTTATTTACTGTAATTAAAATACAGACAAACGAAAAATAAAAGAATTGCCTTAACTGTAACTCTGTTGAAACTATTAACATAATAAGATGCAATAACTATGACTAATTAACTGTTCCAATATAGTAACATCTCATAGACACACCCTTGGCGAATGCAAATTCAGTAAAACAGATTGTCTCACATGCAGTTCCAGCAGCAGGAAGAGATCCCCAGCTTTAAGCTGTAACAGAGAGAGGAATAACAGCTTCCACATCCAGCTTCAAGACCCTAACAACTGCAGAAAGCTAAACCTAAACATCCTGGGTCTATGGGAGCTTGACCCCACCCATTCAGGCTGCTTCTATTGTTCCAACTCTTAAGAAAAACACCCAAGGCCCCACAAGTTGTTTACTCCATTGGTTCTGGAACAGGATGCATGATGCCTCTGTCTCAAATTTTCTTCATATAAAGAAAAGCACAGCTCTGAAAGCAATAGTATTGTCACACATAAGAACAAGAGAGTTACTCCCTAGCCTCCTGGCCAACATTTACTCTTCAACCAAGATTACTGCAAGACAGATGATCTGGTTATCGAGTGGCATAGAGTATGAAAGCATGGGGGTAATGATGAAGATGGATAGGACACTAGTTAGACCTGAGCTGGAGTATCGTGCACCTTTCTAGGTGACACTCTGTTGGAAGGATGTGAATGCATTGGGGTGAGTGCAGGAGAGGTTTACAAGAATGTTTCCAGAGATAGGGTAGGGAAGTCCAAAACTAGAGGGGCACAGGTTTAAGATGAGAGGGGAAAGATTTAAAAGGGGCCTGAGGGGCAACTTTTCCCACACAGAGGGTGCCGCGTGGAAGGAACAAGCTGCCAGAGGAAGTGGTGGAGGCTGGTACAATTACAACATTTAAAAAACATTGAGACAGGTACATGAGTAGGAAGGGTTTAGAGGGACATGGGCCAAGCACAGGCAAATGGGAGTAGTTCCGTTTTAAAAAAACCCAGTCAGCATGGATGAGTTGGGCTGAAGGGCCTGTTTCTACGTTAGTTAACTCAGCCACCTTAGGGGCATTTAAACAGTCCTTGGATAGGCATATGGATGATGATGGGATAGTGTAGGGGGATGGGCTTAGATTAGTTCACATGGTGGTGCAACATCGAGGGCCGAAGGGCCTGTTCTGCGCTGTATTGTTCTATGTTCTATGTTCTATGTCTGACTCTACAAGAAACTTCACTCATGAGGGAAGGTTGGAGAAGTTTACCTTGGAGAGGAGAGGATTGAGAGGAGATTTAACAGAGGTTTGCCAAATCATGAAGGGTCTGAACAGGGTAGATTGGCGAGAAACTGTTCCCATTTGGAACAGCATCGAGAACCAAAGGGAATGGATTTCAAATTTGCTACAAAACAAGGTGAGCAATAAACTTTTGCACACTGAGATGAGTTAGGGTCTGGATTACTTGGAGGTATGGTGGAGGCAGGTTGAAGTGAGGAATTCGAGACAATGATACATGATCACCTGAATAAAAAAAAGAGCGGACTTACAGGGAAATGGCCGGAGATCGGCACTAAGCAGAAATTCTTAGGGAGACGGCGCAGATAGAATGGCCTCAACAGCTTCCACTGCACCGTGAGAGTCCTGCGATTCTTCAACTCATTGCTATTTGTGGGAGCTTGCCATGCACTGATGGATTGTCACAATTCTCATGTTGCAACATTGATGGTGTTTCAAAACATTATTGGGCGATTCGAGGCCCTCGCGGGTCAGGGAGAGGCACTATATAAATGCAAACCATTCCTAACGGAGGAAAGAGGAAAGGGAATGTTCAAGACGGAGTTGAAAGATTGGAGAAATATTAGAAAAACACATTCTTTGCAAAGTTCACTGACATTTTTATTCCTTTGTTGCTCAGTCATATTTCCTTTGTGATTGGTCCAACATATTTGCTTAAGTTGGCTCTGATTACAGACACAGATGTTGGAAACTGTCACAAATGCTAGAAAACCAAATGCAGGAGATAGAGATAGTTCTTAGAGCTAAAGGGGTCAAAGGATTTGGAGATGAAAGCAGGAACAGCATACTGAGTTGGATGATCAGCCACGATCCCATTGAGTGGCAGTGAAGGCTAGGAGAACTGAATGGCCTTCTCCTGCTCCTATTTTCGATGCTTCTACGAGAGTTGCATTGCCTGGTAGAAATGGTGGTGAAGGCGTTTGGAAAGTTTGCCTTCATTGGTCATAGCATTGAGTTCGGGTGTTGGGGCATCATGTTACAGCTGTACAAGGTATTGTTAAGGCCACTTTTTTGGAGTACTGCATTCAATTCTGGTTGCCCTGCTATAAGAAGAATATAAGTAAACCGGAAAGGGTGCAGAAAAGATTTGTGAGAATGTTACCGAGACTGGAAGGTTTGAATTTATAAGGAGATGCTGGATAGGCTGGGACTTTTTCCCCTGGAGGCTGAGGGGTGACCTTATAGAGGTTTATAAAATCATGAGGGGCATGGATAGGGTGAATAGCCAAGGTCTTTTCCCCAGGGTAGGGGAGTCTAAAACTAGAGGGGCATAGGTTTAAGGTGAGACGGAAAAGATGTAAAAGAGACCTAAGGGACAACCTTTTCACGCAGAGAGCAGTGAGTGTATGGAACGAGCTGCCAGAGGAAGTGGTGGAGGCGGGTACAATTACAGCATTTAAAAGGCATCTGGATGGGTACATGGATAAGAAGGGTTTAGAGGGATATGGACCAAATGCTGGCAAATGGGACTGGATTAATTTAGGATATCTGATCAGCATGGACGAGTTAGACCAAAGGGTCTGTTTCCATGCTGTACATCTCGATGATAACCAAGTTATGAAGATGCAGACATTTGGAATAGGAGCCCAATTTGTCTGCTCCACCGAGTCATGGTTCTGGTAGATGCAGGCAAAGTTACAACATTTAAAAGACTTTTGGACAGTTACATGCATACAAAAGGTTTAGAGGGATTTGGGCCAAACACAGACTAATCACATCTCACAATCTTGATTGATCTTTTTGAGGATGTGATCAAAAAGATTGTTGAGAGCAGAGCCTTAGATATTGTTTACACAGACTTTCGTAAAACATTTGGAAAATTTCCACAGGGTAGTCTAATTAATAAAGTTAGATCACATGGGATTGGCCAAGCACAGGCAGGTGGGGCTAGTTTAGTTTGGGAACGTAGTCAGCATGGACTGGTAGGGCCGAATGGCCTGTTTCCATGTTGTATGACTCTATACAGGTAGTTCTCCCATAATATGATAGTTGCATTCTTGTGTGACCTTGCACCGTAGAAAGCCACGTGATCGAAAATTGCTGTAGAAAATCACGTTATTGAAAATCCCTATAGAAAATCACGTTATAGGGAAATCGTTATAGAAAATCATGATACCTGTACAACGGAAAGTTCACATTATCCAGACAGCATCTACAACTATTCAATCACTTTACAGCCAATTTGTGTTATGAAACATGCTTTATAGCAGAACTACCTGTATCTCTGAAGAGTGTTCAGAAAAGATAAATCAGGATGTTGCTAGGTATGGAAGGTTTTAGTTTTGAAGCAAGACTGGACAGATTGGGACTGTTTTCACAGGAGTATAGGGTAGCCTTTTATAGAGTCATACAGCACGGAAACAGAACCTTCGGACCAACTCTTCCATATTAGAGGTTTTTGGTTGAAATCATGAGGTTCATAGTTAAGGTGAACAGCAGATGTCTTTTCCCTAGGGTGAGGGATTTTAAGACTAGGGGGCATATTTTTAAGGTGTGAGGAGAAAGATTTAAAAAGGACACGAGGGACAAACATTTTTACATGGAGAATGGTTTGTGTGTGGAATGAACTTCGAAAATAAGTGGTGGGTGTGGGTACAGTCACAACATCTAAAGGACATTTGGGTCAGTATATGAATAGGAATGGAGGGATATGGGCCAGGAGCAGGCAGGTGGGACTAGTTTAGTTTGGATCATGGTCAGCATGGACTGGTTGGACTGAAGGGTCTGTTTCCATGCTGTATGACTCTATGACTCTAACATGATGTAGGGTGGGGTCGGGTTAGAAAGTGCATTGTGCAGTGGAGGCTGCAGTCCCAGAATGTTTGAAGTGGACCCTCAAAAGCAAATGGAAATGAAAGGCTAATCTCATCTCATCATCCCACACAACAAAGGGACTATATTCGCTAACATCATTGCACATACACTCCACTTTAAATCGCGTTTGCACAGATTTTGGGGGAATGCAACAGCAGTCAGTGTGTGCAAACATATGAAGCATCATCACTATTATAACATGCGATAGGCAGTGGTTGATTCGTACACAGCAAGCTCCCACAACGTGAATGCAATCATGACCAGGTGATCTGTTTTTTGTCTTGTTGACTGAGGGATATTTTGATCTGATTGAATTTAATTTATTGTAATCACATGTACCGAAGTGCAGTGAAAAGCTTTGTTTGCGAGCAGTCCAGGCGGATCATAGTAAGCAAGGACGCACAGATTGTGGGGTGAGATAACAGGGTGTGGGGCTGGAGGTGCACAGAAGGTCAGGCGGCATCAAAGCAGCAGGAAAGCTGACGCTTCGGGTTGGTACCCTTCTTCAGAAAATGACAGATTGTAGGGTGTTTAGACAGAGCGAGGAACGCAGGGTTACTCTGCACAGGAGGTGTGCACGGTAAGATCAGTGTTAGCAAGATTCATTTGAAGTCAGAGAGCCCCATTCCTCAGTCTAATAACGGCAGGGAGGAAGCTATTCCTGAACCTGTTGGTGCGTGTGTTCAAGCTTCTGTATCTTCTGCCTGACGGAAGAGGTTATAGGAGAGCAATACCGGGGCTGGAGGGGTCTTTGATGATGTTGGCTGCCTTCCTGCAGCAATGAGAAGTGTAAATGGAGTCCATGGATGGGAGGTTGACTTCTGTGATAAACCAGGCTGTGCACACCACCTTCTGTAGTTTCTTACAGTCTTGGGCAGAGCAGTTGCCAGACCAGGCTGTTATGCACCCGGACAGTATGCTTTCAATGGTGCATCTGTAGAAGTTGGTGAGGGACCTTATGGACATGGCAAATTTCCTGAGCCACCTGAGGAAACAGAGCTTTGTGGTGTCTTCTTGACTGTTGTATCTACGTGGGAACTCCAGGACAGTTTGTTGGTTATCGTCACTCCTAGGAACTTGACGCTGTCAAACCCTCTCCACCTCAGTTCCATTGATGTAGATGGGGCCATGTTCTCCTCCTTTCTTTCTGAAGCTGATGATCAGTTCTTTAGTTTTACCGACGTTGAGAGAGAAGGGTATTTTTACTATGACAGGAGAACATTTTCTGCCCTAAGGGGATTTTTTTTTGTGAGGAAACAGTTTAATAACTATTATATTGGCTGTTAGAGTGCATCTGGAGTGAAGTTAGTTAATGTGAGATGACAAGTAGCCAGATCCTGAGAGTAAAAGATAACGCCGTGCTTCAGCCTGCATTGTAAATAGCCAATAACCATTTATTAGTAGATAATAGCATGATTTCTCCCATCTTTTATCGATTCAGATCCCACTGATAGTCTTAATATGGGGAAAGCTCAGGAGGATTTCAGTTTAATGTGTAATTTCAAAGACGTCATATCCAGCTCTTTAACATTCCCCTCCATCAACCCAGATTATGTGCTGGACGCTTTGCGAGTGGGACATGAATACCTGACCTCCTGACTCTCAAACAAAGCTGTACACTGCTAGGCCACAGTAGACGCAAACATGAGGAATAGCTTTTCTGATGAAGGGTCTAGGCCCGAAACGTCAAGCTTTCCTGCTCCTCTGATGCTGCTTGGCCTGCTGTGTTCATCCAGCTCCACGCCTTGTTATCTCAAATAGCAAATGCCGTTTGCAGAGAATAAATGCATACTATTGAGTCATAGAGATGTACAGAACGGAAACAGACCCTTCGGTCCAACTCGTCCATGCCGACCAGGTATCCTAAATTAATCTAGTCCCATTTGCCAGCATTTGGCCCATATCCCTCTAAACCCTTCCTATTCATGTACCCATCCAGATGCCTTTTAAATGTTGTAATTGTACCAGCCTCCACCATTTCCTCTGGCAGCTCATTCCATACACGCACCACCCTCTGCATGAGGAAGTTGCCCCTCAGGTCCCTTTTAAATCCTTCCCCTCTCACCTTAAACATATGCCCCTCTAATTTTGGACTCCCGCACTCTGGGGAAAAAAACTTTGACTATTCACCCTATCCGTGCCCCTCATGATTTTATAAACCTCTATAAGGTCACCCCTCAGCCTCCAACGCTCTGGGGAAAATAGCCCCGGCCTATTCAGTGTCTCCCTGTGGCTCAAACCCTCCAAATCCTGGCAACATCCTTGTTTATCTTTCCTTCTGGCAAGTGTAAAAGAGACATATTAGAAGCTCGAACTTTATTAACCCCTTCTGGACTCATTTGGCAAAGATTCGAAGAACAGTCATACCGGACTCAAACATTCTCTAGGCTCAAAACGTCAAGCTTTCCTGCTCCTATGATGCTGCTTGGCCTGCTGTGTTCATCCAGCCCCACACCTTGTTATTTCGGATTCTCCCACATCTGCAGTTCCTATTATCTCTCTCTCAAACATTAACTCTTGTTTTTTATTCTCTCTCTCTACAGATGCTGCCAGACCTGCTGAGCTCCCCCGTATTTGTTTCAGATTCCAGCATCCGCAGGTTTCGTTTTTATTCTTAAAGGACAAGAATGTCCTGAGTGAAAACTATTCCTCGATCAATGTGGCAAAAAAGAAACAGATCGAGTGGTCATGGTCACGCTGCTGGTGTGAGCCAGTTTGGTGTGAAAATTGAGTTCAGCATTTCCCACGACATTCGTGACTGCTCCATAAACAGTTCTGCTTTGTGTCACTAGTTCCCATGAAAGGTTAGAGACCTGAGACCCTGACTTGCACAGATAAATAACTTCATTTGGTAACTTTTTAAAGTTTTTTTTTAATAATTGTTTATTCTAAATCAGTCGATCGCAGTTAGCACAATCGAGAATGTTCAGTGAGTGTTTCCAAATCACAGTTGTATGTAACAGGAAACACTTTATTTTGGGTCACAACAGCATCTGTGAAGGGACATAGAGTCATAAAAGTCTGTTACCTTTTGCGGTAACACTTGACACAAAACAAAAACATTTTATCATGCAGAGGCTAAATGTCGGTGCCGACAATTTCAGCTGAATGACCTCAAACCTTGCATTCATTGGATGGCTCTTCTTTCTAAACTCACATGTGATTTGTTCAGTCTAAACCTATGGTCTTTTTGACTCATCTCCACTTGTTCCTTTCTGTGTGTGAAGCCAACAAATAGACCGTCAGCAATAAACAAGAGCTGGCCTTTTACCGGGAAAGCAATATTTTTCTGATTTTGGTTTCAATTGTTCATTAAACATTCACAGACTCTGGCAGAGAGAAGGTACAAGATTGGAATCAAAAGTGCTGTGCTTCGAGGAATGTCTGAGACAAACAATTGCGCAGCTTTGAAATAAGGAAGCACTCGATGACCAGCTTGAGATTCAACAATTTGGGCAGAAAATAACCCGCAGGTCTGGCAGCTGAAGTGGTCGGGGAAACGCAATCAACATTTCAGGCCTGTGGTTGCTCATCAGAACTGGGTAAAGTTAGAGAGGTGACACTGTTGAAGGGAGAAGGGTAAAATGGAGCATAAAAGAGGAGGTTAATGTTAGGTTGGAGGGCAGAATGTGTTTTATGATAAAAGTGTAGTGGCACCCACATTTATCATGGCTAACCCCACCTAGCCTATACATCCCCAGATATTACTGGACAATATAGTACGGTCAATTAGTTTAACTCTGGGTGGCTCAGTGGTTAGCACTCAGTGCCAGGGATCTGGGTTCGATTCCAGCCTTGGGCAACTGTCCGTCTGGAGTTTGCATATTCTCCCTGTGGGTTTCCTCCGGGTGCTCCGGTTTCCTCCCACAGTCCAAAGATGTGCAGGTTAGGGTGGATTGGCTATGCAAAATTACCCCTTTGGGAGTGGCTTAGACATGATGATATGTGGGGTTATGGCGATAGGGTGCGGGGCTGGGGCTGGGTGGGATACCTTCGGAGGGTCAGTGTGAACTCAATAGGCCAAATGGCCTGTTTCCACTCTGTAGGGGTTCTTTGCACTAATCTAAGAATGAGAGGCGACACGGCTGAAACATACTAGATCCTTAGAGGATTTGACAGGATAAAGGTGGAGGGATTATTTCCCCTTGTGGGACAGTCTGGGCCAGAGAACATCATCTCAGAATAAGGGGTCACCTTAAAAAGGAGATGAGGAGGAATTTCTTCTGTCAGAGGGGAGTGAATCTGTGGAATTTTTTTACCACAGAAGGCTGTCAAGTCTGGGTTGTTAAGTAAATTCAGGCTTGAGACAGACATGTTTTTAGTCAGTAAGAGGATCAAGGGTAATGGCGAAAAGGCAGGAACTGAGGATTATCAAACCTCCCGCAATCTCATGGAACGGTGAGGCGGAATTGAGGGAGGGTTGTTGACCAGCTGAGTTCCACAGGGATAGGCGCTGGGTCCACTTTTGCTTGTAGTTTATATGGACCTATTTGGATGAAAATACAGGAGACTTGGCTAGTAAGTTTGCAGATGACACCAAAATTGGTGGTATAGTGGACAGTTATCTAAGACAACAAAGGGATCTTGATCAATTGGGCCAATGGGCTGAAGAGTGGCAGGTGGAGTTTAATTTGGATAAATGCAACGTGCTGCATTTAGGTTAAATAAATAAAGGCAGGACTTCTATTGTTAATGATAGGGCCCTGAGTAGTGTTTTTGGACAGAGAGACCTAGGGTTTCAGGTACCTAGTTCTTTGAAAGTTGTACCACAGGAAGACAGGGTGGTTAAGAAGGCATTCAGCAAGTTTGTCTTCATTGCTCAGACCACGAAGTTGGTGTTTTCGAGGATGTTGGTGAGGTCTCTTCTGGAGCACTGTGTACAGTTCTGGTCACCCTGCTATAGGAAGGATCTTATTAAGCTGGAGAGGGCGCAGAAAAGATTTACCAGGATGTTGTCAGGACCGGAGAGTTTGAGTTATAAGGAGAGGCTGGATAGGCTGGGACATTTTTCTCTGGAGTGTTGGAGGCTGAGGGGTGACCTTATAGAGGCTTACAAAAACAGGAGGCGCATAGATAAAGTGAATAGCCAAGGTCTTTTCCCTAAGACAGGGGAGTTCAAAATTAGAGGGCATAGGTTTAAGGTGTGGGGCGGAAGATTTAAGAAGTATCTGAGGGGCAACTTTTTCACACAGAGGGTGGTTCATATGTGGAATGAACTGCCAGAGGAAGTGGTGGAGGCTGGTACAGTTACAACATTTGAAAGGTACATGAATAGGAAAGGTTTAGAGGGATATGGGCCATATCAGTTATTGTGGGGGCAGCTGAATACAATAGGAGGGGAGGTTAAGCTTCAGTTGTATAGGGCACTGGTGAGACCACACCTGCAGTACGGTGTCCAGTATTGATCACCCTTATTTCAAGAAGGATGTAGATGAATTGAGTGGGTTGTCTTAAGAGGAAAGGACGGGCTGAGCTTGTATTCACTGAGATTTAGAAGAGTAAGGTGACTCGATGGAAACATAATATCCTGAAAGGTTGGACTTGAGGATGATCAGTTCAGCCACAATCTCACTGACTGGCAGAACAGTCAATGGGCTGAATGGCCTACAGCTGCTCCTATATCTTACAGTTTTTGCTTACGGTCACCTGTCCAAAACAAAACATTGACTGTCAGATGCGATTCTGTAACATTTACAGAATAATCCCGAGTAATAGCTATACTAACAAAGAATTTAAGTTAACCAGCTCCTTAAGGTTTACTGGAACATTTATACATAAGGAACCATTCTCTGCAAACAAAAGGATTATGTTCAACTCCCGCACCTTTTTCTGAATTATCTGGGAGCTTGGGGGCTGCAGGAAACCTACAGCCCCCTGTTGCTTTCTGCATGACAATGCCTCAGCCGGTTAGAGCCAAAGTACCGACCATTTCTCCTGCAGCAGGAACTGCTGTAATCGTTTGAAATTTGGCCTTCTTGCACTGGTCCTGATGAGTGCAAGGAAAAGTTGTTATGGCAACGAGCCGTTCTTTTCAGCAAGGCCATAGGGAGTGGTAATGGCTGTAGTAAACACAGGGAGGCAATAGCCTAGTGGCATTATTGCTGGGACAGCTCATTCTGAGACCCAGCTCCAGGCCTGAGTTTGGATCCTGCCATGCCAGATCGTGGAGTTTGGATTCAATGAAAATCTGTAGTTAAGAATCTAATGATGATCATGACCTGATGGTCAGGGGAATAAAACCTTCTGGCTCACCACTGCCCGCTAGGGAAGGAAACTGCCATCCTTACCTAGTCTGGCCTACATGTGACTCCAGCCCCACAGCAATGTGGTTGACTCCTAACTTACCTCCTGGGCAATTAGGGAGGGACAATAAAAAGAATGCCCAGAGGAAGAAATGTTAATGATCTGGTGTCTAACAAAAAAGGAAGGGTTTGCACTTTTAAAGAAGCCTTGGGCATCTCAAAGTGCTTTATGACCAAAAAAGTCCCTTTGTGATGGGCAGTTACTGTTGTTTTGTAGGTAATATGGCGGCCAATTTACGCAGAGCAAGATCCAAATTATACAAATAATGCTATATTTAATAAAAACCAAAAGGACTGCGAATGCTTTAAGTCAGAAAGAAAACCAGATAATGCTAGAAAAGGAAGGGGTTGGGGGAAGGGTCACCAGACCTGAAACATTAACTCTGATTTCTCTCCACTGACTGGATAAACTTTCTATGTCTGTTGGCTGTGGATAAATATTGATGAGGACACAGGGAAGCTATCTCCTGGTCTGCTTGGAAATAGAGTAGTAGGCTCTTTCACATTCGCCCAAGCGGCCTCAGCTTTACATTTCCATCCAAGTTTTCCTGCTCCTATGATGCTGCTTGACCTGCTGTGTTCATCCAGCCCCATGCTTGTTATCTGACGGTGCAGCTGTTTCTCAGTTCTACACTGGATTCAGGGAAAGGGAAGGAAAGGAGGGAAAGAATGAAAGGAAGAAATGAAAAGAGAACAAAGAAAGCTGGGAAGGAGAACAGAAAGGAAGGAAAGAAGAAAACAAAAGGAGCAAAAAGAAAACACAAAAACAAAATGTGGTCAGATTTGATATTTTTGAATCAATATTGAGTCCAGAAAGCTGTGAGGGCAAACGATGAGGTGCTGAACATGCAGTTCGTTGGAAGAAACAGTAAAATTCTGGAAGAAGCATCCAGAATCCGAACTGCTTGTCGCTGCGAAATACGGGAATCCTGTCTCCCTTCCAAGATTCCCTCTCCTGGCCCACACATGGGGGCTGTGGGGAGATCGAGTGGGAGACGCCTGTGAGGGGTGGAGGGTATTTGGGTGCCTCTCAATAGCCTTCCCTCCTTACTGATGCGGAGGGACCACTCTTTCGGGATCCTGCTGTCAACCCAGTAGGAGTTCGTGCTCCCTATACAGGCCTAAAGAGACCTTCGATGGAGCATTATGTGGGGTTGGTTAGCTCAGTTGGCTGGATATCTGGTTTGTAACGAACAGTAAGGCCAGCAGTATGAGTTCAATTCCCTGCACTGGCCAAGGTTACCAGGAATATCTCTCATTCTCAACCTCTTCCCCTCACCTGAGAGAGTGGGGTCTATGGTGGCTGTACCTTTATTTAGCAAGGAGGCAGGAGAGTGTTGGGGGTCGCCATTTGTCACCGGCCCTATAAATGCTGTCATCCCTATCCCCTTAAGGATAAGGACCAATTTAAAACAGAGATGACAAGACTTTACTTCTGCCAACTGTTTGTGATTCTGAGAAATTCAGTACCCTGCTGGGCAGTGGATGCCAGGGCACCAAATAAATGTGAGGAGAAGATAGATTTTTATGTATTTTTATTCATTTACAGGATGAGAGCGTCACTGGCCAGGCCAGCAATTATCGTCCATCCTAATTGCTATGATTTTGGAGTCACGTGCAGGCCAGACCAGGTAAAGATGGCAGTTTCCTTCCCTAAAGGACTTTAGTGAACCAGATGGGTCTTTTTTCCAGAAAAATCAATTCATCATTAGACTCTTGATTCCAGATTTTTGTTGGATTCAATTTCCGTAGCAGGATTTGAACCTGGGTCCCCATAACATGAGCTGGGTCCCTGAGGGTTAAAGGGTGACAGGACAGTGGAGTTGAGGCCAAGATAAGATCAGCCATGATCATATTGATGGTACAGCAGGTTCAAGGAGCTGAAGGGCCTCCTCCTGCTCCCAGTTCTTACGTGTACAGCATGAGAGATGGCGTTAAATTGTGCCTCGTTTGCTCAATGGAGGGAAGGAGGAGGGAGGGAAAGATGGAGGCAAGGTGGAAAGAAAGATGAAAAGCAATTACAATCAGAAGAATGATTAGTCTGAGGAAGGAAGTCAGAACGTCCTTTCCATTAATATTAGCAGTAAGTATCCACCAAACCGAATCCGCTGAGGTCAGAGACAATGTGAGATAATTGAGGTGAATCACTTTGACAAGCGTGGGAAAGCAGACTTTCTTTTAAAAGATGTGAAACTTTGTAAATGTTGATGCTCAGAGGGAATAGAATTGAATTTGCTTTGATTGTCACGTGAGCACTAAGAAAAGTTTACCAATCGCCACTTACGGTGCCATCTTAGGTACAAGGTAACAAGGCGTGGGGCTGGATGAACACAGCAGGCCAAGCAGCATCATTGCAGCAGGAAAGCTTGACGTTTCGGGCCTAAACCCTTCATCAGAAATGGGGGAGGGGAAGAGGGTTCTGAAATAAATAGGGAGAGAGGGGGAGGCGGATAGAAGATGGATAGAGGAGAGGATGAGAGAGATCCCCTGAGGTTTGTCCGGAGGGAGGAGGGTAACTTCTTCAGGGTAGGCATCCTTAGAAGAGGCTTCGCAGTGGGGTTAAAATTGTATCAGAGATAAAAGGTACTGCAGATGCTGGAGAATCCGAGATAACAAGGTGTGGAGCTGGATGAACACAGCAGGTCAAGCAGCGTAAAAGGTACCTGGGTACAGATTCTTCAGTACAAATTCTTCGGGGAAAGAGATTAGAAAAATAAAGAAATAAAATGTCCGGCTTTACAAAACGCAGGAATGAATGAGAAAATAGAGAAATAAAAAGTTCAGAGCAACAATCCTTCCAACCCAGTTCATACTGACACCTAGCCTCCAAGCTGAGGCGGACCTTGACTCCAGGCTGATCCAGAATCACCTTGAGGCCAGAAATCCACGCTGAGGCCATGCCGGGCCGAGAGACCACCACATGCTGCTGAGAGACCACCCACGCCAGGCAGGGAGGGCACCCACGCCAGGCTGTGAGACAACCACATGCTGCTGGGAGGGCACCCACGCCAGGCTGGGAGGGCACCCACGCCAGGCTGTGAGACAACCACATGCTGCTGAGAGACCACTCATGCCAGGCTGGGAGGGCACCCATGCCAAACCTGGAGGTCCCTACACCAGGCCGAGAGACTGCCGTGTCAGGCTGAAAGACAGCCTCACCGGGTCCATGCTGAGGCTGGGAGTTTGGGGCATTGCCGAGAAGAAGGAAAAGAGGGGGAAAAAATCCTTAAAAGAGAAAGGAAATGAAACAGACGGAGTGGACAAGCTCCAGCTGAAGCATCCTACTCAGCCGCCATCTTGGAATTGACTCCAAATGTTCAAGGAACACAGAAAAAAACACACAAAATAAAACAAGAAAATGGTGCAAGCTGGAAATCCGAGACAAATAGAGATATTGCTGGAGAAACTCAGCAGGGTCTGGCAGCATCTGTGGAGAGAGAAACAGAGTTAATGTTCTGAATCCAGCCTGCCTCAGAACTCTGTTTCTCTCCTGCTGAGTTTCTCCAGCGATTTCTGTTCTTGTGAGATAGCATGCAGGTACAGTAAGCAATTCAGAAGGCAAATGGCATGCTGGCCTTTATTATAATGGGATTTGGAGTACGGGGATAAAAAGGTTTTTGCCACAGCCGTATGGGCCTTTGTTGAGGCTACGTCTGGAATACTGTCCACAGTTCTGATTTCTCATATTTCTATATACTGTCATTGGACGTCACACAGCAAAGGCTCACGAGATTGCTTACTCAGAGGCTGTGTTAATTAGTTCCAAACTCTCTGGAGTGCAGAAGAACCCAACCACAGTGAAACATAAGTAGATTCTTAAAGGGATAGTTGGAACTGCCGATGCTGCGGTCTGAGATAACACAGTGTGGAGCTGGATGAACACAACAGGCCAGGCAGCATCAGAGGAGCAGGAAAGCTGACGTTTCGGGTCTAGACCCTGACCTGCTGTGTTCCTCTAGATTCTGAAAGGGTCTGGCACAGTAAACACAGAGCTGTTTTCATGGACGGGGAAACTAGATTGGGAGAGCCGAGTGCATAAATATCTCAGGATAAAGGGAACGAGTAATAGGGTCCGAAATGAGAAGAAATTTCTTCAGTCAAAGGGCTGGGAGTCTTTAGAATTCTCTACCCCAGAATTTTGTGGATGGCCCTTTGCTGAACATATTTAAGCCTGAGATAGACGAAAGTTTTGATTACTCAAGGAAATTGACTCTGAAATTAACGATGCGCTATCATTGTACAAGATGGTGGAATGTTGATAGTTTTTGGACTGCCTCCAGCCCAGATACTTGACTCTCTGCAAATGACCGAATAACAACTCAACTGATTGGGCAGCAAAATAGCGCCGAGGGAATAAGCCTGTCCCGAGCTTCTCAGTCTTTTGTTTCAATTGTTTCAACTCAGTCAGTGAGGGCCAGGACGTGTCCCACCCTGTTAGGCTGCTTGGCTTTTCTCTTTTACTTCCTCTATTTACCTTCTCACTTCTCTCTTTTGCTTAAAAATAACAAGGCCCTCTCTCTATTGGTCACATAGCTGTAATGAACTTTGTATCTCGGCCCTGTGCATGTACAGGGTCAGGCTGATCCTTAGGTTCCACCAGGGCTTGGGGTTTGGATGGCACAACATCAGGGAGCCAACACCCCTCCAGCATGAACCACCACCAGCCTATTTTCCTGCAGGTGAGATTGTACATTGCCCATGGCGCGAAACAACCTATCGGTAGATTCAAGGCACAGTGACTCAGGCCGACTGGGATTTTCCGGCCCCCCCTGGGGACCTCAAGGTGTCCTCCTGGTGGCATAGCTGGAGAGCATCACCAACTGCAAGGGGTTCTCTACTGCAATCCCGTTCCCTCCCCACCTCACCATCCTCGTCAACTGGCCTGTGTGGGGTTCAACAGTGGCAAACTGCAGAGTAGAGAAGCGCCCCCCACCCCCAACCCTCAGGTCTGCTCAAGTTTTGTTTTATTCTAGATCTGGCTATCATCGCACGGGGTTTAAGATGGTATCAATTTGGTAGGGGGTATGGAGAGCAGGGCGGGGGCTGGGGTGTTGATGACTGGGTGTGACGGGTGAGGTCGAGAGGGCTTAAGAATGCAACTGAACAATCGGAACGGACTCACTCTGGGTCAGCTCCGTGAACACACATATATAAACGAACACATCTATAAGAACTCTGATAGCACACATAGTGGATTCTATGGCTCCCTCCTAACTCTTTCTGGGGAGCAGTGCATTCACCATTCCAGAGAAAAACAACAACAGCATATAATTTGGCACTTTATACCAAGGTGTGTTTGCCCCGTGCTCACATTTCCCCACTCCATCTAACCACCACAGCAGCATGAATCCCACCTATCCTATGCCCCTTAAATCAATCAGCCAACACTTTCCACACTTAAGTTGTTTGATTCCAGTCAGCGGGAAGCTTATATGAGTTACTGGTCAGGCTTGGAGCATTGTGCCTACTCCTTGGAACTGCACCTTAGAAAATGACGTCAAGCCTTTGGAGAGGAGGCAGACCAGGCTCCCTGGGGATGAAGGATGGAGAGAGGCTGGAAACGGAACTGTGATGTTCGAAATCATGAATAGTTTTAAGCAAGGGAATGAGAAGAGACCACGTCCGCTGGCAGTAAGGCCAGTGACACAGGCTCAAGCGAAAGAACTCGAGGGGAGACATGGGGGATGATTTTTTGGGCAGTGAACAGTGAACTTAGTGGCTGAGGGAGGAGGCGGACACAGTGCTCATTTTCATCAGGAAATTGGATGGAAAAGGATTGGCAGGAGGCTTCAAGCTGGATGGCTCCTTTACAAAGCCAGCACAGGCACAACTGATGAACTCATTGTGTGTGTTATCAGTCCAGCGGTTTAAATATCAGCTCGATCTTTATTAAATATTCCATTGTACCGAAGATCACACGCAATCCAAATATTAAACTTTCGTTTCATCAAGGGTCTTAAGACCACCCCTGGAATCTGACACCCCTGGCTGTGGCCACCCCAACATTCCATTTCCATTCAGGCCTCTGAAGTCTGTTCGCCACAGGTTTAAATCAAAATCACTTTAATTGAGTTCCTGAACCACATGCCCGAGAAAGCTAAGCCAAGATTACATGGAAGCCAAAACCAGCAGTTATAAACACTTGCCAAATCCCTGCCTTCTGCCAAGTTCTTGAACAACTTTAATCCAATTTTCCAGCTCTGAGAAGTCAGTACTTTTCTGTTTAAGTTGTTGAGAATAGATGACTGTCTCCTGGGGACTCTCAGAATCAGAAGCACGGAAACAGACCCTTCGGTCCAACCAGTCCAATGCAAACATAATCCCAAACTAAACTAGTCCCACCTGCCTGCTCCTGGCCCGTATCCCTCCAAACCTTTCCTATCCATGTACTTATCCAAATGTCTTTTAAATGTTGTAACTCTGCCCACGTCCACCACTTCCTCTGGAAGTTCATTCCATACGCAGGCCACCCTCTGTGTAAAAAATTTTCCCCTCATGTCCTTTTTAAATGTCTCCCCTCTCACCTTAAAACTATGCTCCCCTAGCCTTGAAATCCCCCTCCATAGGGAAAAGTCATTCATCTTATCTATACCCCTCATGATTTTATAAACCTCAATAAGGTCACTTCTGAACCTCGTATACTCCAGTGAAACAAGTCCCAGCCTATCCAGCCTTTCCTTATAACTCAAACCTTCCATTACCCGGCAACATCCAGATAAATCTCCTCTGAACCCTCTGTAGCTTAATGAGATCTTTCCTATAACTGGGAGACCAGCACTGGACACAGTACTTCAGAAGAGGCTTCATCAATGTCTTTGCTTGATTAAAACACTGTGATCGCAAAGTTAGCCGGGAAAGTTGTACATGAACCATTGAAATTGATAGCCTTTTACATTTCTCCTCTCCCGTTTCTTCTATCCTCTTCCTGTCCCTTCCCCACCCCATAGTGTATTGAAAATTGCATGGTATATTTTGACCCCCAAAGGTTACCAGATATGTATATATACCAGCAGAGGGAGACTAGAAGGGAATTAAGGGAATCTATAATCTTACAGCAAATGCCATTCTGATTTGGAGCACTTCTTACTGAATATCTCATGACTATGTCCACGAATTAATGGCTTAATATTAGCCCAGACCCTTGGGTGTTTGAGGAATGTAGTTTTTGAACACATCAGTTAACTATGATAAATGTCTGTCAGATACTTCAATATCACAAAATCCATGCTCAGTTTCCTATCTCATGCAATAACGTAAGTATTACTTAACACAGCCCTGCTGGAAGCAAACGCACAACAGGATGGTAACTGTTTTTGTAAAATAAGACAAAGAAGTGCTGGAAATCTGAAACAAAAAAACAGAAAGTCCTGGAGAAACTCAGCAGGTCTGGCAGAGAGAAACGGAATCAACATTTCAAGTTCTGAAGAAGGGTCAAATCTGTTTCTCTATCCACAGATGGTGCCAGGCCTATGAGTTCTGCCAACAATTTTTATTGTGGTGAACGTTTAGGGTGCAGTACACATTTCTACGGAGCTATTCCAGACAGCCTCTGTCTGCCTTTGTTGGTGTGAATCCCACGAGGGGGAGAAACAGGAGCTGGATTAAGGCCTTTACTGACATTGGAGACCTTTTTTTTAAAAATTCATTCACAGGGATGAGGGCAGCATTGGCTAGGCCAACATTTATTGCCTGGGCCAGCATTTATTGCCCAGTAGGCAGTTGAGAGTCAACCATATCGCTGTGGGTCTGGAGTCACATGTAGGCCCAGACCAGGTAAGGATGGCAGTTTCCTTCCCTAAAGGGAACCAGATGGGCTTTTCCTCACAATTGGCAATGGTTTTGTGAGGCTCTTCATCCCAGATGTTTGTTGAATTCTAATTCCACCATCTGTTGTGATGGGACTTGAGCCCAGATCCCTAAAATATTACCTGGGTATCTGGATTAACAGTCCAGTGATAAAACCACTAAGCCATTGCCTCCCCCAGAGGATGATGTTTGAAATTTGACCCAGAGTAGATCTTGAACCTAGAACCCTGTCACTCAGAGGCAAACGCGCTAACCTACAAAAGCCTGGATTAAGAATCTGACTGTTATTATGTGCATCCATGACACCACAGCAACCGCGACCTTCAGCTAAAGGCTTTCAGTATTCTGCAATTTTTTTTTATGAACACATTTCCGAATATAAAGTGAAGTGGGTTAGGTTACAAATTCCGGGCCTGCACTTTACCTTCCCTTCCAAACTGAATGCCTGATTGCCATCAACACATGCCTGTACATCGCAACAGATCACAATACAATGCAATTCCGTTCCACAACTGAAGAGGGGTCAGGGTTAACAAACACATTGACACCAGAGCTGTTGCTATGAAGAGCCTCCCGCTCACCCTGGGCTATTTAGCAGGAGCACTTTACCCATTAAACATTGGCTGTGATCCTACTCCCACTGGGTTCATGGGCATAAAAGACGAGTTTGCCAATTAAATGGGAAAGGTCACCACCCAATACATCACTTCTGTCTTTGAATGAGACCACCATCATTTTTACAAAGTCGCTCCTCATAGATCTACAAGAGCAACTCCTCTGTTGGCAACACAACACATTGGCTGGTTTACAAAACAGACTAACACTAACAGTATGGGCTCGATTCCCATCGCCAGCTGAGGTTACCGTGCAGGACTGTCCTTCTCAACCTCACCTGGAGGTTGGCCAAGTCGCATGACACCTGCAGACTGTGGGAGGAAACTAGAACATAGGGAGAACGTGCAAACTCTGCACAGACAGCCAGCTGAAGCTGGAATCGAACCCAGCTCTCTAGGGCGGTGAGGCAGCATCATTAACCACTGGGCCACCACGTAGCCAAACACAATTTGCTCCTGCCCGTCACTTCATTCTTATTTCTCGTGTATGCCCATGCCATATTTCCTACGCCAGTAGATGCACTTCAGAAGCACTCTTTTTTGCCTGCAAGTTGCTTTGAGACGTCCTGACATTGTGAAGGGCACTACATAAATGCAAGTCTTCTTTTGAATTCCCAGCAGAAACAGTCTGATCTATCCAGGCAGATAAATAATTGCTTTTTTGTTTTAATAACAGGTATCATGGCTCCACAACAAGATAACATCATCAAAGAACATTTGACGCCATAAAACATAAAAAGGTGTAGCGATGGATCACCAGAGATTTGGACACATTTTTTTAAGGAGTTTATATGAAATGCTATCTAACTAAATTGTTTCTCCTCCTAACAATGCTGTCGGGCCTGCTGATATACCTAACATGTTATGCTCCTTAAACCAAAATAATTTATATACTGACACCCAGTAGGGTTCTTTCTAAGTGCTTGAAAATTTGATTTACAAAAACACTCCTGAAGACAAATTGTGTTCCACCGACGCTACATTCTATACTTAGAATAATTGCAGTTTTCAAATTGAATTTCTGACTCGCACTCCAGACAGAATGGGTGTCTTGCTTCAAAATCTCATCACGCTCGTTGCCTTACTTCAGATTTGGTACCGGCAGAATTTTCCAGAAACTCAGCAGGGGACTCTGTTCAAAGTTTCACTTGGAGTAATTTGTGGCAATCCTGCAGACTGAGAGGCTTTCGAGAAGGTTTTCGGGCTGGATAGAGAGTAGCTGCTCTTTCTCATAAAAGGACCAAGAACAAGGAAGGGCTGAGATTTAAAGTGATGGCCAAATGAAGTAAGGGTAATGCGAGACAAAAACATTTGTATTCAACGTGTAGTTAGGGTCTGGACTGCATAGTCTGGAAATGTGGTGGAGGCAGGTTCAATTGAGGCTTCAAACATTGCCATTGGAAGGTTATTTGGATAGAAATGGTGTACAAGGATTTGAGGAAAAGGTAGGAGTTTGGCACTAGGGGCTAAAATCAATAAAGGCATAACAGGCTGAATGGCCTCTTTCTGTACCATAACAACTCTATGAACTTAGCAAGTTGTGGCCGGTAAACTTTTTTAGTCACACAGCACGGAAACAGACCTTTCGGTCCAACCAGTCCGTGCTGACCGTAATCCCAAATTAAACCAATCCCACCTGCCTGCTCCTGACCCATATCCCACCAATAAAAACCGAAAGAACTGCAGATGCTGTAAATCAGGAACAAAAACAGAAGTTGCCGGAAAAGCTCAGCAGGTCTGGTGGCATCTTTGTAGAGAAAAACCCAGTTAATGTTTCGGGTCCTTAGAAGAGGTTCTGAGGAAGGGTCACCGGACCCGAAACGTTAACTCTGTTTTTCTCCTTCAAAGATGCCATCAGACCTGCTGAGCTTTTCCAGTAACTTCTGTTTTTGTTCCATATCCCTCCAAACCTTTTCTATTCATGTACTTATCCAGTGTCTTTTAAATACTGTAATTGTGCCTGCATCCAACACTTCCTCAGGAAGTTCATTCCACACGCAAACCACCCTCTGTGTAAAAGATTCGCCCCTCGTGTCTTTTTCAAAAAGCTTTCTCCTCTCTTCTTAAAAATATGCCCTCTAGTCTTGCAATATCCCATTCTAGGAAAAAGATACCTAACGTTACGCTTATCTATACCCCTTATGATTTCATAAAGGTCACCCCTCAACTTCCTACACTCCAGTGAAAAATGTCCCAGCCTATCCAGCCTTTCGTTATAACTCAATCCTTCCAAACCCAGCAAACATCCTGGTAAATCTCTTCTTTTACCAGCTTAATAATATCCTTCCTATAACAGGGAGACCAGAACTGGACACGGTACTCCAAAAGAGGCCTCACCAACGCCCTGTACAATCTCAACACAACATCCCAATTCCTTTACACAAAGATCCGAGCAATGAAGGCAAGTTGCAGTCAGAATGGGAGAAACATGCAGGGAGAAGTAATTTCACTGAAATGATGCCAATTTTGTACCTAGATCGGAGCAAATAAATACTTGTCCGGAATTATAGCTTTGCAGACTGCCCTAAGCGCAGGTTCCAATCCTGGTCCAAGCAAGCTAACTCACGAACTGGAGTAAAGCATTGCTCAGTGTTTGATTGTGGATGAGGTTAACCCTGCCCTGCTCTGCATGCAGTTTGTCAACCCTGGATGCGGTTACTCAGAACCCGAAACTCAAAACAAACAGTAAACTTGTAAAACACTGAAAAGCAAATGGATCTCAACAAGAGTCTGAGTCCACGCTTTTTAACAAGAGATTTATTTCGGTTAGTCACGCTCAATAAAACTGCATGCCACTGACTAGTAGTTCTCTGAACTAATACAAACAATTCACACCCAATTAACTCAATTAAAATATCCACCATCTTGTTCTATTAGGTCTCAGGATAGTTACCTAAGGTCTAGGAGCAGGAGTAGGCCTCATGACTGATCTCATTCTCAGCCACAACCCCATCTCCCAGCTCTCCCTAACCCTTTAACCCATTATTAATTAAAGATCTGTCTATCTCCTCCTTCAGTCAATAGCCTGGCAACCACTGTACTCGAGGGGAGTGAATTCCAAAGATTCATGACCCTTTGAGAGAAGTAATTCCTCCACATATCTGTCCTAAATCTGCCAGGCCTTCTCCTAAAATTATCACCTCTTGTTCTAGATAGTCCCACATGAGGAAGTATCCTCTCTACGTCATCTTTGTCAATCCCCTGGAGAAGATAATTTTCCTAATCAACCTGCTCAGGGATGATATCAACACTTCGAGCAACAAGGAGCTTGAGACCCAGGACACCTGGATCTGATTTGACTTGACTTCTTTGTCGTCACGTGTACCTAAGTACAGTGAAAAGTTTTGTTTTGTGTTCGGTGCAGGCAGATCTTAGCAAACAAGGACAGATCACAGGGAGCTTGGACAGAGCGAGGCATACAGGTTACACTGCACAGGAGGTGCACAAAGCAAGATCAACATTATTTGAAGTTAGAGAGGTCCATTCATCGTATAATAATGGCAGGGAAGAAGCTTTTCTTGAACCTGTTAGTGCGTGTGTTCAAGCTGCTGTATCTTCTGCCCGATGGAAGATGTTATAGGAGATCATTACCACGGTGGGAGGGGTCTTTGATGATGTTGGCAGCCTTTCCGCAGCAATGAGAAGTGTAAATGGAGTCCATGGATGGGAGGTTGGCTTCCATGATGGTCTTGGCAGTGTACACCACCTTCTGTAGTTTCTTAACGATCCTGGGCAGAGCAGTTGCCGTACCAGGCCATTGTGTACCCAGACAGTGTGCTTTCCATGGTGCATCTGTAAAGATTGGTGAGGGACCTTGTGGACTTGCCAAATTTCCTGAGCCGCCTGAGGATGTAGGGACGTTGCTGTATCTTCTTTACCACAGCATCTACTTGGGAGGTCCTGGTCAAGGCTAAGAGGTAAGGACTGTACCATAAATCCTTTAGAGCACTTTATAATGTTTAATTTAACCAATTTTTCTGATGAACCTGTTCGGAGATGTTATTCCACACCTCTGGAGCAGGTAGAACTTGAACCTGGGCCTCATGATCCAGGGGTTAGGACACTACCACTGTGCCACAAGATGGCCTCCTTGAACACTTTTTTTTATTTTATCTATTTTTGTAATCAACCTGTTCAGAGATCTTATGACACAACTTTGGAGCAGGTCAGACTTAGATTCATAGATTCATACAGTGCAGAAAAGGCCCTTCAGCCTGTCTGGTCTCCACCAATATAATTACCACTAAAGCTGCAGTTATCCCAATTTCCAGCACTTGTCCCATATCCTTGAATGTTCTGATATTTGACGTAATCATCCAAATGTTCTTTAAAGATTGTAAAGCTTCCAGCCTCCACTACCTTCCCAGGCACGGCATTCCAGATTCCCACCACCAGCTGAGTGAAAAGTATTTTCCTAAATCCCCTCTGAATCTCCTGCCCCTTACCCTAAAACTACGCCCCCTGGTGATTGACCCCTCAAGCAAAGGGAAAGCTGCTGTCTATTCATCCTGCCCATACCTCTCATTATCGTATACACCTCAATCAAGTCCCCCTCAGTCTTCTCTAAAGAAAACAATCCAAGCCTGTCTTGTCCCTCGTTACAGCTCAATTTCTCCATCTCAGGCAACATCCTGGTGAGCCTCTTCTGTACCCCCTCTAGTGCTATCCCATCCTTCCTGACGTGAGGTGACCAGAACTACGCATGGCACTCGAGCTGTGGCCTGACCAATGCTCTGTACAACTCCAACATTACCTCATTGCCCTTATTCTCTGTGCCACAACTAATGAAAGCAAGTGACCCATATGCCTTCTTAATTATCCTATTCACGTGCTCTATTAACTTCAGGGATCTGTGAATAATTACCCCAAGATCCATCTGTTCCTCTAAGCTACACAGTGTTTTAATATTCATTAAATACTCCCTCATCTTGTTTCTTCTTCCAAAGTATATCACCTTGCACTTGTCAGGGTTAAATACCATCTGCCACTGCTCTGCCCATCTGACCAACCCATCTATATATTCCTGTAACCTACAACCATCGTCTTCACTATTAACCACTCTACCAATCTTGGTGTCGTCTGCAAATTTGCTAAACAGTCCTTTCACACTTTTATCGATATTATTTAAGAATATAACATACAGCAGGGGTCCCAGTACTGAACCTTGTGGTACACTGCTCGACACCAGCCTCCAGTCACTCAAACAGCCTTTTACTAAGCCAGTTTCTGATCCACCTTGCCAAGTTTCCCAGGATTCCATGTGCTTTAACCTTCTCAGTCTCCCGTGTAGGGCCTTGTCAAAAGCTTTGCTAAAATCCATATAAACTACATCAAGTGAACATGCCCCCCACCCACGCACTTGATCACACTTTCAAAGAATTCTAACACATTTGTTAGGCATGACCTCCCTCTGAGAAAGCCACGCTGACTACCCCCAGTCAACCCCTGCTTTTCCAAGTGGGTGTTAATTCGATCGTTCAGAATTTTCTCTGATAGTTTCCCTACCACTGACATGAGACTCAACGGTCTGTAATTTCCTGGTTCATCTCTACCAGCCCTCTTAAGAGATGGAACCACATTAGCCATCCTCCAGTCCTCTGACACTTCCCTTGTGGCCAGAGAGGAATTAAAACTTGGTGCCAGAGCCCCCGCAATTTCCTGCCTCACCTCCCACAGCGTCCTGGCATGCAGTTCATCCGAGCCAGAGAATTTGTCCATGTTTAAGCCTGACAGAGCCTCCAATATCTCCCCATTTCCTATATCAAACTGTGCGAGTCCCTCTTCCTGAATTCCGTACCTACTTTCTCCTTTTCTACAGCGAAGACCGAAGAGAAGTGTTCATCCAACACCATTCCAATATCCTGCAGCTTCACACACAGGTTGACCCCTTGCTCCCCAACAGGCCCCACTCTTTCCCTGGTTAACATCTTATCTTTAATGTATTTATAAAATATCTTAGGATTCTCCCTAATCCTGTTTGCAAGTCCTTTTTCATGTCCCCTTTTTGCTCTTCTAATTGCACTTCCTGTATTCCTCCGGGAGCTCAGCTAAATTGTTCCCTCTGTACTTGCTAAGTGCCCTGCTCTTCCTCCTTATCCAGTCCTGAATTGTCCTGGACATCCAGGGCTCTCTGAACTTATCGCTCCTACATTCGAACCAAGGCCTCCTGGTCCAGGGGTAAGGACTTTGCCACAAGAGGCCTCCCTTGAGACCTTAAGTCTCAGTTGGATTCCTCTGTCCAATATTAGATGTTTACAAGCTGGAGAGCGCAAAATTTTTTAATTAAATCCTTGTTCGGACAAAGAAACTGGTGTCATTTCTCCGAGGCTTAAAACACGATGCAATAACCTGAATGCAGACGTCACCAGAGGCGTTTAGTCTGAGATTTTTCCTCATGTACCTAGGACCGCTTCCCCCTCTTCAGCCTGCTGATATCTCTCACCTGCCCCATAACAGGGAGAAACCTCCTCCCCAACCCGTCGACCTCAAACAGCCGCCACCGATCCAACAGCACCTCCTGCTGGTCATTGTGGAAGAAAGCAGGAACCAGGTTGGTTCCGCCATTCATCAATGCCCTGTACCTCATGTAAGGCAAGAGGTCCTCACCCACCTTGGCACCAAGGTGAGGCGACAACCTAGTGGTATTACCGCTAGACTATTAGTCCGGAAACTCAACTCAACTCATGTTCCAGGGTCCTGGGTTCAAATCCTGCCATGGCAAATGGTGGAGGTAACAAGCATGGGGCTGGATGAACACAGCAGGTCAATCTCATGGCAAATGGTGGAGGTAACAAGCATGGGGCTGGATGAACACAGCAGGTCAATCTCATGGCAAATGGTGGAG
>JAHRHZ010000092.1:9273191-9296336 GCA_024137785.1 Ginglymostoma cirratum | reverse complement strand
TGGGGCTGGATGAACACAGCAGGTCAATCTCATGGCAAATGGTGGAGTTTGAATTCAATTAAACAGCATCTATAATTAAGATGACTATGAATGATTGTTAGAGGAGGAGGAAAAAAATCAGACTCAGTAATACCCTTCAGGAAAGGATATTTCTCAACTTCGTTTGGTCTGGCCTACACGTGACTCCAGACCCACACCAAATGCAATCGACTCTCAGCTGCCCTCTGTAATGGCCTAGCAAGCCTCTCAGCTAGCTCACAACCACCTTCTCAAGGGGCAACTAGGGACGGGTAACAGACGCTGGCCCGCGTTCCGTAAGTGAATAAAAGACAAGCAAGATTAGTGACGCATGTGAACGTACAAATGCAGGAGCAAGAGTTGGCCTTTCGGCCCATCAATACCATCATGGCCGATCTGAAGATGGCCTCAAATCCAAATTCCCGCTCGATCCCGAGAACCAAAGTTAGTCAAGGAAACGGGGGAGGTCAGCAGCTTTGGGGTGGTACAGCAATCTGCTTAGTGACCATCTCCAATCTGCCAGGGGTGAGCATTAAGCCTCAAAACCCCTTTCGGGGCACCGCATATGGGTAAATGTGACGGTGACTGAAGAGGGAGAGCTCTCATATGGAAGGGAATGGCTGCAGCTCAGAGCATGCTGGGAAAAACAGTGGAAATGCGAAGGCAAACAGAGATTCCCGATGCACACAACAAGGACCTGCACATCTTCAACAAGACGACCTTTCAGGAATAAAATTCCCAGCAAAATGACACGGCCATGAAAGAATTCATGCACGACTTGGACAAACATTGAGGCAGTGAGTGGAAGAGGCTTCAAAGAACACAAAGAATGGAAGTTTTGCGAGGTCGGACAGTTAATAGAGCGGGTTGTTAAAGGGAAAATAGACTGGAGCAACAGAAAGTTAAATCCAGAAGCTCCGCAATGAGATGCATTCTTTAGCAACAAAACCGTGAATACCAGGAAGGGTTAAACCACTCAGTACGGTTTGACCAGGCAGCGATTAAACGAGAACAAAACATAGCCCTGCCCCAGAAGGGCTAGCAATTTCTAGAACAGCAACTGCTGCTAGTGAAATAAAAACATAACCAGACCAACAGGAGCAACAGTTAATCTCACTGACTGAGCCAGCTCCAGGCAAAGTCACATTCACGGGATCAAGACAAACCAGCCTATTACCCAGACATTATACAGACTCAGAGCCTCAGCAGCTATTGCAAATAGTTAAACTCTCTTCCATGTGTCCTTGCCTTGAGGACAGTTCCCCTTTAAGAACTCCGTGTTGTTGTGCGTATACAATGTTGTGACTCTGCCTGTTCTGCTGTGGGTTTGCACAAACACAAATTATTTGGGTGCTGCAATGTCTGCTTCTTTGCTTACAATGTGCTTTACCGTTTGATGTGGCCTGACCCACGGAGTTAATCCTTCTCCGTTGAGCGTCCGATTATTAGACCGTTGTTCATTAATGTGACAAAGTCCGTCAAGCTGCGGGTACCGTGACCACCATATTGCCTGTGTGCCTGGCCTCCTCTATGGAGAGACTGGCAAACTGCACTGGACAACCAGTAGATACCAGAGATGCATGTAGTCTTTCACATGCCTTGCTCCTGAACTCAAAGGGGGCAGTGGTGAGGGGGCTAAGGCACCCACGATCTCCTCAGCAGCGAGTTATAAGCGTGTCTGATAAGGGAAGGCTGCCTTCTGCATTAGAGAAGCCATTTTCTGATCCATTCCAATGGCACCTCAGGCCATTGGCCAGTGACACCGGTACCTCAGGTTTCCATGGCAACAGCGTAGGTGCCTACCTGTCAAGGCCCTCAAGTAGCTACAAGATGGTCGCTGGGGTTATCCTAGCCTGAAGATGCCAGGGGAGTACCTCGTAGGAGCCCTCATAAGAAATTGAAGTAGCTATTCTAGATGCGATTGGGCATTACGGGTCACTTATTGAAGTCAGGGTAATGTGCCAATGCACAGCTATCGATTTAACAAATGATAAGTTACAGAGGGTTAGTAGGACCTGGCAATGCTGGAGAATCTGAGATAACAAGGTGTAGAGCTGGATGAACACAGCAGGCCAAGCAGCATCAGAGGAGCAGGAAAGTCGATGTTTCAGGTCGGGACCCTTCTTCAGAAACCATTAAGTGACAGAGAGGCCACTGAGTCTACTCATATGGGGCCCACTCTCCAGGGAGCTTCCTGCAAGGACTAACTGCTCAAGGGGTCTTCAAGATGAATGGCTCTCCCCAATTGAATCAAAAGGCCTCAATGACCATCTGGTGTGGAAACACCTCGATTTGGTTTCTTTAAAATGGGGTCAGTGAAAAGTCACTGTGGACACTGGTGAAATCTTCCAGCAACACCTTCCGAGAAGCTCCAACTGCTTTCCTCCCTTTTTGCTGCCCTTTAAATCTCTACCACACCCCATCCCCACATCCCAACAGCACCAATTTATTCAATGTTGAGGAGTCGGCAAAATCCCTGTTTCTTTGCCTTTCTGAAGTGGTTCATTGGACTCTAGTTCCTCGGTTTCAAATGGTGAATGCAGGCCCCACTTGGGGCACCCTCCCACTCCTCTAACCCCCACACTGGTAGGCCACATTCTACTGTGAGGATATCAAGGCCCCGATACGCAAACCTTGTACTATCCCCTGTAACTTTACATCCGACTCCCACCCCTTCATCCTCAGTCACTGCCCAATTGTAGGGAGTCACGGTGGTATAGTGTATCACTGGGTTAGTAGTCCTGAGGCCTGGACTAATGTCCTAGGTACAAATCCCGCCATGGCAACCAGTAGAATTTACATTCAAACCTGGAATTGAACTTGTTACTAGTTTAACTAGTCAAACTTGTGATTTGGTTGCGGACTTTTCAAAAATAAATAAATCTGGAATTTGGAAGTTACTCTCAGTGATGGTGACCGTAGCAACCATCATCGAATATCGTAAAAACTACATCTGGTTCACTAATGCCCTTTAACGGAGGAAAAACCTGCCATCCTTACCCAGTCTGGCCTACATGTGACTCCATACCCACTGTTAACTCTTAACTGCCCTCTGAAATGACCAAATGACTCCAATCAAGGGGTAATTAGGGATAGGCAACAAATGCTGGCCTTGCCACCAAGTTCAAGAGGTAATTAGGGATGGGCAACAAATGCTGGCCTTGCCACTCAGTTCAAGGGGCAATTATGGATGGGTAACAAATGTTGGCCTTGCCACCCAGTTCAAGGGGCAATTAGGTATGGGCAGCAAATGCTGGCCTTGCCACTCAGTTCAAGAGGCAATTAGGGATGGGTAACAAATGTTGGCCTTGCCACCCAGTTCAAGGGGCAATTAGGGATGGGCAGCAAATGTTGGCCTTGCCACTCAGTTCAAGGGGCAATTAGGGATGGGCAGCAAATGCTGGCCTTGCCACCAAGTTCAAGGGGCAATTAGGGATGGGTAGCAAATGCTGGCCTTGCCAGCGATATGCAAAGCACAACAAAGAGGAGGAGCGGTTGTGCATCGAAGGAGATACGGACTAGTTCAGTAGAACAGTATTCCTTATATTGTGGAGCCCTCGTGTTTATATTAAGGAATCCTGTTACAGTGTAGAAGCATCCCAGTAAGTGATGTAGAAAGTCCCCAGCATTTATTATGACAGTATAGACAGCCCCGTACATGATGCAAAACAATCCTGCAATATTCTACACAGTAAAGGGTATGCTTTAAATAGCTGTGGGCCTGTCATTTACAACAATGGGGCATCTATCATACAATTCTGTTTCACAGAGTGTACACTCTTCCTGGCAATACAGCCCAATACAGCGTAATGAAGCACTGTTTAACAGGTCCTTGACAAGTCGTACGAGACAGGCTTTATTGTATTGAGGCGTGTTGGATTCTGGCCCTGTCAGAACAATCTCCTCCATTGCTTTCTTATTTTATTGACTGCTTTCCAAAGTGCACTCATGCTTTTAAAGCCAGCCAGGAGAATAATGGTTTTCGATGATGTATAAACAAGACAGCGTGGGTTACACAATTATAGAAAGAGAACTGCAGGCAGGGCTTCTCAGGAGTGCAGGCGTTCGGAATATGAACGAAGATGACCAGGAGAACACCTTCTGTCCCATTCCCCACCACACCACACCACACACAATTTGTGTATTGCAATATGGGGTGACACAGTGGCTCAGAGGTTAGCACTGCTGCCACTGGACTTGGGTTCAATTCCATTCTTGGGTGACTATCTGCATGGGTTTCCTCCAGGTGCTCTGGTTTCCTCCCACAGTCCAAAGATGTGCAGGTTAGGGTGGATTGGTCATGCTAAATTGCCCAGTAGTGCCCAGCGATGTGTAGATTAGGGGCATCGGGGGGGGGATGCTCTGAGGGCCAGAGTGGACTTGTTGGGCTGAACAGCCTGTTCCCACACTGGAGGGATTCTATGAACATATACATTCCCCACTCAACACTTCTTTTCCATCCTTTCATGCGATGTAGATGTCAAAGGCAAGACCATGCAAAGGATTAAATAGAATTCTCCAGGTTCATAGTTCCTTGAAAGTGAAGTCGCAGGTAGACAGGATAGTGAAGAAGGCGTTTGGTACACTTGCCTTTATTGGTCAGTGCATTGAGTGTAGCAGTCGGGAGGTCATTTTGCAGCAGTATAGGATATTGGTTAGGCCACTTTTGGAATACTGCATTCAGTTCTGGTCTCCCTGCTAAAGGAAGCGTGTTGTTAAACTTGAAAGGGTTCAGAAAAGATTCATAAGGATGTTGCCAGGATTGGAGGGTTTGAGCTACAAAGAGAGGCTGAATAGGCTGGGGCTATTTTCCCTGGAGCATCGGAGGCTGAGGGGTGACCTTATAGAGGTCTATAAAATCATGAGGGGCGTGGATAGGGTGAATAGGCAAGGTCTTTTCCCTGGGATGGGGGAGTCCACAACTAGACGGCATAGGTTTACAGTAAGAGAGGAAAGATTTAAAAGGGACATGAGGGGCATCTTTTCCATGCAGAGGGTGGTGCATGTATGGAACGAGCTGCCAGAGGAAGTGGTGGAGTTTGGTACAATTACAACATTTAAAAGGCATCTGGATGAGTATACGAATAGGAAGGGTTTAGAGGGATATGGGCCAAATGCTGGCAAATGGGACGAGATTAATTTAGGATATCTGGTTGGTATGAATCGAAGGGTCTGTTTCCATGCTGTACGTCTCTACGCCTATGACTGCAAGAAGAGAGGTTTTTTCCAGAAAGTATAAGATATCGGGCTTGCTTGTTCCCAGTTGTTATGGACCAGGCCAAACGCCCTCAAAATAATCAGAAGATAGTCCAGATCCTAGCTTTTTCTTACTTTAAAAGTAAATGTAAGAGGTTGCATTCCAGATGCAATTTAACCCTATCGCAGGTCAATCTACCAGATTTAAAGCCAAACACACATATTATTCATCCATCTATAGTTAAAATACAACAAGGGAAAGAAGGAATTGGAATAACTTAACTCTATTGGAAAACTTAACAGAATAATTGAGTTGTAAAGAAAGGCTGGAACTTTTTTCACTGGAACGTAGAAGGTTGAAGATGATCTTATAGAAACTTATAAAATAATGTGAGATATATATAGGGTTAATGGTAGTTGACTTTTCCTTAAGATGAGGGATTTCAAGACTAGGGGACACATTTTTAAGGTGAGAGGAATGATATGAGAGGCAAATATTTTACATAGAGTGTTGTTCATATATGGAATGAACTTCTGAGGAAGTGATGGATGTACACACAATTACAATGTTTAAAAGATATTTCGATAGGTTCATGAATAGGAAAGGTTTGGAGGGATATGGGCCAGGAGCAGGCAGGTGGGACTAGTTTAGTTTGGGATTATGGTCAGCATGGACTGGTTGGACCGAAGGGTCTGTTTCCGTGCTCTATGACTCTATGACTCTATAATAGATACAGTAACTATTACTAATTAACTGTTCCCAATATAGTAGCATTCCGTAGACACACCCTTGGTAAATGGCAAATTCAGAACACAGATTGTCTCATGTGCTATTCTATCAGCAAGAGAGAGAGAGATACAGCAGGTCCCCAGACAGAGAAAGAGGTCTCTTGCTTCCACAATCTCAGATCACACCCACTAACTTACTAAAGCAAAATCCCATTTCTGTTTGTGTCTCCACCCATTCAGTCTGCTTCTATTGTTCCAATCTTTAAAAAAAACCCAAGTTTTCACAAGTTGTTTATCTTCTCATAGACTACTCAGTACGGTTCCTCTCTCTAATAGAAACTAGGACAAAACACATCTCTTAAAACCTCAGTATCATCATCCTATTAATTCCACATATCAAAGCACCTCCATCCAGCAACTGTTTAAATTTCCATAGCAGAGATCTACAGTCAAACAATCACCAGTTATGGAATGTCTGCGAAATCTTGCTCGAAGATTTTAACAGTGACTGCACCAAAATTGGTGGAATAGTGGACAGTGAAGAAGGTTATCTAAGATTACTAAGAGATCTTGATCAATCGGGTCAATAGGCTGAAGAGTGGCAGACGGAGTTCAATTTGGATTAATGTGAGGTTTTGGTCTAAAAAACAAGGGCAGGAATTATACAATTAAAGGTAGGGCCTTGGCTAGTGCTGTAGAACAGTTAGACTTAGAGATTCAGGTACATAATTCTTTGAAGTTTGCGTCACGTGTAGACGGGAGGGTGGGGGTGCGGGTAAGGGTGGGTGAGGTTAGAAGGCTTGCCTTCATTGCCCAAACCTTTGAGCTTAGGAGTTGGAATGTTGTATTGAGGTTGCACAGGATGTTGGTGAGGCCTCTTTTGGAGTACTGTGTCCAATTCTGGTCACTCTGTTACGGGAAGGATATTATTAAGTTGGAGAAGGTTCAGAAGAGATTTACCCGGCTGTTGCTGGGAATGGAGTAACAAGGAGAGGCTGGATTGGCTGGGACTTTTTTCATTGAACCATAGGAGGTTGAGGGGTGACCCTGTAGAGGTTTATAAAATCACTGGGGGTATAGATAGAGGAAATGACAGGTGCCTTTTCCCTAGGGTGGGGGATTTCAAGACTAGGAGGTACATTTTTAAGGTGAGAAGAGAAAGATTTTAAAAAGACGAGGGGCAAATTTTTTACACAGAGGGTGGCTTGTGTGTGGGATGAACTTCCAGAGGAAGTGTTGGATGCGGGTATGGTTACAATGTTTAAAAGACATTTGGATAAGTTCATGAATGGGAAATGTTTGGAGGGATATGGGCCAAGCACAGGCAGGTGGGACTAGTTTAGTTTGGGATTATGTTCGGCATGGATTGGTTGGACTGAAGGGTCTGTTTCTGTGCTGTTTGACTCTATGACATTTCAATGACCTTGTTTTAAAGAAACTGATCCAGGTATTTCTATGAAACTCAACATTAATCTAATACTTTCCCACAATTGTTCAAAACTTAAGTCCTTCTGAAAAAAAAAGCATTAAATGTCCCTACGCTTTCGGTTTTGATTTCCAGCTCACATTGCATTTTGCTTTTATCACAGGGTATTCCATCTGTGATACAGCCAGATGTAGAGACTTTTTCAAACCAAGCTGGTTCAGTGATGTTATGCCATACCTCTAGTGCAAGCAGGACCAGAGGTAAGGACACTGCACCACAAGAGCAGCAAATGTACAATTGGAGAAAGGCATCATTCTAACTGTACTCTAATCCCACTCCAGTAAAGAGCAGGAAATGTATTTCCTGATTGTTTGCTGTAACTATATGTTCCTCAATGACCAGCTATCAGGAGTAGAAGCAACATGTGGCTTCGACATCTCTCAGTTGTTAGGTCCCAGACCAAACCCCCTCAAATGGAGATAGCCTAGACCCTAATTTTTATCTTATTTAGTGGCAAGTGTAAGGTGTGGTGTTCCAGATGTGATTCAATTGATCAGACGACTAGACCTGAAGCAAAACACTTTATTTTCACACCACAGTTCAAATATAAACAGAAAAAGAAGAATTGGCGTAACTTTAAGTCTATCAAACTACGTAACAAAATAATATATTATTAAACTTCCACTCATCTGCTGTTCCAATGTAGCAGCATTCCAGAAACACACCCTTGGCAGAGGCAAATTCAGCAAAACAGATTTCCCTCACTTGTGATCTCCTCCAGTCCAGGAGAAGGAACATCGACAGAATGAATCTAGCAGCAGAGAGAGAGCTGTAGTTAGCAGCTTCAACTCCAAAAAAAAACCCCAACTACAACTCCAACAAGCCCCAACTTTAACAACTGAAAGTAAAAACTAAAACCTTCCGGTTGCCATCTCTGCATGCACCAACCAACCCGACCTTCCGGTTGCGATCCAGTTTAATTCTCCCTCCCGCTCCCTTGGTGCCATGTCCATCCTTGGCCTCCACCATTCTCAGAGTGAAGCCAAACATAAACTGGAGGAACAACTCCTCATACTTCCCTTTGGGGGCTTACGGCTCAATGGCCTGAATATTGACTTTACCAGCTTCAAAATCTCTCCTCCTCCAACGTGTCCATCTGCCAACTCACCTATCCGCTCCACCCTTCCCAATGACCAACCATAATAATCCCCTACCTGCATCCACCTATCTCGCGTCTCACCTACCCTCCTCCCAGCCCCGCACCCCCTCTCCTCCCCAGTCTTGAAGAAGGGTTTCATCCCAAAAACATTGACTTTCCTGCTCCTCGGATGCTGTCTGACCGGCTATGCTTTTCCAGCTCCACAATTATTGACTAAAACCTGGGGTCTGTGCGAGCCTGACTCCACACACTCATGCTGCTTTTGCCTACCTTTTTTAATAAAACCCCCAAAGCTGTTTACTCTGCTTTCCCCAGAGCATACAGAACAAATGTCTCAAAAATCACATCTCATCACACACCCCAGGCACCAGGAACAACCATCACATCTTCCATGAGAAAATTGGAGTTTCCATGTCTGTGTGGTTTTATGCAATCCCTCAGGAGGGGCTTTTTTAATTTATTTATTCATTTGTGGGATGTGGCCCAGCATTGAATCCCTAGTTGCCCTTTTGACAAGGTGGAGGTGAGCTGCCTTCTTGAACCACTGCAGTTGACCTGCAGTGGGTTGACTACAATGCCCTTAGGGAGGCAATTCCAGGATTTTGACCCAGCGACACTGAAGAAACGGCAATATATTTCCAAGTCAGGATGGGGAGTGGGTCAGATGGGAAGTTGCAGGGGTTGGTGTTCCTATGTATCTGCTGCCCTTGTCCTTCTGGATGGAAGTGGTCATGGGTTTGGAAGGTGCTGTCTGAGGATCTTTGGTGAATTTCTGCAGGGCATCTTGTAGATGATACACACTGCTGCTACTGAGCGTCGGTGGTGGAGGGAGTGGATGCTTGTGGAGGTGGTGCCAATCAAGTGGGGGCTGCTTTGTCCTGGATGGTGTCAAGCTTCTTGAGTGTTGTTGGAGCTGCACTCGTCCAGGCAAGTGGGGAGTATTCCATCACACTCCTGGCTTGTACCTTGTAGATGGTGAACAGGCTTTGGGGAGTCAGGAGGTGAGTTACTCTCTGCAGGCTGGCCTGCTCTTGTAGTCACTGTATTATTTAGAGACATATTTAGAAACACAGGGCCTAGTATTAAGAAGCAGGAGCACCCCACTTATGGCTGCACTGCTATTCAATAAGGGTCAGAGCTGATCTGATTGTGGTCTCAATGCCCTTTGATCCTGCCATTATCCTTAAGTCTTTGTTTATAAAAAGTCTATCAAAGATCCAGTCTCTACTCCGTTGTCAGGAAGAGACTCCAAATGCTAATGTGATTGGTTGCTCAGTGGTTGTCTTCAGGGTCCTGGGTTCAATCCCAGCCTCGGGTGATTGTCTGTGTGGAGTTTGTACATTCTCTGTGTTGGTGTGCTCTGGGTTTCCTCCCACAGTCCAAAGATGTGCAGGTTAGGGTGGATTGGCCGTGCTAAATTGCCCACATAGTGTCCAGGGATGTGCAGGCTAGGTGGATTAGCCATGGGGAAATGCAGGGTTACATGGATGGGGTGGATCTGGGTCGAATGCTGTTCAGAGGGTCAGTGTGGACTCAATGGACCAAATGGCCTGCTTCCACACTGTAAGGGCTCTGTGATTTGAGAGACAAAAAATGTTTTGATCCCTCATCTGTACAATATCTTTCTTTATTTTAGTCTCCCACACATGTCCCAGTCCCCCATACTCTCCAGTCCCCATAAGATCTTATATCTTTCAATGCGATCACCTCTCGTCTCTTCTGAACTCCAATAAATATTGGAGCTGCTCCTGCCTTGGTTTAACTCAATTGGTGTGAAATTTATGCTGTAGCACGGCAAAACAGATAAGAATATATTAAACCCTTGGTGCTGACATGCTGCAGCTTACACTCAGTGTAAACAGTCAGGGAGACTTGTTTACAGTGAGCACAGAATTTGTGAGGGATTCTGTACGAGCCAGCATTCTTGTGTATTCAGAGTGGTCGGGGAACACAGTCCCACAGTAGAATTGCTTCCTTTAATGGCCTTAGCCCTGGTACCTTGTGGATTTGCTATAAAATACATTAAGAGCATGCCCCTATCCATGCAATGCTGAGTGGGAACAGAGCCCTGGTCTGTGAGGGAGGAAGGTGCTAATGGAAAGGACTGGTCAAGTTGCCTCCAGCGTCATCCTCCAGGAATTAAAGACTGGCACCCAGGACACCGCAGAGAAAAGTCGTGGAGTCGTTTAAAAACAAAAACTGGGTGTTCTTTTTCATTCAAAAGTTACATTTAGATAGCGCCTTGCACTACCAAATGCCTCCAGCCACTTTGCAGCCGAGTGTTTTTCCTTGAACTTGTACCTTTTGAAGGTGCGGCCGCCGTTGTAATGTCGGAAAGTTGTAGAGCCGCAGTCATTCAGCGTACAAACAGGCCGTTCGGCCCACCCTGTCCATACTGACCCAACAAACACCAAACTACACCAATCCCATTGCTCTGCCTCTGATCCACAGACGACTAAGCCCTGGCATCTTAAGTGCTCATCCAGATGCTTCTTAAAAGTTGCAAGAGGATCTGTCTCCACCACATTCCCTATTTCTACCACCCTCTCAGTAGAATCCTAGAGTGTGGAAGCAGGCCATTCAGTCCATCGAGTCCACAGTGACCCTCCAAAGAATTCCCGCCCAGACCCACCTTCACCCATCCTATAACCCTATATTTCCCATGACTAACCGACCTCACCTGTGCATTATGTTCAATTTAGCACATCCAATCCACCTAACCCCCACATCTTTGGATTGTGAGAGGAAACCAGAGCAAACCCATGCACAGGCAGGGAGAATGTGCAACCTCTACACAGACAGTTGCCTGAGGGTGGAATCGAACGCAAGTCCCTCGCGCTGTGAGGCTGTCGTGCTAACCACTGAGCCACCCAGAAATGAAGTAAATAGTTTTCTCAGATCCTCTCGAAGCTACTTACTCCTCACCTTAAGCTCTCTGGCCTTAGACACATTTGCCAAGGGGAAAATATTCTCACCATCCACCCTGTCTACGCCTCTCATCACTTTGTATACGTCAGTCAGATTACCCATCAGCTTCCTCTGCTCCAGGGAAAACAAACCCACCTTTTGGTGAAATGCATTTGGACACTCATGGTTTGCCATCATCATGTGACCTCTGTTGCAGTTGTCCTCAGTCGGGGGAGAGAGGCCATTAAGCCTTGCACATGGGACAGAAGTGTGGCAGGAAATTTCCACACAGCTAGATCCGGCAACTTGCAGTGTAATAAAGACTCGAATTTGATGTTGGTTGAAGGCTGAGTGTTGGCCAAAACCGAGGGAGGAAAGGTCTGGTCTTGATTTAATGTCTCCTCTGACTCTGGACAAAGCAGCGCATCCACAGCACTGCACTGGAGTGCCAGCTTTGTCTCTCTGTATTCAAACCATGGAGCGGGACTTGAACTCAAACGCTCTACCCACTGAGGCATAGCTACTCTTGTGAAGTTCTCTCACTCATTATACTGGATGTGCAAAGGAGACAAAGGCTGGTTATAGACTCATGGAGTTATACAGCATGGAAACCTGCACTTGAGTCCAACCAGTCCATGCCGACCACATTCCCAACCTAAACTGGTCCCACCTGCCTGCACTTGGCAAATATCCCTCTAAACCTTGGAGATAGTAGGAACTGGAGTCTGAGATGACAAGGTGTAGAGCTGGATGAACACAGCAGGCCAGGCAGCATCATAGGAGCAGGAAAGCTGATGTTTCGGGTCTGGACCCTTCTTCAGAAATCCCAAGACCAGCCCCTCTCATCCCCGCCTCCTTGACCTGTCCGTCTTCCCTCCCACCTACCCGCCCCTCCCTCCTCACTGACCAACCCCCATCCCAGCTCCCTACCTACACTCACCTGTACTGGCTTCATCCCTGCCTCCTTGACCTTTTCGTCTTCTCTCCATCTATCTGCTCCTCTATCCACCTTCCATCATCGCCTCCCCATCTCTCTACTTATTTCAGAGCCCCCTTTTCCTCCCCAATTTCTGAAGAAGGGTCCAGACCCAAAACGTCAGCTTTCCTGCTCCTCTGATGCTGCCTGGCCTGCTGTGTTCATCCAGCTCTACACCTCGTTATCCTTCTAAACCTTTTCTATTTTTAAACGTTGTATCTGTACTCGCATCTGTCACTTCCTCTGGAAATTCATTCCACACATGAACCACTCTCGGTGTAAAAAAAATTCCCTTTATGTCTTTTTTAAACCTTTCTCCTCTCACCTTAAAAATATACCCCCCTAGCCTTGGAATCCCCCACCCTAGGGAAAAGAAATCTGCCATTCACTGGATCTATATCCCTCATCATTTTATAGGCCTCTATGAGGTCACCTCTCAACCTCCCATGCTCAAGCAAAGAAAGTCCCAGCCTAGCCCCATTACTCAAACCTTGCATTCCCGGCAACATCTTGGTGAATCTTTTCTGGTTGATGTAGACTAATCATCCAATCAGATTGGTTTTCCAACTGCTCATGGGATAGCCGGGGGGTAGGTGTTGTAGGTTGGCCATTGTGCCAATGGTTGGGGATATTGGAGGTTATGTGATACTTCCTCCAAACTCTATGATTATATTCAAAGAGAGATGTTCACGTTCGGGATGGGGTTTCCGTCAATCACATAGTCAGTCTGTTCCTGATGTGGCCTCCTCTACATCGGGGAAACCAAGTGGAGGCTTGGGGCCCGCTTTGTGAAACACCTACACCTACACAAACGACTCCACCTCCCAGTCGCAAACCACTTCAACTCCCCCTCCCACTCCCTGGGGGACATGTCCACCCTGGGCCTCCTCCAGTGCCACAATGATGCCACCTGAAGGTTGCAGGAACAGCACCTTATATTTCGCCTGGGAACCCTTCAGCCCAATGGTCTCAATGTGGACTTCACAAGCTTCAAAATCTCCCCACCCCCGACCTCATCCCAAAACCAGCTTAGCTCATCCCCACCTCCCTGACCTGTCCGTCTTTTCTCCCACCTATCCACTCCTCCCACCTCAACCCCCACCCCCATCTCCTACCTACCAGCTCATCCCTGCCTCCTTGACCTGTCCATCTTCCCTTGACTGATCAACCCCCATCTTAACTCCCCACCTACACTCACCTTTACTCACTCCATCCCCACCTCCTTGACCTGTCCGTCTCCTCTCCACCTATCTGCTCCTTTATCCATCTTCCATCCACCTCCCCCTCTCCCTCTATTTATTTCAGAATCCCCTTCTCCTCCCCAATTTCTGAAGAAGGGTCCAGACCTGAAACGTCAGCTTTCCTGCTCCTATGATGCTGATTGGCCTGCTGTGTTCATCCAGCTCCACACCTTGTTATCTCAGTCAAATGGGATTGTGTATGTTAATGACATGTTGATGTCTGAGACAATGTAACACTGACATCGGCAGTCACATGGGTGACACTGGCTAGGCCTAACTTTTATTGCCCACAGTGCAGTTGAAAGTCAATCACATTGAGGCCTGAGCAGATGAAGATATTCTTACCTAAAGATGGGATTCCCCCAGCAATTCACTATGGTCATAGTTAAACTCTTAATCCGCGATGGTGGGATTTGAACCTGGGTCTCTAGATTAATAGGCCAGGTAATAGTACCCCTAGGCCATTGCCTCCTACAGGCAGGAGATCCTCCTGGCTGAGCTGAAGACCTGCATGTTGTTCAATAAGAGTGAACGCAGTGTAGCCGAGGGGAGCAGCACAGGATAGAACCCTGAAACCTCATTGCAGTGTGACCCATGAGAGCTGATCAACTAGGGGTTGCATCAGCAGATCGAACTAAGATTCAGCGGTGTTCTGACCAAAGTGCAGTACCGTACGATCCACCCCCTCCTGATGTGCGTGACCTGTCTTTTGGATCAAACGGCTTGCCCCACCAGCTTCTGAGGCTCAAGCAAGCTTTCTCATCTCTGAGACAGAGGGTTCAAGTCAGGGCAATAAGCTGGGTTGCCTCCATTATCGCCCCCTGGTGTGAAACTGAGACTGCTGTACCTTGGGAGAGTTCTGTTTTGCAAGAAGACATTAAAAGGAAGACCCCAGCTGTCTTCTCAAGTGAGTGTGAAATAGAATCATAGAATCCCAACAGTGTGGAAACAGGCCCTTTGGCCCAACAAGGCCACACCGACCCTTGCAGCGTCCCACCCAGACCCATCCCCCTCTAACCCACACATCCCTGAATACTACAGGCAATTTAGCATGGCCAATCCACCTAGCCTGCACAACTTTGGACTGTGGAAGGAAACTGGAGCAAACACACACAGACACGGGGAGAATGTGCAAACTCCACACAGACAGTCACCCAAGGCTGGAATCAAAGCTGGGTCCCTGGTGCTGTGAGGCTGCAGTGCTAACCACTGAGCCACAGAGGGAAGGCAGCTCTGAAACGTGAAATAATTTGATGAAGAGCAGGGGAGCGCAATACCCCGATAACCTGGACAATATTTATCTCTGCACTGACACCAGTGAAAACATTGTTCCATCCTTGAGTCAGTGAATTGCGTCACTTACACTACATCACTTCACCAGCATCAACAAAGGCACTATCTAAATGCAGACATTACCTTCATTACTCACAGGCAGCTTTATGAGGCTGTGTCTTCCTGTCACGGTGTGTACTTCTGTGAGAGGGGAGGCTGATGGGGCCAACATGTGACAGGCAGAGCTGTCGGAGATACAGCAGAACAAACAAATGATAGAGTGGAATCTGTATTCTGCTGCGTGCAGATGTTCAGCAAACAAGGGAAAACATCATAAAACAATCAAGTAGTAACGGTCTGTAGGTAACTGTCCGCGCTCAAAATAACACAACGGGAATGTGATGGCTGCCCAGCTTCAGTTTTTACAGTACGGCTTGTCCTACATCCTAATTGGCATTTTTTAAAAATTCATTCACGGCATGAGGGCATCGCTGGCAAGGCCAGCATTTATTGTCCATCCCTAATTGCCCAGAGGGCAGTTAAGCTTCAACCCACATTACTGTGGGTCTGGAGTCACATGTAGGCCCAGGCTGAGTAAGGATGGCAGTTTCCTTCCCCTAAAGGCATATTCCACATTAAGTACAAGTGCTTTCCATAGGAGCAGAAGCAGGCCACTCAGCCCATTGACTCTGCTCCATCATTCAAAAAGATCATGGCTGATCTGATAACCCTCAACTCCACTTTCCTGTCTCTTCCCCACAACCTTCAATTCCCTTCCTGATTAAAAATCTCTCTGTGTCAGCTTTGAATATACTGAATGACCTAGCCTCGACAGCCCTGCATGATAGAGAATGCCACAGATTCATTTCCCACTGGGGTCCTCTCTGCCTTCAATGGACAAATCTTCATTCTGAAACTTTTCCTCTGGTCCTAGACTGTCCCACAAGGGGAACCAACCTCTTTACATCTACCCTTTCAATCCCCCTCAGAATCTGACATGTTTCACTCTTCTAAACGCCAATGTGTATAAGTCCGACCAAGAATTATAGATCTGTACAGCACAGAAACAGACCCTTCGGTCCAACATATCCATGCCAACTAGATATCCTAAATTAATCTAGTCCCATTTGCGAGTATTTGGCCCATATCCCTCTAAACCCTTCCTATTCATACACCCATTCAGATGCCTTTTAAATGTTGGAATTGTACCTGCTCCACCACCTCCTGTGGCAGCTCATTCCATACACTTACCACTCCCTGCATGAAAAAGTTGCCCCTTAGGTCCCTTTTAAATCTTTCCCCTCTCACTTAAACCTATGCCCCTCTAGTTTTGGACTCCCCTACCCTGGGAAAAAAAACATTGACTATTCACCCTGTCCATTCCCCTCATGATTTTATAAACTTCTTTAAGGTCACACCTCAGCCTTGGATACTCCAGGTAAAATAGCCCCAGCCTATTCAGCCTTTGCCTGTAGCTCAAACCCTCAAACCCTGGCAACATCCTTGTAAATCTTTTTTCGAACCGTTTCAAGTTTAACAACATCATCCCTATAGCGAGGAGACCAGAATTGAATGCAGTATTGCAAAAGTGGCCTAACCAATGTCCTGTACTGCCGCGACATGAGGCCCCCCAGCTCCTACATTCAATGAACTGACCAATGAAGGCAAACACGCCAAATGCATTCTTCACTATCCTATCTACCTGCCCCTCCATTTTCAAGGAACTATGAACCTGCTCTCCAAGGTTTCTTTGTTCAGCCACACACCCTAGGACCTTAGCCCAGGTCTTACTCAACCACTCCTCATTAGACAGCCCCTCAAACCTGGCATCAACCTAGTGATCTTTTTGTGGACTGCCTCGAATGCTAGTCTATCTTTCCCCAGATAAGGGCACCGAACTTGTTCACAGTATTCCCACTGTGGTCTGACCCATGCCTGTTAGAGTGGTTAATGTGCCTCCTGAAAACGTGTGTGGAAAATGACAACACACAGAATGAAGAAGACCTTAGCTACAAGAGACCAAGTAAAATCATAGAACTCCTACAATGTGGAAGCAGGCCATTCAGCCCATCAAGTCCACACTGACCCTCCGGAGCATCCCAACCCATCCCTGTAATCCTGCATGTCCCATGGCTAACACAGCTAGCGGGCATATCCCTGGGCACTATGGGTAATTAAACATGGCCAATCCACCCTAACCTGCACATCTCTGGACTGTGGGAGGAAACCAGAGCACCTGGAGGAAACCCACGCATATACAGGGAAGAACGTGCAAACTTCACACAGATAGTCGCCTGAGGGAGGAATCAAACCCAAGTCCCTGGCAGACTGAGGCAGCGTTGCTAACCACTAGGCCACTATGGTGGAGGGATGGCCATTGATAAGGCAGCCAAAGATGGTTGGGTCCAGGACACCACCCTAAGGAACCCCTGCAGAGGTGTCCTGGTGATGAGATGACTGATCTCCAACAAATCTTCCCGAGTGCCAGGTATGACGCCAACCAGCAAACAGTTTGCCCCCTGCTACCCATTGATCCCAGTTTTGCCAGGGCTCCTTGATGCCACACTCGGTTGAATGTAGCTTTGATGTCAAGGGCTGTCACTCTCACCTCCCCTCTGGAATTAAGCTCCTTTGTCCATGTTTGAACCAAGGCTGTAATGAGGTCAGAAGCTGAGTGGCCCTGGCGGAACCCAAACTGGGCTTTGATGAAATGATTGTTACTGAGAAAGTGCTCCTTTGTCAACTCTGGCAACAACCATTTCCATCACATTGCAACTGATTGGCCAGACTGAATTTGACGTGTTTTATTTTCTTATGGATAGGTCATACCTGTGAGTCCGCCAGTATTGTAGCTGAGCTGGAACAGCTTGCGTAAGGGCTCAGCTATTTCAGAAGTACAAGTCTTAAGTACTATTGTCCGAATGTTGTCAGGGTCTATAGCCTTTGCAATATCCACATCTTCAGGCACTTTTTGCTATCAAGTGGGGTGAACCAAATTGGCTGGAGACAGACATCTGTGGTCATAGAATCCTTACATCGTGGAAGCAAGCCATTCAGCCCCTCCAAAAATTATCCCACCCAGACCCATTCTACATTTCCCATGGCTAACACACCCAGCCTGCACATCCCTGGACACTCTAGCATGGCCAATTCACTCTAACCTGCACATCTTTGGATTGTGGGAGGAAACCCATGCAGACACGGGGAGAATGTGCAAACTCCACACAGACAGTCACCTGAGACTAGAATCAGACCCAGGCCCCTGCTGATACAGGGCAGTAGTGCTAACCACTGAGCCACCATATCACAGCATGGGCTGCTGGAGACCTGTGGAGGAGGCTGAGATGGATCATCCGCTCTGTACATCTAGCTGAAGTTGGATGTAAATACGCCAGCCTTATCTTTTTGCATGGATGTGCTAGGGTCATCGACAATGGGGATATTTGGGGAACCTCTTCCAGTGAGTTGTCCATCACCATTCACAACTGCATGTGGCAGGACTGCAGAGCTTAGATCTGATCCCTGAAAGATCACTCTGAGGAGGAGGTAGGCAGAGTTTTGAAATATCAGGACAATGAGGAACCAGCACAAAAGAGGTAGTGCAGTGCGGAGCTTGAGGAACGCAGCAGACCAGGCAGTATCAGAGGAGGAGGAAAGTTGATGTTTCAGGTCGGGACCCTTCTTCAGAAATGGGGAGGGGAGGGGGAGGCAGGAAATGGGACCTCAGAAATCAACAGAGAGGAGGGTTGGGGTTGGGGAAGGTAGGTGGAATGGTGACAGGTGGGGCCATTGGGCTTAAGGTCCCAAGGCTGAATATTAGGTGCTGCTCCTCCAGTTTCTGGGTGGCATCATTGTGACACTGGAGAAGGCCCAGGATGAACATATTGCCCAGGGAGGGGGAGGTGTTGCTGTTTGGCGTAAACAGAGCACAGGTGCTCTACAAAGCGGGCTCTGAGCCTCTGATTGGTCTCACCGATGTAGAGGAGGCCACATCGGGAGCAGCAGATGCAGTAGACAACATTAGCAGATGCGCAGGTGAACTTCTGTCTGATATGGAAGGTTTGTTTTGTACCTTGAGTGGAGGTGAGGGGGGAGGTGTAGGGGCAAGTGTAGCATTTCCTGCGGTTGCAGGGAAAAGTGCTGGGGGTGGTGGGGTTAGTGGGGAGTGTGGAGCGGACAAGGGAAGTGGCGGAGAGGGCGAGCCCTACAGAAGGCAGATAAGGGTGGAGAAGGAAATATGGTTGACGGGTCAGATTGCAGGTGGCGGAAGTGGCGGAGAATGATACTTTGAATCTGGAGGTGAGTGGGTGATACGTGAAGACAAGGGGGATTCTGTCTCTATTTTTGTTGCAGGGAGGGGGTGTGAGGGCTGAGGTGTGGGAAACGCAAGAGATGAGGTCGAGGGCGTTATCGACCACTGAAGGGGGGTGTTGCGGTCCTCGAAATGAGGGCATCTAGGATGTTTGGGAGTGGAACGCCTCATCTTGGGAGCAGATGCACCTGAGGCGGAGGAATTGGGAGTAGGGGATGGCATTCTTGCAGGAAGGTGGGTGAGAGGAGGTGTAATCTAGGTAGCTGCAGGAGTTGCGGGCTTGAAGTAGATGTCAGTTTTGAGGTGGTCACCAGAGATGGAGACAGAGAGGTCCAGGAAGGAGAGAAAGGTATCAGAGATGGTCCAGGTGAACTTGAGGTTGGGGTGAAAGGCATTAGTAAAGTTGATGAACTGTTCAAGCTCCTCGTGGGAGCACGAGGCGATGCCGATACAGTCATCAATGTAGCGGAGGCAGAGGTGGGGGATGGGGCCAGCATAGCTGTGGAAGAGGGACTGTTCCAAGTATCCTACAAAGAGGCAGGCATAGCTTGGGCCCATGCAGGTACCCATGGCCACCCCCTTTGTCTGTAGGGAGCGGGAGGAGTTGAAGGAGAAGTTGTTAAGGGTAAGGACGAGTTCTGTTAAGTGGATGAGGGTGTCGGTGGAGCGGGGCTGGTTGGGCCTGCGGGAGAGGAAGAAGCAGAGGGCTTTTAGGCCATCTGCATGGGGAATGTAAGTGTACAGGGACTGGAAGTCCGTAGTGAAGATTAGGTGTTGGGGGCCAGGGAATTGGAAGTCTTGGAGGAGGTGGAGGGCATGGGTGGTGTCCTGGATGTAAGTGGGGAGTTCCTGGACCAACGGGGAGCAAACAGAGTCAAGGTAAGTGGAGATAAGTTCAGTGGGGCAGTGGAGTTGAGCCGTGGGGCAGACCAGTCACGTTCTTACAGAATGCCGGGCCTAGCCTGAGGGGCTGAATGGCCTACTCTTGCTCCTTAAGGTCCATTTGTTGTGGGAGTGTTTAGCTCTGTCTGTCAAATTGCTGGAGGGCATCTTCCCAAACACATTAAATGTGCATCTCCTGGACATTGTACGTAAAATAAACAGAAGCCTAGAAAGAAATAGTACTTGCTCTGTTAAAAAAATGATTCTGTTTATTAATTATGGGAATATTCAAAAAGCTTGATAAGACTGGGCAATTAGAGGCAGGTGATCACACAATGAAAGCTCTCGTAGTCCTTCCACCCAAAGTTGGTAACCCAGTTACAACAATCCGCACCCCCACCCCCAGAGCATTAATAAAGGTCGGGGTGAACATGGTATTGATTTCCCAAATGTCAAGTGGTGTTGAAAGATGAAGGATTTACATGCACTGATCAGTAAATGATGACCTTGTCAGCAGGTTTTGGATTACAAACAGGACTGTCATTCCTGGTGAACAGTCAAGGACTTACATCTGGATCCTGCAGCATTATACCACTCATCCAAAGACCATTTGGGCCATCATACTTGTGCTGGTATGAATGGTTCATTCTGTCTCAATCGACCAAGAGAACGTGAGGTGAGATTTGGTTTGATTTAGTTAAGCCCAGTTTATCTTTTTAAAGCCTGTAGTTCACTCAAGCAAGGAAGGGCTGCGGGAGCTGTGGAATTGTGTTGTCTTCTGGGAACTGAATACCTCAAAGAAAGAACAGTATGTTCCTGAATTTGTAAGAGGACTTGACCTATTGGAATGCTAGGCAACAGTTGTGAATGGGACACGAAATGATCCTTTGGGAATCTGCACAAAAGGAATGTTTGTGTGGAGTTTGCACATTCTCCCTGTGTCTGCGTGGGTTTCCTCCGGGTGCCCCGGTTTCCTCCCACAGTCCAAAGATGTGCAGGTTAGGGTGGATTGGCCATGCTAAATTGCCCATAGAGCCCAGGGATGTTTAGTTTAGGTGGGTTAGACATGGGAAAATGTAGGGGTAGGGGAATGGGTCTGGGTGGGTTGCTCTTCAGAGGGGCGGTGTGGGCTTGTTGGGCCGAATGGCCTGTTTCCACACTGTGGGGATTCTATGATCTATGATTCTATGATCTATGACCTATGATATGGGGGAAAGATTGAGAGTTACAGAGTCATTCACGATGCAGGAGATGCGTTTAGAGTCAGAGAGGTCTACAGCATGAAAACAGGCCCTTTGGCCTAACCGGCCTAGGCCACCCAAATTCAGCCAATCAAATTCCTTGTAGCTCTTTAAGGAGCAGTCCTGTCAGTTCCATTCCCCTACTTGATCCCCACAGCCTTCAAAATTAAGTATCCATTTCAGTATCCATTCACTTTCTATGTCTTGTTATGGCCCAGAATCATTTTGAGGGTAGCCGAGATCCTAACCTTTTCTCAAAGGCAAATGTAAAGGGCCTACTCCCAATGCAATGCGATTGGTCAAACTTCTCGATGTTAAGCAAAACACAATTTATTTAAACACTGTAGTTAAAATACAACCAAAGAAAGAGGGATTTAGAAATAACAACTCTGTTGAAAAACTTAACGAATAATAGATACAATATCTATGACTAATTAACTGTTCCTATATAGTAACATCCCATAAACACATCCCTTGGCAAAAAATAGAAAAAATAGAGTTTTACATGCAGTTCTCCAAACCACGAGGGAAAAACATCTAGAGAAAATTCAGACAGCGGCAGCCAAGAAACATTGACTGAAGCTTCCAACTCTGTTGAGACCCCAACAGCTTCTGTTGCTACGGGGAAAAAAAGAACAAAACCCAGAAATCTGGATCTGTGAGAACTGGCCATACCCATCAGGCTGTTTACAAAATAAGGCCCAAGGCCTCCCAAGCTGTTTACTCAAGTCGTTCTATGGCATACAGCTCGACACCTCTGCCTTACAACCTTTCTTCCAGAAAACTCAGGACAAAATAACCTCTTAAAGTGACAACATCATCACAGTCTTTGTCAGGATTCTACACAATAATCCCAACTGCCTTTGTAGAGCATTATTAATGTTGTATCATGCCCAGGATATTTCCCACAAGCACAAACAGACACAGACTGACAGAGATAAAAGGTACTGCAGATGCTGGAGAATCCGAGATAACAAGCATGGGGCTGGATGAACACAGCAGGTCAAGCAGCATCATAGGAGCAGGAAAGCTTGACGTTTCGGGCCTAAACCCTTCATCAGAAATGGGGGAGGGGGAGAGGGTTCTGAAATAAATAGGGAGAGAGGGGGAGGCGGATAGAGGATGGATAGAGGAGAGGATAGGTGGAGAGGAGGCAGACAAGTCGAAGAGGCGGGGATGGAGCCAGTAAAGGTGAGTGTAGGTAGGGGGGTAGGGAGGAGATAGGTCAGTCCAGGGAGGACGGACAGGTCAAGGGGGCGGGATGATGTTAGTAGATAGGAGATGGGGGTGTGGCTTGAGGTGAGGGGAAAAACCGGTTAGGGAGGTGGAGATGAGCTGGGCTGGTTTTGGGATGCGGTAGGGGGAGGGGAGATTTTGAAGCTTGTGAAATCCACATTGATGCCATTGGGCTTCAGGGTTCCCAGGCTGAATATGATTTGTTGTTCCTGCAGCCTTCGGGTGGCATCACTGTGGCATTGTAGGAGGCCAAGGATGGACATGTCATCTGAGGAATGGGAGGGGGAGTTGAAATGGTTCGCGACTGGGAGGTGCAGTTGTTTGTTGCGAACTGAGCGCAGGTGTTCTGCAAAGCGGTCCCCAAGCCTCCGCTTGGTTTCCCCGATGTAGAGGAAGCCACAACGGGTACAGCGGATGCAGTATACCACATTGGCAGATGTGCAGGTGAACCTCTGCCTGATGTGGAAAGTCTTCTTGGGGCCTGGGATTGGGGTGAGGGAGGAGGTGTGGGGGCAGGTGTAGCACTTCCTGCGGTTACAAGGAAAAGTGC
>JAHRHZ010000092.1:9230343-9263191 GCA_024137785.1 Ginglymostoma cirratum | reverse complement strand
CCTTCTTCAGACCCTTTTCTGAAGAAGGGTCTAGGCCCGAAACGTCAGCCTTCCTACTCCTCTGATGCTGCTTCGACTGCTGTGTTCATCCAGCTCTACACCTTGTTATCCCTGCCTAATACTGACGTAATTGGTCCTCCCCCAATTTAGGACCTTCCCACAAGGTCCTGACTTATCTTTATTCATAGCTATCTTAAAACCTAAGGCGTTGTGGTCACTGTTTCCAAAATGCTCTGCCATTGAAAGGTCAGTCACCTGGTCAGGCTCATTAGCCAATATAATGCCCATTATGGCCCGTCATCTTGTTGGATTATCCACATACTATTTCAAGAAACCCTCTTAGATGCACTTGACAAATGCTGCCCTTGTACGCCTCTTGCTGTAAGGGGGTCTCAGTCAATATTGGGAAAGCTAAAGTCACCCGCTATGACAACTCTGTTTTTGTTGCCCCTTTCCATAATCTGCCTACATATTTGTTCCTCAATGTCTTGGTGTCTGTTGGGGGACCTATAGTCCATTCCCATCACAGTGATTGCATCCCATCTTATTTTTGACCTCTACCTATATTGCCTCAGTGGATGAGCCCTCCAACGTGTCCTCTCAGGATGCAGATGTAACATTCTCCCTGATCAATAATGCAACTCCTCCACCTCTTTCAAATTCCTCTCTATCTCGTCTAAAACAATGAAACCCCGGAAAGTTGAGCAGCCAGCCCTGTCCCGCTCTCAACCAAGTCTCTGTAATGGCCACAACATCATAGTCCCTTGTACCAATCCAGGCTCTAAGCTCATCTGTTTTACCTATAATTCTCCTGCGTTGAAATAAACACACTTCAGCCCATTAGTCCCATCGTGTTCATTTACCTGTCTGTGCCTATCCTTCCTTTCTGGTTTACTGGTCCTAACATCTACCTTCCCCTCAATCCCTTTACTTGCTGACCTGCTGCTCCCTGCCACTCTCATTAAACCCTCCCAAATAACACTAGTGAACCTCCCTGAGAGGAAATTGGTTCCCCTCCAGGGTATTGGTTGACACTTAACAGCCCTCTGAGCAGTTAGCAATGGACAATAAATGTTGGGCCTAGCCAGCGATGCCCTCAGCCCATGAATGAACAAAAAAAAATTAGAGTATTAGAATTTTATGCAAGATAAGGAGGCCATTCAACCCATTAGAGTTATACAATCTCAACAAGGAGCCAGCTCAGAGGCCGCTTTGTAGAGCACCTGCGCTCTGTTCAAGACAAACGACAACACCTTCCAGTCACGAACCACTTCAACTCCCCCTCCCACTCCCTGGATGACATGTCCATCCTGGGCCTCCTCCAGTGTCACAATGATGTCACCCGGAAACTGGAGGAGCAGCACCTCATATTCTGCATTGGGAGCCTACAGCAACTTTCAGGGATCTATGCACATGGACACCGAGATCGCTCTGCTCGTCCACACTACCAAGAATCTTACCATTAGCCCTGTACTCTGTATTCCTGTTACTCCTTCCAAAGTGAATCACCTCACACTTTTCTGCATTAAACTCCATTTGCCACCTCTCAGCCCAGCTCTGCAGCTTATCTATGTCCCTCTGTAACCTGCAACATCCTTCCGCACTATCCACAACTCCACCGACTTTAGTGTCATCCGCAAATTTACTAACCCATCCTTCTACGCCCTCATCCAGGTCATTTATAAAAATGACAAACAGCAGTGGCCCCAAAACAGATCCTTGCGGTACACCACTAGTAACTGAACTCCAGGATGAACATTTCCCATCAACCACCACCCTCTGTCTTCTTACAGCTAGCCAATTTCTGATCCAAACCGCTAAATCACCCTCAATCCCATGCCTCCGAATTTTCTGCAATAGACTACAGTGGGAAACCTTATCAAACGCTTTACTGAAATCCATATACACCACATCAACCGCTTTACCCTCAGCCACCTGTTTGGTCACCTTCTCAAAGAACTCAATAAGGTTTGTGAGGCACGACCTACCCTTCACAAAGGGTTGACTATCCCTAATCAAATTATTCCTTTCTAGATGATTATAAATCCTATCTCTTATAATCCTTTCCACCACAACCGAAGTAAGGCTCACTGGTCTATAATTCCCAGGGTTGTCTCTACTCCCCTTCTTGAACAAGGGGACAACATTTGCTATCCTCCAGTCTTCTGGCACTATTCCTGTAGACAATGATGACATAAAGATCAAAGCCAAAGGCTCTGCAATCTCCTCCCTAGCTTCCCAGAGAATCCTAGGATAGATCCCATCTGGCCCAGGGGACTTATCTATTCTCACACTTTCCAGAATTGCTAACACCTCCTCCTTATGAACCCTAATCCCGTCTAGTCTAATAGCCTGTATCTCAGTATTCTCCTCGACAACATTGTCTTTTTCATGTGTGAATACTGACGAAAATTATTCATTTAGCGCCTCTCCTATCTCTTTGGACTCCACGCACAACTTCCCACTACTGTCCTTGACTGGCCCTAATCTTACTCTAGTCATTCTTTTATTCCTGACATTTCTATAGAAAGCTTTAGGGTTTTGTTTGATCCTACCTGCCAAAGACTTCTCAGTCCCCTCCTGGCTCTTCTTAGCTCTCTCTTTAGGTCTTTCCTGGCTAACTTGTAACTCTCAAGCGCCTTAACTGAACGTTCACGCCTCATCTTTACATAAGCCTCCCTCTTCCTCTTGACAAGAGATTCAACTTCTTTAGTAAACCACAGTTCCCTCGCTCGACCACTTCCTCCCTGCCTGACAAGGACACGCAGTAGCTGTTCCTTGAACAAGCTCCACATTTCAGTCGTGCCCATCCCCTGCAGTTTCCTTCCCCATCCTATGCATCCTAAATCTTGCCTAATCGCCTCATGATTGCCTTTCCCCCAGCTATAACTCTTGCCCTGCGGTATAGACCTGTCCCTTTCCATCGCTAAAGTAAACGTAACCGAATTGTGGTCACTATCACCAAAGAGCTCACCTACCTCCAAATCTGACACCTGGCCTGGTTCATTACCCAGTACCAAATCCAATGGGGCCTCGCCTCTTGTGGCCTATCTATGTACTGTGTCAGGAAACCCTCCTGCACACATTGGACAAAAACTGGCCCATCTAAAGTACTCGAACTATAGCATTTCCAGTCAATATTTGGAAACTTAAAGTCCCCCATAACAACTACCCTGTTACTTTCGCTCCTATCCTGAAGCCTCTTTGCAATCCTTTCGTCTCCATCTCTGGAACTATTCGGAGGCTGATAGAAAACTCCCAACAGGGTGACCTCTCCTTTCCTGTTTCTAACCTCATCCCATACTACCTCAGTAGACGAGTCCTCATCAAACGTCCTTTCTGCCACCGTAATAATGTCCTTGACAAACAATGCCACACCTCGCACTCTTTTATCACCTTCCCTGATCTTACTGAAACATCTAAACCCCGGAACCTGCAACAACCATCCCTGTCCCTGCTCTATCCATGTCTCCGAAATGGCCACAACATCGAAGTCCCAGGTACCAACCCATGCTGCAAGTTCACCCACCTTATTCCGGATGCTCCTGGCATTGAAGTAGACACACTTCAAACCACCTTCCTGCCTGCCAGTACGCTCCTGCATCCTTGAAATCTTAGTCATGACCCTACTACTCTCAACCTCCTGTACACTGGAGCTACAAGTCAGGTTCCCATCCCCCTGCTGAACTCTCCCTCTCATCCCCGCCTCCTTGACCTGTCCATCTTCTCTCCCACCTATCTGCCCCTCCCACCTGACTGACCAATCCCCACCACTGCCTACCTGCACTCACCTATCACCATCCCACCTACCTTCCCCAGCCTCACCCCCTCCTCAGTCTATATATTTCAAAGCTCCCTTCCACCACCTCCCCATTTCTGAAGAAGGGTCCTGACCTGAAACGTCAGCTTTCCTGCTCCTTTGATGCTGCCTGGCCTGCCATGTTCCTCCAGCTCCTCACTGCGTTGTCTCCCTCATTCCTGTTGCTTTTCCCTTTTCCTAATTTCAATTTCCCTTCAATGGATTCTGGTTCAAACAGTTTTTCTTTTGGCTTAGAGCATTGCATATCCAAACAACTGTATTTAAACAAAAATCTCAATTAGTCCATTAGGGCTGATTGTAAATCCATCTTCTCCAGTTACCAGCCAAGGGAAATAGTTAATCCGTTTGTTTTTTTCAAATGCTGCTTAATTGAATTTATATAGTGCCTTCAATGTTGTTAAATGCTCTGAAATGTTTTGTAGAAATGCAAACAGATGTTGAGGAAGTGGGGGAGAGCGGGATGACAGATTGATTTTGTCCAGCTGAAGGGCTCAAAAGATCCACACAGCTTTTATAGGTGACAACACTCAGAGCTTGGAAACACTACTCCCACTTGTACAGATGAGTGAGTAAAGCCAGACTCACCCTCCACTCATAGGCTCCCTACAGCGTGGAAGCAGGCCATTCAGCCCACCGAGTCCACACTGACCTTCCGAGAAGCATCCTACCCAAACCCCACCTATCCCAGTAACCCTGCATTGCTCATTGGCTAACCCACCTATCCTGCACATCCCTAGGCACTATGGGGCAATTTAGCACGGCCGATCCACATTAACCTGCATATCTTTGGACTGTGGGAGGAAACCGGAGCACCCAGAGGAAACCCATGCAGATATTGGGAGAACGTGCAAATCCCCTCACAGACAGTCGCCTGAGGGTGGAATCGAACCCTGGCACTGTAAGGCAGCAGTGCTAACCGCCATGCCACCCATAATGGGAACAAATGCCATTTCCCACCCGACGTCCCTTGGCTCTGTGCCAGCTGACCGATGTCAGCAACTGGCCCAGGATTTATTAGTTTGTTCCTTGGATAAGTCTGTCCCCATCTCTGTGACTCTATCCAACTCTGCCATCCTCTGGGAACTCTGCACCATTCAACCCCCCACCCCACCCCCCTCCTCTATTCTGGTCCTCCTGCTCACCTCTGTGTTCCCGCTTGGCCTTTATCCCCCATTTTTTTTTCGGTGGGTGGGTTCAGGTGGGTGGGGCGGTCTTCATTCCTAGGCTCCAGAGTGACAAAATTCTGCCTTGCGTGTCCTCCCATTTCATCCGCTGTACAAAAGGCAGATTGGATGGAGGTGGGGCAAAGGATGGGCCACACAAAGAACAGAGGGAATCGGAGGCCATTCAGCCCCTTTGGATTTACACAGCACGGAAACGGAGCCTTTGGCCCAACTCGCCCATGCCGACCCGGAATCCCAAACTGGTCCCATTTGCCAGCATTTGGCCCATATCCCTCTGAACCCTTCCTATTCATGTCCCCACCCAGATGCCTTTTAAATGTTGCCTTTGTACCAGCCTCTATCACTTCCTCTGGCAGCTCATTCCATACACGCACCAGCCTCTGCGGGAAATAGTTGCCCCTTCGGTCCCTTTTAAATCTTTCCCCCTCCCACCGTAAATCTGTTGTACAAATGCCACACTGAGAAGGCAGCTGGGTGGGTACATGAGTAGGAAGGGTTTGGAGGGATATGGGCCGAATGCTGGCAATTGGGACTGGATTGATTTAGGATATCTGGTCGGCATGGATGAGTTGGGCCGAAGGGTCTGTTTCCCTGCAGTGCAACTCTATGGCTCTATCCCCCTCTAGTTTTGGACTCCCCTACCCTGGGGAAAAGACCTTGGCTATTCACTATATCCATGCCCCTCATGATTTTACAAACCCCTATAATGTCACCCCTCAGCTTTAGCCTGCTCCACCACCGGATATAATGGCTTCGGGACAAATCCCCGGATCTGTCCGTCTCCGCCTAGGTCATGGATCTGTTAAACAAATAGAGATCCATCTACCTCAGCCTTGACTATATTCCACAACCCAGCCTTCCCTGCTCACTGGGGAAGAGAGCGACACAGGATAATGTCCCTCACAGAGAGGACAGTTCTCATCTCAGTCTTAACTTTTACATTGTATGCCCCAATTCCAGACATCCCCACAAGAAGGCAGGACCCCATTGGTCAAATCCCCTCAGGACCTTACATGTTTCAATAAGATCACCACCTGTTCTTCTGGACACTGATGGACATAAACCCATGTAACGTCAAATCTACATTTGGATGAGGCAAAGTCCAAAGGTTTCTGATGAAGAGACTGGAAACATGAACTTTGTTTTCCTCCTGCTGCCAGACCGACTGAGTTTCTCCAGCAATTTCTGTTACAGAACCATTAAGGCTGTTCTCTTATTAGAGAGAGAGGCGGCTGGCGGTGGTTCTAACTGAGGGTCACCACTCCCCAGGTGACGTTGAGAAGGACGTGTTACTGTTCCTTACTTCTCTATTTTGTACCTAAGATGGCGCCATGAGGGGCAACACGTGTAAACTTTGCACTCTATTCCTGGAGTACAAACCTAACTCTACTTCTAAGTCCATGGTAAATTGAGCGGATGCAGGAACTGAACCCTCGCTCTTGGCATCACTCTCTATTGCAAGCCAGCTGTCCCGGCTAACCAACCTTCCTGCTTTTAGGACTAAAGCTGCGGGGTCGAAGCGTCACTCAAAAATAGGGATAGAGTCGGTGTGTGTCAACTTATAAACAACACCGCCACCTTCAGTCAATGGGCCAATCTGCAGGACACCAGCCACTGTGACCTTCCCAGAAACTGTCAATGAAGGATGTGCAATACACAGTCCTTTCCACAACCCAGGATGCCCTCTGGAACTAACAAGTATGGCCCCTTGTGCCAATTTTTACACAACAGACCTAGGAGCAGCGTTGAACTAATCACAGTTTAATCTGTTTTAACGACTGTGGTTGAGGGACGCACAGAGTCATACAGCACGGAAACAGATCCTTTGGTCCAAACAGTTTATGCCAAGAATAATCCCAAACTAAACTAGTCCCACCTGCCTGCCCCGGCCCATATCCCGCCAAACATTTCCCATTCATGAACTTATCCAAATGTCTCTAAAACATTGTAACTGTACCCACATCCACCACTTCCTCTGGAAGTTCGTTCCACACATGAGCCACCCTCCGTGTTAAAAAAGTTGCCCCTCATGTCTTTTTTTAAATTCCTCCCCTCTCACCTTAAAAATGTGCCCCCGGTCTTGAAATCCCCCATCCTAGGGAAAAGACAACTACCATCACCCCTATTTATACCCCTCATTATTTTAGAAGCTTCTATCAGGTCACCTCTCAACTTCCTACACTCCAGTGAAAAAGGTCCCAGCCTCTCCTTTATAACTCAAACCTTCCATACCTAGCAACATCCCAGTAAATCACTTCTGAACCCTTTTCAGCTTAATAATGTCCTTCTTATGAAAGAGCAACCCCAAAATGGATAAAGTATTCCAGAAGAGGCCTCCCCAATGTCCTGTACAATGTCAACATGACGTCCCAAAGCCTATGCTCAAAGGTCTGGGCAATGATTGTTCCTCTCTCCACCTTGACATGGGATCTTCCAGGATCGAGACGGAAGGAAACTATTTGTCTCAGAAAGTGGTGACTCTTTAAAATCCTCGCTCCAGGAGCTAATGATAGTCCAGTGTTGACTAAATTTAAGGCTGGGGCAGACGGATCACTTGGGGAATGGAGGTATGTGTTGAGTGGGTGAGAAAGTGGAGTTGAAGTTCGAGAATAGCCACAGTCATTTCACATGGGGAGGCAGTAGCCCGGATGGGCCCAATAGTCTCTACTGGGCCAAGGAGTGAATGCTCAAGGTTTTAGAATAGATTTGTAGCTCAGGTTGTGGATGTTGTGGTTGGTTGGTTTGCCAAGCTGGTTTGTTGTTCCGCAGACGTTTCATTACCCTGCTGGGTAACATCATCAGTGCAGCCTCCGATGAAGCTCTGTTGTGTTTTCCCACCTGGTGTTTGAACTCTAGGGTCTATTGAGCTGGATGACCTCAATTCCAGTTTTCCTTCGCAGTGGAGTGTATATGGATTCAAACTCTATGTGTTTGTTGATGGCGTTCTTCATGGAGTGCCAGGCTTCTAGGAATTCCCGTGCCTGTCTCTGCTTTGCTTGTCCCAGGATCTTGGTGTTGTCCCAGTCGAATTGGTGCTACTCCTTATCCTTGTGGATTGAGATGAGTGAGTATTGGTCATGTCTTTTTGTAGCCAATTGGTGTTCATGTACCCTTGTTGTTAATTTCCATCCTGTTTGTCCAATGTAGTTGGTCACAGTCTCTGCACAGAATCTTGTATATGGCATTGGTCCTGTCCGTAGTGGGGACTGGGTCTTTGGTTCGGGTGAGCAGTTGGCGAAGGGTTGACTTGTGTTTGTGTGCTACTCTGATGCCCAGTGGTTAGAGGAGTCTTGTGGTTAGTTCACCTTGCTCACATTGTAAGCCACCTTCACAGGTTAACAGGTAAGAGAGACTGAAGAAGGAGACAAGGAATGGAGTGAGAAAGGTTTGCATTTAGAGACCACGGTTCGCAACCATGGAACACCTCGAGCCGTTAGGCAGCCAAAAAGAGCACTCTTAAATTGTCGCAACGTAGGAAACGCAGGAATTCAGCTACACGCAGCAAAGTTGCACATAATAACAGGATACAGAACTTAAACATTGCTAAAAGGAGAGCAAAAACCTGAAGCTTTTCATCTTGCACTCGTCAGAACTAGAACACGAGAAACAAGCTTGCAAAAGGGTCATTCATTAACTCTGTTTTTCTCCCTCTCCACAGATGCTGCCAGACCTGCTGAGCTATCCCAGCATCCCCTGCCTCACAGCGCCAGGGACCCATGTTCAATTCCACCCTCAGGCGACTGTCTGTGTGGAGTTTGCACATTCTCCCCGTGTCTGTGTGTGTTTCCTCCAGGTGCTCCAGTTTCCTCCCACAGTCCAAAGGTGTGCAGGTTAGGTGGATTGGCCATGCTAAATTGCCCGTAGTGTTCAGGGATGTGTAGATTAGGGGGATGGGTCTGGGTGGGATGCTCTGAGAGTCAGTGCGGACTTGTTGGGCCGAAGGGCCTGTTTCCACACTGTAGGGACCCTATGATTCTATGATAAAACATGTGTAATTTATTCCTAATGCACTTTCTCAAGTTAAACTTTCAGTAAAATGTGAGTTGTCCTGTTATTTGAATGATGCAAAGTAAGGATACCACAAAGTAGAAATTAAAACTCAAAGCGAATTCCTAATTTAGTGGTTTTTAATAAAGAACAGACTGAACAACATGTGAAATGTTGCTGCAGCCTGTTACTAACTGTGGTTATAAAATGCATCAAATGGAAATTGCTCATCAGCTTTTTTTTCTCACAAACTTGTTTTTCTCGCAAGTTCCAAATTTGCGAGATCTTAATTTGTGGTTTTCTTCAGGTCTGGTTCAAAATCAGCGTAAGCTGTGGTCTCAGTTGTGATGCAAATCATTTTGCACGAGTCCACATGGCAACAATTTCTTCAAACTGTGGTTGAGAGTTAATGTGCAGTGCTAACAGGCAATTGTTTTGTCTTGTCGCTTCCGAGCAGATATATTTTCCTGGAAAATAGCGGCCACCTCAGAAACTCTATGACATGCCAGGTAAATAATTAAGGCCCCTCTGTATGACTAAGCTCCAGAATTGTTGAAAATGGTTTAGCCAGGAAAGACTGGATTAACTGGGCTTGTACTGACTGGAATTTAAAAGAATAAGGAGTGGAGTGCAATCTCATAGAAATGTATAAATTCCTGATGGGACTGGACAGGCTAGTTGTGGGAAGAATATCCCTGATGTTGGGAAATTCCAGAACTAGGGGTCACAGTCTAAGTATAAGGGGGAAGCCATTCAGGGCTGAGATGAGGAAGAATTTATTTATTCAGAAAGTTGTGAATCTGTGAAATTCTCTCCCACAGGAAGCTGTTGGAACCAGTTTGTTAGATATATTCAGGAGGGAACTGGATGTGGCCCTTGTGGCTAAAGGGGTACGGAGAGAAAGCAGGAATGAGATGCTGAGATTGCATGGTCAGCCATGATCATATTGAATGGTAGTGCAGGCTCGAAGGGCCGAATGGCCTACTGCTGCACCTGTTTTCTATGTTTCTTTGTATCCCTTGATCATTTTGAAGAATAGTGCACATGGATCATAATACAAAAGGACATTAGAACATTGAGCGTGACTGAACTGCAGTATAACGTTCAAACATATTTACCCCTACTAGATTCCTGAGGCAATTGCATTAATGTAGCATCTTATTTCGTCCCTAGGCACATCAAATCCACACTTTTCTTCAGTTGTGCATCCACAGTGGCTACGCAATTAAGCTTCAATTGCCCTAAATTAGTGTTTACTTAATCACAAGGCAGCCTTAAAGAAGCTCCCTACTCACCATCCAAGGGCCGAAACCATCTTTCCAGATGAAGCAGCAATTCACCTGGACCTCCTCCAATCCTGTCCTGCGTGTCCGCTGCACCCAGTGTGGCCTACTGTACATTGGAGAAACCAAACGCAGACTGGGTGACAGCTTTGCAGAACACCTCCAGTCTGTGCTAAGCAGGACCCCGACCTTCCCATAGCCAGTCAGTTTAACGCAGCATCCTACTCACATGCCCACATGCCTGCCCTCGACATGCTGCAGTGTTCCAGTGAATCACAGCGCAAACTGGAGGAACAACATCTCACCTTCAACTCGGCACTTTACAACCTTTTGCACTTAATATTGAGCTCAACACCTTCAACTTGTGAACCGACTTCCATAAATTCCCTTTCTTTTAGCTTTACTTGTTACATTCTCTGTTATCTCAAACATATTTACCACTACTAGATTCCTGGGCCAATTGCATTAACGTAGCATCTTATTACGTCCCTGGGCACATCAAATCCACATTTGCCTTCAGTTGTGCATCCACAGTGGCTACGCAATTAAGCTTCAATTGCCCTAAATTGTGTTTACTTAATCACAAGGTCTTCTCTCCCTTCCCTCCACCCAGTGGGACTGTCTGTCCTTTCCAGTCTGACAGTTGGACACGCCTTTGTTCTGCCATTCTCACATTCCGATCACTTAATCTGAACCATCAACATCTTTTCTCCTCCAGCACTCCAAACCCCGTTCCCCCCCTCAACAACTATTGCATAAACGCTGCCCCGTCCACACTTCACATCAGATCTGATGAAGAGTCATCTAGACTCGAAATGTTAGCTCGCTGTATCTCCACAGATGCTGCCTGACACGCCGTCGTCTCCAGCATTTCTGGTTTTCAGCACGGATTCCAGCGTCTGCAATAACCTGCTCCTGCTTTAAAGAATGATTGTTCCTCCTACTGTCTATAGGTGTGCGGCTGGAAAATCGCAGCAGGTCAGACAGCATTGAGGAGCAGGAAAGTCAACATTTCAGGCCAAAACCCTCTGTCCCTCCTATTGTTGAAGGATGTTCGGGTTAAAAAGATGTTCAGCGTGCTCGCCTTCGCTGCTCAGGCCTTGGAGTAGAGGGTTTGGAATGTTATGTTGAGGTTGTACAGGACATTGGCGAGGCCTCTTCTGGAATACTGCGCCCAGTTCTGGTCGCCCAGTTATAGGAAGGACATTATTAAGCTGGAGAGGGCTCAGAAGAGATTTACCAGGATGTTACCAAGAAGGGTCCCGACCCGAAATGTCAGCGTTCCCGCTCCTCTGATGCTGCCTGGCCTGCTGTGTTCCTCCAGGTCCACACTGTGTTATCTCTGACTCCAGATTCAGCAGTTCTTACTATCTCTTTACCAGGATGTTGCTGGGTATGCAAGGTTTGAGTTATAAAGAAAGCCTGGATAGGCTGGGACTTCTTTCACTGGAGCGTAAGGGCTTGAGAGGAACCTGATAAAAGTTTATAAAACAATATAGATAGGGGTATAGATAGGGTTAATGGTGGCTGTCCTTTCCCCAGGATGGGGGATGTCAAGGCTAGGGGACACATTTTTAAGGTGAGAAGAGAGAGATTTAAAAAAAAGACATGGGGGCCCATTTTTTTTACACAGCGGGTGGTTTGTGTGTGGAATGAGCTTCCTGAGGAAGTGATGGATGTGGGTTCAGTTACAATGTTTAAAAGGCATTTGAATAAGTGCATGAATAGGAAAGTTCTGGAGTGATACAGGCCAGGAGGATGCAGATGGGACTAGTTTAGCTTGCGATTATGGTCAGCACGGCCTGAAGGGTGTGTTTCTGTGCCGTGTGACTCTATGATTCGATGATGGGTATGGAAAGCGTGTGACGAGGCCATTCCAGCTCTGTGTATGAATTCCCACTCAATAAGTCAGAATAGAGACAGGAAATATAGACATTGCTTGAAAGCAGAAGCCAGGAGAGACAGTAAGGCGGTAGAACTGCATGGGTAAGAAACAAGCTCACAAGCTGGATCAGTAATCTGGGCACTTCAGGTGCGGTGTGACACTCACACCGTTATGAAACGCTCCATGGAAAACACCAGGGGTGAAAAGCTAACCAATAAAACCACAAACTAACCCCAAGAAATTATTTTGGTTAAGTTCTTTTACGGCACATACCACCGCTTGGGTTAGATTCTAGCAACATTTCCCCATCACAATCTCTTCCAAAACTTTGGAATGTAGCACTTAAAATAAATCCTCAGCACTTCAGTTCCCAACTTGCCTCATTATCGTGTGCTTTTTCTCCTTACTGTCGATGAGATTCATGTGCATGAGCAGCTGACCTGGGACTCCCCAGATCGATTGCAATTTATCGAGCGATGACTATAACTTAGCTTAAAAAGCAGCATTATGTGAGAATGCCACAGCAAACCCTGTGTGTTGTGTTCTGTAATCCCAGTCGATGTATACGAGGCCGCTTCTGCGTTGTGAAAGAGTAGTTCGGTGTCTGTTTGCAAAAACCCCCTTGGATGTCTGTCACCTCTTTCTAACGCTGCAATCGTTAGTCCTGTTTAAGGTGAGGAGGTGTAACCTGAGGATTCGGAAAGCCACACGTTACTAAATGGTTGAAGGCGCAGTAATTCACTTTGCCACAGGGCCCCACCCACAAGCTCCCTGGATCCATTCGATTTCAAAGCCCGATCCCAGAGAAAGGGCCCTTCACTGATTAGACCAGGATGCGAGTCATAGAGTCACACAGCACGGAAACAGACCCTTCGGTCCAACCAGTCCCATGCAAACCATAATCCCAAACTTAAACTAGTCCCACCTGACTGCTCTAGGCCCATATCCCTCCAAACATTTCTTAGTCATGTGCTTATCTAAATGATGTTTAGATGTTGTAAATGTACCCACATCCACCACTTCCTCTGGCAGTTCATTCCACACACAAACCATCCTCTGCATAAAAAAGTTGCCCCACATGACTTCTTTTAAAACTTTCTCCTCTCACCTTAAAAATACGCCCTGAACTCCCCCATCCTAGGGAAAAGACACCTGCCTTTCACCTTTTCTCTACGCCTCATGATTTGATAAACCTCTATACAATGACCTCATAACCTCCTACGCTCCATCGGGAAAAAGGTCCCAGCCTATCCAGCCTCTCCTTACAATGCAAAACCCTCCATTCCCGGCAACATCCTGGTAAATTGTTGCTGATCAGCTGAGCCCGTGTACGGGAGAACAGGCTGGCATCTCAAACTCCTCCCCCCCCCCCAACCCTCGCTTATAGGGCATCATGTGACCAGAATAGACCTTACAGCCACGACCTGAATGAACCAACATTAGACCAAGCCACAACGCTGACTGACTAGCAATTATTTTTTGACGAGTTTGGAAGATAAATATTAATTTCTCAGACAATATTGCTTTGATGAGTTTGTAAAATATTGGAATGTTTCAAATCAATGCGTTTTTTGGGGGGGTTTTTTTGTTAGTTTGTTCAGAGATGTGGGTTTCACTGGCCAAACCAACATTTATTGTCCATCTCTAGTTGCCTTGGGAGAGGAGTGTTGTGAGCTACCTTCATAAATTGCTGAAATCCATGGAGTGGAAGTACACCCACAACGTTCAAGGGGATTTTGACCCAGTGACACTGCAATAACAGCAATATATTTCCAAGACAGGATGGTCTATGGTTTGGAGAGGAACTTGCAGGGGCTGGTGCTGTCATGTATCCGCCGCCTCTCGAGGGGAAGAGGTTTTAAGTATTACAATACTTGCACTTTTGCTTCTCCAATGAACTGATAATTAATTTACAATATCTAACTTTAAAAATGCACATAAATTTATTAGGGAAAAACAGCACACTATTTAGTTTCCATAATCCTGATTGTTTTGTAGTGGTGGGATAAGGATGGATGGGCTGTGGATACTTTTTCCCAACTTAAGCATTCCATGGTTGAAATGTTTCGCGTAAAGCCAAGACAGTGGATGTAGATATCCATCGAGCTTCAATAACTGGCATGGGAGTTATGGTGGCTCGGTGGTTAACACTGCTGCCCTCGCAGTACCAGGGACCTGGGTTCAATTCCACCCTCAGGTGACTGTCTGCAGTTCGCACATTTTCCCTGTGTCTGTATGGGTTTGCTCCAGTTTCCTCCCACAGTCCAAAGATATGCAGGTTAGGGTGGATTGGCCGTGTTAAATTGCCCTTGGTGTACAGGCTCGGTGGGTTGGCCATAAGAAGTAAAGGGCTATGGTAAGGGGCTGAGTCTGGGTGGGAGAATATGTTATATTAGTCTGAACAATAAGCAAGAGCTTAGAGAAGAAACAACTGCAAAAACCTTCAAATGGACCTGATGGGCTGAATGGCCTCTCTCCTGACCCATGGCTAGCGGGGCCAAAGCTATGGTTCCTGTTCCTAATCACTCTGAGAGGTTAATATGTATGAATGTGATCATGGACCTTCCTGCAGGAATAGAATAAAAGAACCCTGCTGTCTTTTCAAGATAATGACTCTCCCCCACTTCATGCTTAGAGGAGGAGCCATTTGGACCCGAAATGTTAACTCTGTTCCTCTCTCCACAGATGCTGAATTCCTCCAGCACTTTCTCTTTTCGCTTCAGATTTCTAACATCCACCGCAGTCTGCTTTTATCAAAAAAAGCCCTGCATCGCGCAAGAGATTATATTAATCTTAATGATAAGCGAGAGCTTAGAGAAGAGATAATTGCAAAAATCTTCAAACAATTGCTTTTAAGAGTTCCTACATGTAGCACAAATCACCAGGGTCCCTGGAGAACATCGTCAAAAAATTAATGGGATCCTGGGCATAATAACTAGAAACGTCCCATAGAAAAACAGCAAAGTTCTGTAACATTCTGGTTCAGACTCTGCTAAAATTGGTCAGGCCACTTTTGGAATACTGTCTACACTTCTAGTCTCCCTGCTGTAGGAAGGATGGTGTGAAACTTGAAAGGGTTCAGAAAAGATTTACAAGGATGTTGCCAGGGTTGGAGGGTTTGAGCTATGTGGGAAGGCTGAATAGGCCGGGGCTATTTTCCCAGGAGTGTCAGAGGCTGAGGGGTGACCTTATAGAGGTTTATAAAATCATGAGGGGCATGGATAGGGTGAATAACCAAGGTCTTTTACTCCAGGATAGGGGAGTCCAAAACTAGAGGGGCATAGGTTTAAGGTGAGAGGGGAAGGATTTAAAAGGGATCTAAGAGGCAACTTTTCACGCAGAGGGTGATGTGTGTATGGAATGAGCTGCCAGAGGAAGTGGAGGAGGCTGGTACAATGACAACAATTAAAAGTGACCTCACCTGAAGAAGGAGCAGGGCTCTGAAAGCTTGTGCTTTCGAATAAACTTGTTGAACTATAACCTGGTGTCATGTGACTTCTGACTTTGTCCACCCCAGTCCAACACCAGCACCTTCACATCATAACATTTAAAAGGCATCTGGATGGGTAGGTGAATAGGAAGGATTTAGAGGGATATGGGCCAAATGCTGGCAAATGGGACTAGATTAATTTAGGATATCTGGCTGGCATGGATGATTTGGACCGAAGGGTCTGTTTCCATGCCGTACAGCTCTAAATATTGTACCCATATCTGGCCTGTGTACTGAAGGAAAGGTGGTAATGGGAAATAAGCAATGGATTAGTTCTGGATACTGCCATTGGAAGAATTGCAGTGGAGTGGTTATGTGCTCGAAAAGTATTGCAGGAACAGCTTGTGAAAGACATTACTCTTTGCAATGCCACATATTTCCTGGCCATTCTAGACACGTAGCTCCGTGTGTGATTAGCATCGCTCCTCCTTGTACAGGTTACGATGCCTTCAGAGAGGAAAATGGAGGAGCCCTACAGGAAATTAATGGCAAAGCTAATATTTCACGACTGCTAACAGACAAAGAAACATAAAATAAACTCTGGCTCATATAAGTAATAAAGACAGGCCCAACCTCAAGTCATGGCCTCTCAATTCTTTTAATGAGACCTGAAATACCACAAAAAGACTCTGCAACATATACATTAGCTGGATTATATACTTCATATCACCTTTTTTGAAGTGTTCAGGGGCAAGCACAACTCACAAGAGGGAGAATGCATTGTGCCCCATTAATTTGATGCCTTTGTCGATTGGGTTTTGAGTTTAAATTTCGTCTTTTTCCTCCTATCTCATACACCCTCCCCCAACTCCCCCCGCAGCAGGGAACTCCGCTCTTTTCCCCCACCACCACTGCCCTGGGTAAGACCCCAGCTGGAGCGCTGTGGGCAACTTGATCTCATTATGTGGTAAAAGGGTCTAATTTTGTTCAAGGCAGTTCAGACGAGGTTCGTTCGACTCATTCCTGGGATAAAAGCCTTGTCTCATGAAGAAAGGTTAAACAGGTTGGCGTTTGTACTCACTGGGGTTCTCAACAATTAGTGGCGATCTTATTGAAAGATATAAGACCCAGACAGAACTTCACATGCTTAAGAGGATGCCCTTGTGGGAGACACTGGAATTAGGGGCATGGTTTAAGATTAAGAGGTCCACTTTTAAGACGAAGATTTGGAGTTTATTTTTTAACTCTACATGGATTGGAACTCTCTTTCAACAGTGAGCGAAGGATGCATTTCTGATGCACAAGGAGCCAATGGTTCAGACAGGAGAGTGAAATAACCATTGAGTACTGGAGGTGGGATGCCAAGTTGAGATTGTACAGGATGTTGGTGAGGCCTCTTCTGGAGTATTGTGTCCAGTTCTGGTCACCCTGTTAAAGGAAGGATATTATTTAATTGGAGAGGGTTCAGAAAAGATATACCAGGATTTTGCCAGGAATGGAGGAATCGAGATATAAAAATAGACTGGAAAAACTGAGACTTTTTTCATTGGAGCGTCAGGGGTTGACCTTATAGGGGTTTATAAAATCATGAGGGGTACGGCTAGGGTTAATCATCAAAGTCATTTTCTCTGGGGTAGGAGAGTTGAAAGCTAGAAGGCACAGGTTTAGGGTGAGAGGGGGAAGATTTAAAAGGGACCTGAGGAGCAACTTTTTTACACAGAGGGTGGTTTGTCTGTGGAATGAGTTGCCAGGTGAAGTGGCGGATAGAACTGAATAGAACAGCCATTTATTGTCACATGTATTCATACAAATAAATACAGTGAAAAATTTTCTTAGTCGCCCTACCAGGGCACCTGGGACCACCATGCCAGGTCTGGATCACCACATTAGGCTGGGACAACGACATCAGGCCGGGACCTCCATGCCAGCCAGGACCACCACGTCAGGCTGGGACCACCACACCAGGCCGGAACCTCCATGTCAGGCTGGGACCACCATGCCAGGCCAGGAACACCACAACAGGCCAGGACCACGACATCAGGCCAGGACCACCATGTCAGGCTGGGACCACCACACCTGGCTGCTGGAATGCTCGGAAATCGCCGCCAAAGAAGACCCCAACACCAGTACAAGACCCTCCATGCCTCTCTGAGACAGCTCCTCCAGAATGAGGCTGCTATACTGGGTAGCCAGTAGGCCGAGGCCACTGCAAGGGGCTGGAAGCCTCCTCATCACTAGGCCTGAGCCAGGAGAAGACACCTTCCAATGAAGCCATTAAAGGAGATAAGACAATAAGTGGAAACAATGTTTTTTTGAAAGAAAGCAGAGAAAGAAAAACAAAGTAAAAGACTGACGGTGAAGACGAGCTCCAGGCTCCTGGCCTAAGGAGCCCGTACACTACACTGCTAATCCACCATCATATTGATGTTGTCGTATTTGGTTGGAGAGGCAGGCACAGTTATTACAGTTAAAAGATATTTGGACAGGTACATGAATAGGAAAAGTTGAAAGAGATATGGGCCTAATGCAGGCAGGTGGAACTAGCTTAGTTTGGGAAACTTGGTCAGTATGGACGAGCTGGACTGAAGGGCCTGTTTCCATGTTATAACCAGAGGAGCTAAAGTACAGTCTATCGGAGAGTGCCAAGTGAAACAATCTCTTTGTAACATTAAGAGCGATTATGGTCAATGTGGGAGGATATAAATATGGTACAACGTCAATGAGGTGGATTAATGGATTGATACTTGACTGGTAAGCTAGGACAGCTGTGAAATAAGAGACTACATGATGATGAAGAGATGCTGCAGGGTACACTGCGTATTAAGTCTAAGGACATAAAGAATGAGCAAAACAGTTCCCTTAAAAAGACCTTAGATCCAGCCATCTCCCTTAATGCACCAACCTCCTCCAAAGCTACACCGTCACAACAACGGAAAAAATTAAAGATGTCTTTGGCGTCATCATCTGGACAAATCCTTTTAGGAGAAGAGAAACAGATTTGTTTTGAATGGTATAACATTAATCACTTGATTTGTAGAAGTACATTTCATAACCAGTTTAAATTTAATGCTATATAAATCGCAATGCCACTCAAGTTGTAGCCTCCACTCGAAGGTGCCTGACCAAACCTACACGTACAGTAATGCTTACAATATACATTTCACCTCAAACTTTTCTCTCTCTAAAAGGAGCTGTCAGATTTGCTGAGTTTCTCCAGAATTCCCTGTGTTTGTCTCAGGTTTCCATAACAGGGCAGCGCAGTGGCTCAGTGGTCAGCCCTGCTGCCTCACAACCCCAGGGACCTGGTTTTGATCCCACCCTCGGGTGACTGTCTGTGTGGAGTTTGCACGTGTCTGCGTGGGTTTCCTCCCACAGTCCAAAAACGTGAGGGGTGAAGAAGGTTCCCTCAGAGTCCAACAGGATCTTAATCAGGTGGGCCCATGGGCTGAGGAGTGGCAGATGGAATTTAATTTAGATAGATGTGAGCTGCTGCATTTTGGAAAGGCAAACCAGAGCAGGACTTATACACTTAATGGTAGGGAACTGGGGAGTGTTGCTGAGCAAAGAGACCTTGGAGTGCAGGTTCATAGTTCCTTCAAAGTGGAGTCACAGGTAGACAGGATATTGAAGAAGGCATTTGGTACGCTTGCCTTTATTGGTCAGTTCATTGAGTGTAGGAGCTGGAGCGTCATGTTGCAGCTGTACAGGACATTGGTTAGCACATTTTTGGAATACTGCATTCAATTCCGTTCTCCCTGCTATAGGAAAGATGTAGTTAAACTTGAGAGGGTTCAGAAAAGATTTACAAGGATGTTGCCAGGGTTGGAGGGTTTGAGCTACAGGGAGAGGCTGAATAGGCTGGGGCTATTTTCCCTGGAGCGTCGGAAGCTGAGGGGTGACCTTATAGAGGTTTATAAAATCATGAGGGGCATGGATAAGGTGAATAGCCAAGGTCTTTTTCCCCAGGGTAGAGGAGTCCAAAATGTGAGGACATAGGTTTAAGGTGAGAGGGGAAAGACTTAAAAGGGACCTTAAAGGGCAACATTTTCACACAGAGGGTGGTGCATGTATGGAACGAGCTGCCAGAGGAAGTGGTGGAGGCTGGTACAATTACAACATTTAAAAGGCATCTGGATGGGTATATGGATAAGAAGGGTTTAGAGGGATATGGGTCAAATGCTGGCAAATGGAACTAGATTAATTTAGGGTATCTGGTCGGCATGGACGAGTTGGACTGAGGGACCTGTTTCTGTGCTGTACAGCTCTATGACTCTATGACTCTATGTGCAGGTTGGGTGGATTAGCCATGGGAAAGGTGAGGATAGGGAAGGGATGTGGGTCTGGGTTAGATGGTCTTTGGAGGGTTGGCGTGGACCCAATGGGCCTATTGGCCTCTTTCTGTGCTGCAGGGATTCTGTGAGTGTTTCACTCTTATACATGCTAATCACTCAACTGGTGCATTTAGCCTGAGGGGTCTAGCGTCTGAGAGATACACAGTTGGTGAAGTTACCAATATGGTAAAACACTGGTCCCACAAGTTTCTCATTCTCGACCTCTCTCCTTCCAATCCTCACCCTGACGTTATGGGACTTACTGCATACAGGCACCTCCCCGTAAGGTGCAGCAGGAAAACACAAGCCTACTCCTCAACTGAGTTATCAGTTCCAGTCCCACTACCCACTTTCTGCTGATCCAAACTACTAGCTTTAAATGGCTCGTACTGGTGCATTGGTAGTGTGTCCTGGTGCACGAATCACAAAAGTTGCTTCGCAGGTGCAGCAGGCTATTAAGAAGGTGAATGGAATATAGTCCTTCATTGTTGGAGGGATGGAGTTTAGAAATAGGGAGGTTATGCTACAGCTGTATAGGGTGTTGGTGAGGCCACACCTGGAGTACTCTGTGCAGTTTTGGTCTCCTTGAGACAGGATGTACTAGCACTGGGGGGGGGGGGGTGCAGAGGAGGTTCATTCAGTTGATTCCGGAGTTGAGAGGGTTGGCTTATGAGGACAGATTGAGTAGACTGGGATTATACTCATTGGAATTTAGAAGAATGAGGTGGTATCTAATAGAAACATATAAAATTATGAAGGGAATTCACAGGATAGAAACAGGGAGGTTGTTTCTACTGGAGGGTGAAACTAGAACAAGGGGGCATAGCCTCAAAATAAAGGGGGAGCAGATTTAGGACTGAGCTGAGGCCAAACTTCTTCACCCAAAGGGTTGTGAATCTGTGAAATCCCCCGCCCAGTGAAGCAGTTGAGGCTTCCTCATTGAATATTTTTAAGGCAAAGACGGATTTTTGAACAGTAAAGGAGCTAAGGGTTATGGTGAGCGGGTGGGTAGATGGAGCTGAGTCCAGGAAAAGATCAGCCATGATCTTATTGAATGGCAGAGCAGGCTCGAGGGGCCGGATAGCCCTACTCCCGTTCTTGGTTCTTATGGTCTTATGGTCCTACCATTGGACTAGGAGGCTCAAGTTCATAGTCCCACTCACTCCAAAGCTGTGAAATAATGCTGCTGAACAAGTTACCTAAAACTATTTTCTTTGTGTTAATCACTGATACCTACCCAATCCTCACTTCTGTCCATTATGTTTTCACAGAACATAGAACAGTACAGCACAGTACAGGCCCTTTGGCCCACAATGTTGTGCCGACCTATTATCCTACTCTAAGATCAATCTACCCTGCATACCCTACATTTTACTATCATCCATGTGCCTATCCAAGAGTCAATGCCTATCTAATGGCCAAGAGTTTCGATTATGTTTCATTCCACAGGGTCTTTTTTTATGAACATCTGAACAAGGAACAACAATAGGCCATTCGGCCCTTCGACATGATTATGGTTGAGCTGATTTGAACCTCATTCCTGCATATCTCCTCATAATCTTTCATTGGTCGCCATGAATCTATCTACATCTGACTTAAAATTGTTCTAAGATTCTGTATCTTGTGTTTCGAGGAAAGAGATTTCAAAGAATCACAACCCTCTGAGACAGAGATTTGGTGCCGTTGTCACCAAAGACTGGGCTTTGGATTCCCAAGTTACAAACACACCCTCCAAGGGCCAACAAATCCTGACATGTGACTGAACCCAGACCCACCCACTGCCCCCACATTCTGAGCCGCAGAAAGAACACTCCAGATATCACCATCCTGACTTGGAAATATGTCGCCGTTCCTTCAGTGCCGCTGTGTCAAAATCCTGGCATTCCCTGTCTAAGGGCATAGTGGGTGTCCCTGCATCCCAAAACTGCAATAGGCAGACCCCATACCACTTTCTCCAGGGCAATTAGGGATGGGCAATAAATGCTGACTGAGTCAGCCACACTCACATACCACTAGGGGTGGCATGGTTTCTTAGTAGTCAGCACTGCTGCCTCACAATGCCAGGGACCCAGGTTCGATTCTGGCCTCGGGCTACTGTCTGTTTGGAGTTTTCTCCTTGTGTCTGCATGGGTTTGCTCCAGTTTCCTCCCGCAGTCCAAGGATGTGCAGGTTTGATGACTGGCCATGCTAAATTGCTCAGAGTAGCCTGAGACGTGCAGGCTAGGCAGGGTAGCTGTAGGAAATGCAGGTATAGGGTGGGTCCAGGTGGGATCCTCTTTAGAGGGTTGGTGTTAACTCAATGGGCCAAATGGCCTGCTTCCACGCTGTACAGATTCTGTGACAACATCTAAAGTTATGGACATTTTGACAAGGGGACTAGAGGGATGATTCATAACTGTGAACATCTCCCAGCAAGAACAAGTACCTTTAAGATAGAGGAGAGATGAAACTGGACTTTTTTTGTTAAATTGTTAAATATGTTTTAGTTAAGTACAAAGATATTGCAAAAGGTTGAAAAGAATATGCGTCATGGAAACACTTTAGTTCACCATCTGCTTTTATTCTGTTCAGTTTCAATGTGCCACTGAGGATATTTTGGTAAGGTTATACATCACCCAGCAACTTCCTAGAGCTGTCACAGACATCTAGCATCTTCAAGGGACTTCTAGCTATCCCATAACACATTGTACAAACAAGTGTCTTAGAAACTGATTCACTCATTCCTCCCAGCAATGCTACATTTGGAATCTATTATGGTTTTACAGCTGGGCTGCTTCAGGCTTGTGTCTAATGAACAGAACCTTAATTCCAGTAGCACACAATCATCCCATAAACTAGAATATAAGCAAACACTTCAGGCATTATCCACTGTTAAGCACAATGAAGTGAGCAGGTTAGATATGGAATGGGTTAAAACTCAACAATCAAGGCTTGTTCCGTTGAGCATAAAGTAATCCATTTGATTGGCACCTCTTCCACCTCTTCCATCATTCACTCCCTCCACCATGGACTCCCAGGAACAGCACCTAGAAGAAGTAGAGGTAATAGGAACTGCAGATGCTGGAGAATCCAAGATAACAAGGTGTGGAGCTGGATGAACACAGCAGAAATTTCTGATGAAGGGTCTAGGCCCGAAACATCAAGCTTTCCTGCTCCTATGATGCTGCTTGGCCTGCTGTGTTCATCCAGCTCCACACCTTGCTATCTCACCTACAAGAAGTAGTCTGGCAACCCATTTCCAAGCCTCTGCCACCCATGGGCGGCAGATAAATGCAAACGCCACCAACTCCAAGATACTCCCCACCCTGACTTGGAAACATATCGCCATCCCTTCACTGCCGCTGGGTCAAAATCCCTGCATTCCCTCCCTAAAGGCATTGTGGGCCAACCTACAACACATGGAAATAGAGTTAGGCGTCATTGTCATGTGTACTCAAGTTCAGAAGTACAGGGGGACAGTGAAAAATTTACAGCATCCCCTCTCACCGTGCCATCCTGGGTACAAAGTACAAATTTTAGATACAAGAGAGAGAAATAGGGGAGAAAAAAGTTGCATTACCTTACTGTGATTCATAGTATAGGTTAGAAAATAAGACGTAAAGTAATAAACATCACAGTTGTGTAAACAGGTTACATTGAAGTAGACGAGTGCAGGGGCTTCCACGCGTCGTCTGACCAGCTTCACAAGCCGCTGACTACCCTCGCTAGACCCCCAGTCCAACAACCATCCCTCCACTGCTCCATGCCCCCAGCCCATTCCAACCCAGCCCTCAGGTGCTCCAAGGTAAGTTTGCTTTCAAGAAAAACACATTAAAAGCTGCCGCGGTTCAAGAAGGCAGCTCACTCCCACTTTCTCAAGGGCAGCTAGGCACGGGCAATAAGTACTGACCCACACGTCCCAAGAATGAATGAAAAAAATGATTCAAAAATGTCGAAGTTTCTAAATTGGCTGAATTGGTACACCATCAGTTTCTGATCAATCTCTCATAGGGATGATCATTTACTCATGTCAGTTTCAATTATTTTCTAACTGCTTCTCCAAGATGTTAAGAACTTATGAATCATTCCATTGATTGTAACTTTTGTTCTTAAATTGTTCCATTGCATTTCATCATTTTCTTGCTGAGGTCGTGGGTGCTTTAAGGTAGTTTCAATTTCCAATCATTTCACTTGCAAGGTTGTAATGTTTAAAAAAGGAATGATCTGGCCCTCACTGTTCTGTGTGAAGCACTTTGTAGAATTCCAGTTAAAGCAGAGTGTTTTTAATAGTGGCATTTGGTAGAACAGAGTTGATTAAAACTCACGAGGGCAACAAGAAGGTGCATAGAGTCGTTCGGCACAGAAACAGACCCTTCGGTCCAACTTGTCCATGCCGACCAAATACCCTAAATTAATCTAGCCCCATTTGCCAGCATTTGGCCCATATCCCTCTCAAAGCTTCCTATTCATATACCATCCAGATACCTTTTAAATGTTGTAAATGTACCAGCCTCCACCACTTCCTTGTTCCATGCACCACCCTCTGCATGAAAAAGTTGCCTTCGTGCATCCTTAAAACCAATACAGAAGCTGCAAATTAGGCAACCTATTGCATCTCTACAAAAATGGCCACAAAGTCAATGCTTGAGGACATTCAGTGTGTGATAGATGTGGGAACAGTATACAGTTAAAAACCACAGCTTGAGAACATGATATCTTTTACAACATTTAAAAGACATTTGGACAGGTAAATGGATAGGAAAGATTTAGAGGGATATGGGCCAAACACAGGCAAATGGGACTATTTTAATTTAGGGTATCTGGTCGGCATGGACAAGTTGGGCCAAAGGGTTTCCTTGCCGTATGACTCAATGACTGTATACCTTTAATTGCTTCATGCTTTTGAATGATAGGAGTCCAGAAAATTACAAAGCTACAAAAACCATTTATGGAACTAAACCTTAACCTAAGGATATGTAATGTAATTTAGGAAATCATGATTGTTTCTTTCTAGAACAATACAAATTTTAAAGTTAAATTTGCACAGGGCTTTTCCAAAAAAACACACCTTACTAACTTTTCACTGGATTGATGATACCAGACTCTTTAATGAGATTTGTTTTAATGTTGTAGTGGTATCGTGTTGTTGGAGTTCACTCGAAGCAGAGAGGCACTGTAGCATTGTCTACAGCAGACACACTAAGCCTCACTTGGCCATTACACACGGAGTCAGTTGGTCACAGAGCCCTTACATTAACTACATTTAAGCTGAATGAAAAAAATGATTGATACACTTGGATCATATGACCCCAACTGAACTAAAACCAATGATAAGGCATGTTGAGGCTGTACAGGGCATTGGTGAGGCCTCTTCTGGAACACTGTGTCCAGTTGTGATCACCCAGTTATAGGAAGGATATTATCAAGCTGGAGAGGGTTCAGAAGAGATTTACCAGGATGTTGCCAGGCAATGGAAGGTTTGAGTTATAAAGAAAGGCTGGGACTTTCTTTTATCACTGGAGAGTAGGAAGTTGAGAGGGGGCCTTATAGAAGTTTATAAATTAATGAGGGGTATAGATAGAGTTGATGGTAGTTATCTTTTCCCTAGGTTGGGGAATTAAAAGGCTAGAGGGCACATTTTTAAGGTGAGAGGAGAAAGATTTTAAAAAGACACGAGGGGCAAAAATTTTACACAGAGGGTGGATCGTGTGTGGAATGAACTTCCTGAAGAAGTGGTGAATGTGGGCACAGTTACAATGTTTTAAAAGACGTTTGGATATGTATTTGAGGAGGAAAGGTTTAGAGAGATATGGGCCAGAAGCAGGCAGGTGGGATTACGTTCGACATGGACTGGTTGGGCCGAAGTTTCCAATCTATAAACCACATCTCTCCAGGTCATTGCTGAATAGGATGTGTTTTTAAACAGCGATCGATGATGGCTACATGGTCCCCTTAGAGAGGCAAACTTTCAATTTCAGATTTATTAAAGAAGCGCAAATTTCGCCATTTACCCTGGGAGGATTTGAACCCAAGTCAGCAGAACATTAGCCTGCATCCATTGGAATCCAGCGACATATCACTACACCATAACAGCAGGGTAAGTGTTGGAATTATAGAGCGCATTTCAGCATCTCTAGCCATCCTGAAGCACTTTACATGCAATTAAGCATTTTTTTGAAATGTAGACATTAATGTAAATGTGGTGACCCAGTAACAAATTTGCACAAAGCCTCCTTGCCTGGTCGTTTTTGGCAATATGCCCCCTCAGAAATTGGATGCTGGTGTTCAGCAAAATTGGCAATGAATTTGAAATAACTCCCACAGAGACCGGTATCCCGTCACTGAGTCCCCCTTTATTTACACGTGGAAAGTCCTTGACACTGATCCAGCTCCGTCAGAGCCGCTGTCAGAGTGAATGGAGTCTCTGACACTCCTATTCATATCTGTCAGCCAGGGCTCCCTGACTGGACCAGGTCAACAGTCCCAATCAGAGAACTCATATTCTATGAGGTCTACTTGGCTGACCTCGTTACACTCACTGTAAGTATTAAATTATAGAGTATTAATTTGGGCTGGCTTCAATGATTGCCTCACAGCGCCAGGGACGCAGGTTCGATTCCACCCTCAGACGACTGTCTGTGTGGAGTTTGCATGTTCTCCCCGTGTCTCCTCCAGGTGCTCCGGTTTCCTCCCTCAGTCCAAAGATGTGCAGGTTAGGGTGGATTGGCTGTGGGAAATGCAGGGTTACAGGGATCGAGTAGGGGAGTGGGTGGGATACTCTTTGGAGGGTTGGTATCGACTCGATGGGCCAGATGTCTTTTTTCCACACCGTAAGAATTCTTTGAGGTTGACTGGGACGATAATTCCTCTCTTCTTCAAAATTCACCTGGGAAGATAGATTAGCGTCTCAGTTTAACATCTCACTCTGAAATAGAAACAAAGGGAAATAGCTTACCTAACAAAACAGCACTGCTTTGGACCGCCAACTTAGATATTTTTGTGCAAAGTTCTTCCGAAGAGAGGTCTAGGATTCACAACAGGTACAATTCAGAGGGAAAAGCGCAACTCATCGAGCTTCAGCTTGGACCAAAGAAATTACACCAACGACAAAAGGATGATCCCAGCTCCAACAAAAAGGGTCCCCCATTCAGCTTGAGCACTGTCTGAAAGATCCCATCTCAGTGTGTTAGTCTCTGGTCTCCTCACAATTAGTTACTGGAATGAGTAACAAATGAGCAACACTAATCCTCCTTGGAATTGTTTTATTGGATCTTGCTAATCAGTCATGGTGCAAATATTACGTCCGGTAGATCTTATTTGTTCACAGGATATGGGCATTGCCGGCTAGGTCAGTATTTCCTGCTTGTGTCATAGAATCATCCAGTACAGAACAGGCCCTTCAGCCTATTGAGTCTGTACTGGCAAAAGCACTCAACAACCTGCGTTGGGCTCCACTTTCTTGCACTTCATAGATTCCCTACAGTGTGGAAGTAGGCCATTCAGCCCATACCGACCATCCAAAGTGCAGACCACCCAGACCCACCACCTACCCTGTCCCCATGGCTAACCCACCCATCCCTGGACACTATGGGGGTAATTTAGCACGGCTAATCCACCCTAACCTGCACATCTTTGGACTGTGGGAGGAAACCGGAGAACCCGGAGGGGACCCGCAGGGAGAACAATGCAATCTCCACAGGGACAGTTGCCTGAAGGTGGAATCGAACGCAGGCCCCTGGCACTATGAGGCAGCAGCGCTGACCACTGAGCCACTGTGCCATCCACTTGGCCCAGAGCCTTGGATATCATGACAGTTTCAAGAGTTCATCCAATTCTTTTTTTAATTATCCATGAGAAGACAGCGGTGAGCTGCCTCCTTGAATTACAGCTGTCCGTGTGCACGCACGGTTCAAATTCAAGATGGCAGAGGTGGAGTAGGCTGTCCCAAGGGTTCCTGTGCCCATCTACTCCATCCGCTTTTCTTTCCCTCTCTCGTTTTCCTTTCTGCTTCTGCTTACCTTGAGGGGAGAGCCCAGTCGAAGCGGCATTGGTGGCAGTGGCATCGATAAGGAAGGCAGCTCTGTCAGGAGCATGGCTGGTGAGCCTGGCGCAGGGCTCTGGCAGATGGCATCGAGGAGGCGGCTGGTGGGGGAGGGGTGGGGGCACAGGGGCCCGGTACTGGCTGCTACATTAGCAGACACGGGGTAGGCCCAGCAGCAAAAGATAACACCTGAGAAACAGCTGGGTCCAGTATTGGCGGTGAAGAAGCTGTGGCAGAAGGGATATGGACCCTCTTTTAAGCTCCATCATTTTTGATTATCCTTAAACAATTCGAAATGGCTCTGGAGCCATGGCAACAGTGGAAGCTTTCAACTGTATTTTTCACTGTAAAACACTCATGACAATGAAAATCGATCATTCATTAAAAAAATCATTCATTCATCTGTTCATCCAGCTGCAGTGCAACAAGGTCAGCCAGCTGGACCTCATAGAATAGGAGTTCCTTCATTGGGGCTGCTAACCTGGTCCAATCAGGGAGCCCTGGCTGACAGGAAAGGATGAAAGTCAGGGATATTGGGCCCCCTGACTCAGTGGGAGGCACTGCTATTATCAAAGTCTCAGCTTTCACAGATAGTCGATGATGGGTCAAGAGTTATTTCAGACATAGTTCAATAGTACAAGGTTTGCCTTCCACTGTTGCCATGGCTCCAGTGCCATTTTGAATTGTTTAAGGATAATCAAAAATGATAATCAAAAAAGATCATTGTTTAAGGATAATCAATAAAGATGTAGCTTAAAACATCTCTAGTGTATAGTCAATACCAAAGGGTCTGGCCAGATACATCCCTTTGAGGGTTTGTAGCAGTTTAATGCAGATGTTGCTCAGCTACTTCAGTGTTAACCACATTGTTCTCCTTCTAGAGTCACATGCAGGTCAGAAGATCGGACTCCCTGTACGATGTTAGTGAGCCAGGTGGGTTTTTATTTTAATGACAATTGTTTCGTGGTCACCGTCCGTGTGGAGTTTGCTCATTCTCACTGTGTCTGCGTGGGTTTCCTCCGGGTGCTCCGGTTTCCTCCCTTAGTCCAAAGGTGTGCAGGTTAGGGTGGATTGGCCATGGGAAATTGCCCCCATAGCGTCCAGGGATGTGCAGGTTGAGTGGATTGGTCATGGGGAAATGCAGGGCTATGGGGATAGTGAGGGAGGTGGGGATGGGTGGGATGCTCTTTAGAGGGTCAGTATGAACTCAATGGGCCAAATGGCCTCCTTCCTCACTGTAGGGGTTATATGATCAATGAAACTAGCTTCCAATTCCAGATTTATGAATTGAATTTAAATTCCACCGGCAGCAGCGGGTGTTGAACCTCCGTCCCAGCCAGGATAACTAGTCCAGTGACAGCCCAACTTCATCATCACCTCCCATAATGTGGGTGAGGTGCCTTCAGGGGCACACACTTGGCTTTTGAATGGAGGTGACTGTCAATGCCTCACAGCTAACTCAGTATGCAGCTGGCACTGCAAACCAGCAGGCACTCCCTGGCATCTCACCCCAGCCATCGGAGACATTGATAGGACCGCCACTTCTCTAAGTGCCTGAAGTCTGAAATGGGGGAGGAGACAGATTAACTTACCAAGAGGTTTCTGAAGGGTGACACCAAGAAAGATTTGTGAGATCCCTTGGCACGGTGGCTGAGTGGCGCCTCACAGCGCCAGGGGCCCAGCTTCAATCCCACCCTCGGGTGACTGTTAGTGAAGAGTTTGCACGTTCTCTCTGTGCCTGCGTGGGTTTCCTCCGGGTGCTCCAGTTTCCTCCCACAGTCCAAAGATGTGTAGGTTAGGGTGGATTGGCCAGGATAAATTACCCTGTAGTGCCCAGGGATGTGCAGGCTGGGTGGGTTAGCCATGGGAAATGCAGGGTTATAGGGATAGGGTGCGATGCTCTTCAGAGGGTTAGTGTGGACTTAATGGGTTGAATGGCCTGCTTCCACACAGCAGGGATTGTAGTACACCCTCCTGGCTAAGTGGACTTGTGCCCCATTGCTTGGGGAAAGACTGTAACCCCTTACTGACCTTCATTGCACAGTTATTGATGAAACTCTTCTGGAATATTGTGTCCAATTCTGGTCACCCTGTTATAGAGGGTACTAGTAAGCTGGAGAGGGTTCAGAAGAGAGCTACCAGGATGTTGTCGGGTATGGAAGGTTTAAGTTACAAAGAAAGGCTGGGACTTTTTTCACGGGACCATAGGAGGTTGAGAGGTAACTTTATAGAAGTTTATAAAGTAACAAGGGGCATAGATAAAGTAAATGGCAAGTGTCTTTTCCCTAGGATGGGGGATTTCAAGACTAAGGGGCACATTTTTAATGTGAGAGGAGAAAGATGTAAAAAGAAAAGACATGAGGGGCAAACCTTTTTACACAGAGAGTGGTTCATATGTGGAATAAACTTCCAGAGGAAGTGATGGATATGGTTACAATATTTAAATGACATTTGGATAGGTACATGAATGGGAAATGTTTGGAGGGATATGGGCCAAGTGCAGGCAGGTGGGACTAGTTTAGTTTGGGATGAGGGTCGGCATGGACTGGTTGGACCGAACGGTCTGTTTCCGTGCTGAATGATTCTATGTGTGTAGACAATGTTGCGACTCTACCTGATGTTCCAATGTGGAGTCACAAGCTGCACGCACGGAAACTAGTTGCTTTGTTGTAATGTCTGCTCCATGGTTCGTAATGTGTTTTACTGTTTTAAATGGAGTTAACCAGTCTCTGACAGGCAATTGATTCTTCGATCATTAATCATTAACATGACAGTGAAGAAACAAATTGACCTATTAAAACCATCTGAATGCACCATGACGGGATAAGTGGTGTTTGTTTCTTGATGATGTCCATTGTGACTATTTTCGGATGTTGCATCATGAAATCTTTTATTATTTAACCTGCCCTGTCTCTTCCACCCAATCATAGGCCTCCGCCTTTATCCTTCTCCTTTATCCTTCCCCAACCACCTTCACTTGACTATTCTCAATATCATGAGGAGGAATAGACAATGATTACAATAAATCTTTTGCTTGATCTTGCTACTGAACATTTTATCTGTTTACAGTTCAGTAAACTCTGCGAATGATTTAAGCAGCCTGTGACAGGATCTCTTAGATCTTTCTGTCTTTGCAACGTAAATAAAAACCACAAAGTCACATTATACAATCCAGACTTTTCTTCTGGAAGAATCTCAGCTATCTGGTTCCTTTCTGGTGTAAAATCTGCACAGGTTCAGACATTATTCCCATCAGAGTCAAACTGTGCTTTCATTTAAATTCAGTCCGGTACCAGGGGGTGACAGTCTCAGGATACAGTGTAGGCCATTGAAGACTGAGACGAGGAGCAATATCTTCACCCAGAGAGCACGGAACTTGTGGAATTCTCTGCCGCAGAAATTAGTCAAGGCCAGAACATTGAATGTTCTCAAGAAGGAGTTGGATATAGTTCTTAGGGCTGAGAGGATTGAAAGGTGGGAAGAGGGGACTGAGCTAGATGATTAGCCGTGAACATATTGATTGGTGGAGCAGGCTCGAAGGCCCGAATGGCCTGTTCCTGCTCCTCTTTTCTATACATTACATAAGAACGTAAGAATCAGGAGCAGGAATTTGGCCCATCGAGTCTGCCCTGCCACTCAATAACATCATGGCTGATCGTGGAATCAGCTCCATTTACCTACCCGCTCACCATAACCCATCATTCCTTTACTGTTCAAGAATCTATCTTTGCCTCAAAAAAAAACATTCAACGAGGAAGCCTCAGCTGCTTCACTGGGCGGGGAATTCCACAGATTCACAACCCTTTAGGTGAAGAAGTTCCTCCTCAGCTCAGTCCTAAATCTGCTCCCCCTTTATTTTGAGGCTATGCCCCCTAGTTCCAGTTTCACCCTCCAGTGGAAACAACCTCCCTGCTTCTATATAATCTATTCCCTTCATAACTTTGTGTGTCTCTATTAGATACACCCCACCCTTCATTCTTTGACGACACCCATCACCTCTGGCAAGGCTGGCCTCTAGTACCCATCTCTAACTGACCCTAGAAGATACCATTGGCGTTGCTAACTGTGAGTGAGCATATCCCTGGAGGAGTCATCACATGACCTACCCCAACCCTCCAGCCATTGGTCATCCATCCATGTGACCTTTTGCCTTCCTACACGAATCAGGGGGCAATAAGAGTCACCAATTGATTTGTTGCTGTCAGCCAAACTTCTATTTTCCCCGAGATTTCAATATTCCTACATCTGGTAAAGAAAAATATTCAAAGAAAATGACAAAAACAAAATGTTTTTCTTTTAATGTCCCTGTGATTTATCTCCCGAGCCGCACACGACAGTCGTCTGGAAATTGATCCTCACTTTCTGAAGACTTCTGATCCAACCCCGTGGGGAGCTGGAAATCCCAGGTGTTGGTGGACTCTCTTTTTTAAAGATTGATTCGATTGAGTTAATCATTTGGGACCATATCTGATGGCAGTGAAGCATCAAGCACTTTGCCGTGGGACTGCAGGAATGGCTGCATTTCATCCTTAAAGGAAGCAATTCAAACTTCCCATTGATGGCTGACATGGCGACGTGACAGCCAACCCATTTTCACCATTTTCTCCCTTGCACAGTATCTTTCTTTTCTCTTTTTGTTTCTCTCTTGGTGTTTCTTCTTTTCTTCATTCCCAGCTTCAGTGCAGATGCGTCCAGGCAATCTCTCAACCTAGTCTCAGCAGCACATGGCAGTCTCTCGGCCTGATTTCTCGGCCTAGTGCAGCAGTCTCTCGGCCTAGTGTGGTAGTCTCTCGGCCTGGTCTCTCGGCCTGGTCTCTCGGCCTAGTGTGGCGGTCTCTCGGCCTGGTCTCTCGGCCTAGTGTGGCGGTCTCTCGGCCTAGCATGGTGGTGTCTCAGTCTGATCTCTTG
>JAHRHZ010000092.1:9195348-9222745 GCA_024137785.1 Ginglymostoma cirratum | reverse complement strand
CCCCCCCCCCCCTCGCCCCCTGGCATGCACATTGGTTACTACTTCCCAGTCTATCGGTTAGTGGCCTTAGCTTGAGGTCAAAAACAGAAATTGCTGGCAAACCTCAGCAGGTCTGGCAGCATCTGTGAAGAAAAAAATCAGAGTTAACCTTTCAGGTCAATTCTGAGGAAGGCTTACCTGACCTGAAACATTAACTCTGATCTTTTTCTTCACAGATGCTGCCAGACCTGCTGAGCTTTTCCAGCAACTTCTGTTTTTGTTCCTGATTTACAGCATCCGTAGTTCTTTCGGTTCTTATTAAGCTTGATATCAGTCTGCCCTGGGGTGGGAGTTACTTTTAACCTGGATTTCAGTAGGGATCTGTAAGATTGTCTCTCAAATCTGTTCAGTCACAGTCAGCAGGAATTCTAATACCATCCCATCAGTAACAGAGAAGAGGATTGGGGTCAGTGGGGAGCATTAAACAGAACCATAAAAATGATAGAGCACAGAAGGGGCCATTCAGCCCATCGTGTCAATGCTGACCCAGGTAGATAGGATATTGAAGCAGGTATGCTCGCCTTTTTTGGTCAGTGCATTGAGTATATAGGAGTTGGGGGGTCATGTTGCGGCTCTACAGGACATTGGTTAGGCCACTTTTGGAATACTGCGTTCAATTCCAGTCTCCCTGCTATAGGAAGGATATTGTTAAACTTGCAAGTGTTCAAAAAAGATTTGCGAGGATTTTGCCAGGGTTGGAGGGTTTGAGCTACAGGGAGAGGCTGGATAGGCTGGGGCTATTTTCCCCTGGGGCGTCGGAGGCTGAGGGCTTACCTTATAGAGGTTTATAAAATCATGAGGGGCGCGGTTAGAGTGAATAGCAAAGGTCTTTTCCCCAGGGTAGGGGAATCTAAAACTAGAGGGGCTTAGGTTTAAGGTGAGCAGGGGAAATATTTAAAAGGGACTTGAGGGACAACCTTTTCACGCAGAGGGTGATGTGTGTATGGAAGGAGCTGCCAGAGGAAGTGGTGGAGGCTGGTACAATGACAACATTTAAAAGGCACCTGGATGGTATATGAACAAGGAGGGTTTAGAGGGATATGGACCAAATGCTGGCAGTGGGACTAGATTACCTTAGGATATCTCGTTGGCATGGACAGGTTGAACCGAAGGATCTGTTTCCGTGCTGTAGGACCCTGACCCAAAGGCGCACAGATGTCCTTTCTAATTCCAAATGATCAGTAAAAGTGCGGGACCCATTGGAGTAACTCACTCTGGAGGGGCGGGTCAGCTAAAATACAGCCCAAATGTAAAGATCCCATTCAGTCTTTTGTTTTAGCCAATCGTCTTCAGAAGTATAGGATGGCTTCCAAGCTGCTGCTGCACATTCCTCACGTGAGTGGCACGGGATGGCATATTGCCAGGGCTGGAAATGTCATGCAGAGCTCATTAAGTCAAACAGCTCACCACAAACCCTGCTACTTTGGAGTTCAATGCTCCAGCTAATATCACCTCTTACCCACAAGTGGCTGACCACGTGTGTGATAGCAGGTAGGATTCCCCACCAGCACTATTTAAATGGACCATCAACTAGTTGCATGGAAATATAGGAGCAGGAGTCGGCCATTCAGCCCCTCAAGCCTGCTTCCCCCATTCAATGTGATCACGGCTGATCATCCAACTCAGTCCCTTGTTCCCACCTTCACCCCCACACACTTTGATCCCTTTAGCCCTGACAACGATGTCTAAGTACTTCTTGAAAACATTCAATATTTTGGCCTCAACCGCTTTCTGTGGCAGAGAATTCCACAGGCTCCCCCCACTCTCTGGGTAAAGATGTTTCTCCCCATCTCAGTCCTACCCTGTATCCTTAGACTGTGACCCCCTGGTTCTAGTCTCCGCAGTCACTGGGAACACCCTCCCTGTGTTTACTCTGTCCAGTTCCTGTTAGAAAGAGATACTCCCTCATTAATCTAAACGCCATCGATTAAGATGGGATTAGAATAGTTACACGGTTGATTTTGGTTAGCACAGACTCGATGGGCTGAAGGGCCTTTTTTGTCCTGAGCTGTAGATTCTTTGACTGTAATATAGTCCGAACTGATCCAGTCTTTCATCCTGCGTCGATCCTGCCATCCCAGGGATCAGTCTGGTAAACCTTTGCTGCAGTCCCTCCATCACCAGAACGGCCTTTCTCAGATAAAGAGACCCCAAACTGCAGACAATACACCAGCTCCAAGGCCCCATACCAGCGCATCCCTGCTCCTGTTCTCAGATCCTCTTGTTTTTAAACATTGTCTGCTGATTTATTTCCTCAATGTTACAATGAAGGAAGGAGATGGCCTTGCAGGGGTACTGTCGCTGGGTTAGGAGGGCTTCCTGACCCCAGATTGTTTTTTTATGTTGAATTGCTCCTGTTACTGGGTTAGATGGTGGCTCAGTGGTTAGCACTGCTGCCTCATAGCGCCAGGGTCCCAGGTTCAATCCCACCCTTGGGTGACTGTGTGGAGTTTGCATGTTCTCCCTGTGTCTGTGTAGGTTCCCTCTGGGTGCTCTGGTTTCCTTCCCCAGTCTAAAGATGTGAACAGTAGGGTGGGTGGGCCGTGATAAATTGCCCCATGGTGTTCAGGGGTATGCAGGCTAGGTGGATTGGCTATGAAGAAATGTGAGGTTGATGGGATGGGTCTGGGTGGAGTGTTCTTCAGAGAGTCAGTGGGGACTGAATGGCCTGGTTCTGGAATTTATCCTACTCTCGGCAATAATGATCATTGATTGTTTATGAAAATCCTAACAGGCCCTTTAGAGGAGGAAACCTGCCATCCTTACCTGGTCTGGCCTACACGAGATTCCAGTCTTAACCCACCCTCTGAAGTTCAAGGCCAATTAGGGACGAGCCACAAACTGCTGGCCTTGTCAGCCCAACCCTTCGAAGAATAAGTTTCAAAAAGCAAACACAAGGGTGGCTCAGGGACCCGGGTTTGATTCCACCTTTGGGTGACTGTTTGTGTGGGGAGTTTGGACATTCTCACCGTGTCTGTGTGGGTCTCTGCCAGGTGCTCTGGTTGCTTCCCACAATCCAAAGCTGTGCACGTTAGGGTGGATTGGCCGTGCTATAATTGCCCACATAGGGTCCAGGGATGTGTAGATTAGGTGGGTTAGCCATGGGGAAATGTAGGGTTACTGGAATGGGGTGTGTCTGGGTGGAATGTTCTTCAGAGGGTCAGTGTGGGCTGAATGGCCTGCTTCCACTCTCCGGAGATGCTATGATTCTAAGCATTTGGTGCTTTATTTTTGCCGTCTTTTGAATCAGCTCAAGCCCACAAGGAGAAGCGATGTGTCAGATGGTGAAAGATATTGGCTTCTCAACCGGCAAATAGCGGCCAGAAATGGGTGTGGTTACAGGTCGCGATGTAGCAAGTACTGGAAGAGGGGGGTGAAGAAGGGGAAAGGGTTCTCAGTAACAGACCGTGTGGGACCACCAATTGTCCAGCCCTCTGGGTTCTCCCTGCTATAGGAAGGACATTGTTAAGCTGGAGGTGGTTCAGAAAAGGTCTACCAGGCTGTTGCCAGGAATGGAGGGTTTGAGTTATAAGGAGAGGCTGGATAGGCTGGGACTTCTTTCACTGGAGTGTAGGGGGTTGAGGGGTGACCTTATAGAGGCTTATAAAATCATGAGGGGCATGGATAGGGTGAATGGCAGATCCCTTTTCCTTAGGCTGGGAGATTTCAAGAACCGGGGTCATATTTTTAAGGTGAGAGGAAACAGATTTAAAAAGAACATGAAGGGGGCAACTTTTTTACTCCGAGAGCATGCGGAATTAACTTCCAGGGCAAGTGCTGGATGCGGGTACAGTTGTAATGTTTAAAAGACGTTTGGATAAGTACATGAATAAAAAATGTTTGGAGGGATATGGGCCAGGAGCAGGCAGGTGGGGCTAGTGGTTTGATGTTCCTTCCTCCTGGATTGGAGAACTGCATGTGAGAATGTGTGACCAAATTTGCCTTTTTGCCAAAGGGTGTGTTTATGGGATGTAACCATTTAGAACAGTTTGTCAATTATAGGTATTGTACCTATTATAATGTTAAGTTTTATAATAGAGATGTTATTCCAAGTCCCCCCTTCTTTTGCTGCATCTTAACAATTTGAATAAATTGTGTTTTGCTTAACGTTGGGAAGCTTGACTAATTGAATTGTATCTGAATGCAACACCTGGCATTTATCTTCAACGTAAGAAAAATTTAGGGCCCGGGTTACCGTCGTAATATATTTTGAAGGGCTCTGGTGTGGTCCATGAAACCTGTCACCAACAGTCACACTGAATTCCTTTGCGTTTAGCAACATGTAAAAGTCAACGAAAAATAAACATTCCAAACCAAATTTATAAATCAAAATATTAATGTAACTGAATCACCCTTATCCATTCTCTTTATGTCTGTCTTCTGAAGTACCTGAACCTCCTGATGGGCTCCATTCCACAATATCTCGCCTTTGGCTTATCCCTCGCTATCTCCTCCACATGATCTCTCTCTCTCTCTTGAACCCCCCCTCCCACAATGATCTTTCACCCACAATTATCTCTCCCTCTTCACAAACCTTCAACCCCGCCCCCCCCCCCCCCACCTCACACACACATCCCTAGGTCTTTCCCTTCCCATTCTCTTTCCCATTCTTCTGGCCATGACACTCCAGCGACACTCAGCAGACCCTGGGTGCCACTTTTCCCTAGTCAGCTTGTGACCCCCCCACCTCAGTGTTTGTGGGATCTTGCTGTGTGTGAGCAAACAACATCGAAGACCCATTGCACCCGGCTAACAACCTCTTACAAGCTCTCCCGTCAGGCAGAAGATGCAGAAGTCAGAACATACTCACGAGCAGGTTCAGGAACAGCTTCTTCCTGGCCGTTATTAGACCGATGAATGGACCTCTCTAGCCTCAAATAATACCGTTCTTGCTAAAGGTTGATCTCATCGAGCGCGCACCCTGTGCAATGGAACTGAATGCCTCTGTCTGAGTCTTTTTGATCTATGCATCTTTGCTTACTATGATCAACCTGTACCACTTGTAAACAAAGCTGTTCACTGTACTTCGGTACACAGGTCAATCAATCAATCGACCTATCAAATCGGGTGCTATTTTTACGACACTGTCGACTCTTCAAACCAGAAGAACTTTCCCAGTTTGTCAATTACTCAGGGACGCCCTGTCCGAGATCTTGAAGGTGCTTCATAAGTGCAACACTTGACTACTTTGTACGCTTTTTCGTCTTAAAACTTTTATTCTGTTTTGACCCGTTAATTACAATGGGAAAAAAATTGATCATTTGCTCATCAAAATACTGTTAAAGCCGAATGAAGTTGACCTTTTTCTGCCTACTATTACAGATTTAAAATGATCATAGATAATGATTACAAATGCGTTCGGTTTGAAAGGAAAGACAATCATGTTTTCTTCATGCGTTCCCAGTAAATAAACACTTCTATAACCTGACATCAGAATAGGTTTCCAACAATTTCAGAAGGTTATTAATGATTTCATGGGTTTGAAAGAGCAGAAAAAGAAAATGATAAACTCTTCCATTTCTCCACTCACATTGATCAGTGTCACAACAAAACCTGGCACCAAAATGCTTAAATAGGTCTCCGCTAAACGTATCGAATCATAGAATCATACAGCACAGAAACAGACCCTTCTGTCCAACCAGTCCGTACAGAACATAATCCCAAACTAAACTAGTCCCACCTGCCTACTCCTGACCCGTGTCCCTCCAAACCTTTCCTGCTCATGTACCTATCCAAATGTCTGTTAAACGTTGTAACTTTACCCGCATCCACCACTTCCTCAGGACGCTCAGTCCACACACGAACCACCCTCTGTGTGAAACATTTACCCCCCATGTCCTTTTTAAAATGTCTCTCCTCCCACCTTAATACTGTGCCCCATAGTCTTGACATCCCCCATCCTAGAGAAAAGACACCTGCCATTAACACTATCTATACCCCTCATTATATAGAATCATACAGTACAGGACAGGCCCTTCGGCCCATCCAGTTGGCACTGCCAAAGCTAAATTAAATCCGGGGAGGTGATGGCTGAGTTGTAATGTCACTAGATTGTTAATCCAGAAACCCGGTAAAGTTCTGGGAACCCAGGTTCAAAACCCACCACTGCAGATGGTGGAGATAACAAGGTGTTTCTGATGAAGGGTCTAGGCCGGAAACGTCAAGCTTTCCTGCTCCTATGATGCTGCTTGGCCTGCTGTGTTCATCCAGCTCCACACCTTGTTATCTCGGATTCTCCGGCATCTGCAGTACCTTTTATCTCTGATACAGCAGATGGTGGAATTTGAATTCAATAAAATATCCTGCGATTAAAGGTCTAATGATGACATTGTCACAAATATCCATCTGGTTCACTAATGTCCTTCAGGGAAGGAAACTGCCATCCTTACCTGGTCTGGACTACATGTGACTCCAGACCTAGAGCGATGTGTTTGACTCTTAAATGCCCTCTGGGCAATTAGGGATGGACAATAAATGCTGACCTGGCCAGCAACACCCAGGTCCTATGAATGAATAAAAAAAAATCTGCTTCTGCTATTCCACTACAAGCCCATAGCCTTGAATGTTATGACATTTCAAGTGCTCGTCCAAGTGCTTTTGAAATATTGTGAGGTCTCCCTCCTCAACTACCCTGCCTGTGTTGGCATCCCAACTACAGAAAAGGTCTCCTGTGCATTTTATTCCTTTAAACAGGAAAGTTGCTGTTAAATTTGAAACGGTGCGCAAAAGATTTACAAGCATGTTGACAGGGTTGAGCTGTAGTGAGAGGCTGGACAGGCTGGGGCTATTTTCCCCTGGAGCGTCGGAGGCTGAGGGGTGAGCTTATAGAGGTTTATAAAATCATGAAGGGCACGGTTAGAGTGAATAGCAAAGGTCTTTTCCCCAGTGTAGGGCAGGCCAAAACTAGAGGGGCATAGGTTTAAGGTGAGAGGGGAAAGATTTAAAAGGGACCTAAGGGACAACTTTTTCACGCAGGGGGTGATGCGTGTATGGAACGAGCTGCCAGAGGAAGTGGTGGAGGCTAGTACAATGACAACATTTGAAAGGCATCTGGGTGGGTACATGAATAGGAAGGGTTTAGAGGGATATGGGCCAAATGCTGGCAAATGGGACTAGGTTAATTTAGAATGTCTGGTTGGCATGGATGAGTTGGACGGAAGGGTCTGCTCCCATGCTGTACATTCTATGACTCTATATCACCTGCCAGGAGATAGATCTCGGTTTGTGTGCAGACGATTGTTTTTTCCTGCAAAGATTTTCTTAAAAACCTAATGCCCATTTGAGCTACTTGTGTAAAAAAATGGGGTTTGAACCACTGAGATAGGTGTTTGTCTTCTCATTTCATATTGCATCATGGCCCCTATAGTCAACCTTCCAGTTGTAGAACATGTTAACAAACCCCATCTTATCTCAGTCGTGCCACCTCAATGATTTAGTCCCCATTAATCTTTTCTTTGCCTGCACTATCTCTGCCTGTTGTAGTCCACAATTATTTTATTTCACTGCCTACCCGCGGTTCAGCATGTTCAATTGCAAAGACTGATAAAGAAGCATTATTCCCAGATTCTCATAAGGCTGTAAGATGTAGGAGCAGAAATAGGCCATTCAGCCCATCGAATCTGCTCCGCCATTGATTGGGATCATAGCCGTTCTGAGAATCCCCAACTCCACTTTCCTGCCTTCTCCCCGTAACCCTTGATTCCCTCCCTCCCTCAGCTTTCAATATACTGAACAATCCAACCTCTACAGCCCTCTACTGTAAAACATTCCACGGATTCACGGATTGAGGTTTCTCGGGACAGGCTGGCTAAATATCAGGCTTAAACAGTGTCTGAAGATAGGTCCTGAAATGCAAAAGTCTGTTTCTCTCTGCACGGATGCTGCCAGACCTGCTGAGTTTCTCTAGCTATTCTCATTCTTCAGCGGAAGGCAGCTAACCACCACCTTCTCCGGGGGCAACTAGGGACGGGCAATACATGCTGGCCCAGCCAGAGACACCCACATCCCACAAGTGAAATTACAACATCTGCCAAAATCATGTTGACTTTGGATTTACTTAATGGGGTCGTGGGCAGTCAGCTCAGTTGGTTGGTTTATGATGCTAACAGCACAAGGTGAAATCCCACACTGCCTGAGGGTTACCATGAAGGTCTCTCCCCTCAACTGAGATGCAGTGTCGCTCAGGTTAAACCACCACCAATCATCTGTCTCTCTAATGAGAGAGCAGCAATATGATCTGGAAGCCATGTGGAGGCTTTGTCCTGAGAATTTTAACAGCTTTTTCAGGTAAAAACATTCATTGGATGAGAGTGTTGCCAGTGAGGCCAGTATTTATTACCCAAAGGGCAGTTTAACAGTCAACCCCATTGCTGTAGGCCAGACCAGGGAAGGATGGCAGTTTCCTTCCCTCAAGGACATTAGTGAACCAGATGCATTTTACCCCCAGTCAATGGATTCATGGTCATCATTAGACTCTTAATTCCAGATATTGATTGAATTCCAATTATACCTTCTGCTGGGGAAGGATTTGAACCTGTGACCCCACAACATTAGATGGATCACTGGATTAACAGTCCAGCAATAATACCATTGGACAATTGCCTCCCCCTGCTTGCTTTGCTATTAAACATTTGTTTTGCCATTAAATGTTTGTTGATGTGATTGGGATTATACCCAATAGAGTTCATGGGATCAGTGTTTAATTGTATACAATGTTTTTCTCTCATTCATTTGTGCAACATGGGCGCCACTGGCTGGGCCCAGCCTTTATTGTCTGTCCCTAGTTGCCCCTTGAGAAGGTGGTGGTGAGCTGTCTTCTTGAACCGCTGCAGTCCATGTGCTGTGGGTAGACCTGCATTGCCCTTATCGGGAGGAAATTGCAGGATATTGACCCAGTGACACGGAAGGAACGGCGATATATTTCCAAGTCAGGATGGGAAGTGCCCCAGAGGGGAACTTGCAGGAGGTGGTGTCCCCATGTATCTGCTGCCCTTGTCCTTCGAGATGGAAGTGGTCATGGATTTGGAAGGTGCTGTCTGAGGATCTTTGGTGAATTTCTGCAGTGCATCTCATAGATAATGCACACTGCTGCTACTGATCATCATTGTGGTAATGAAAGGCCTCTCACTTGGAGCTGTCGAGGATGAGAGGGAATGGAAAGTTCTCGAAAGTCTTGCTTGGTGCATTTCTTTAAAATATCTGCTATTTTCAGATTGCTTTCTGTGATTCTCCCATAGAAATGTTTAAAGGTGGATAATTATTTCTACAATTTTGCTTTTAAATTTGTTCTCTAATTTCAGAGTTTGATTGCAATTTCTGGTAGCGATATAATTGAAGACGGTGGACAGAAATGTGCTTTCAGTTCTGAATAGCTTAGTTTAAATTTTAGATGTGAAAATGAGAACCTTAAGAGGCACTTATTACTGATGACAAGGTGACTGCGCGTGTTCTCAACAAATCAGTGCTCACTTCTGATGTCAGTCCACAATTACAGTGACCAGCTCATGGACTCTGAGCACTCTCATCCAGATTGAATCCAGCCTGCTTAGTAAATTAGTTTTCTGATGAAAATGCACATTTAAGTAACCCCAATACGATCTCTGCAAGGTGAAACATGAACCTCGGCTTTGAAAGTTTTTAATAGGATGGACTGCAATTGAAAATTTTAAGTCTGCGAGGAGCCTCGGCACTTTTGCATAGAATCAAAAAGCCCAGAAAGAGGCCATTTGGCCCATAGTATCTTACAAAAGGCTATCCAGCTGCAATATTGGCATCTACCTGGCTACATGGATATATGTCATGTCCATACAAAGCAGGAGAAATCCGATTCGGGCAATTATTGTCCTATCGGTCTATTCTCACTCATCAGCATGGCATTGGATGATATTGTTGGCACTTATCAAACTATAAAGTAAAATTTATTCGCTAACAATATTTGTGGATGGTGCATTGGCTCAGTGGTTAGCACTGCTGTGTTACCATGCTGGGGACCCAGGTTCAATCCCACCCGCGGGTGACTGTCTGTGCGGAGTTTGCACATTCTCCCTGTGTCTGCAGGGGCTTCCTCCAGGTGCCCTGGTTTCCCCCCCACCTGCCCCACAGCCCAAAGATTTGCAGGTTAGAGTGGATTTGCTGTGTTAAATTGTCCCATAGTGTGCAGGCTGGGTGGGTTAGCCATGGCAAGTGCAGGGTTACAGGAATCAGATGGGGACCCACCTGATCCCTGTAACCTTGCATTGTCCATGGCTAACCCAACCTGTGATCCTCTTCAGAGGGTCAGTGTGGGCTGAATGGCCTGCTCCCACACTGTGGGGATTCTATGATTCTCACTGATGTTCAGTTGGGGTTCTACTAAAGACCTTCTACCCATGATCTCATTACAATTGGGATAGAGGAGCCAAACTCAACAGGTAAGGTGAGAGTGACGATCTTAGAGATCAAGGCAGTAATGAGTAACATCTATAAGAAGCACTGCAGCAACTCACCCAGGGTCCTTTGACAGCACCTTCTAAACCCCTGACCCTCCCACAAGACCTCGAACCCCAGATCTTGTTTATCTTTGATCCTCGTCCCTCAACCATTACGGAATCCCTGCCATCATCTCTTCTCTCTCTCTCTAATTCTTTAAGCCATTCCTTAAGGGGCATAATTTTAAGGTGAATGGAGGAAGGTATAGGGGAGATGTCAGAGGTAGGTTCTTCACACAGAGAGTGGTGGGTGCGTGGAATGCGCCGCTGACAGTGGTAGTTTACTTCAGTACTTTGGAGACTTTTAAGCGACTCTTGGACAGACACATGGAGGATAGTAAAACGTAGGGTATTCAGGGTAGTTTGATCTTTATAGGATAGTAGGTTGGCACAACATTGTGGGCCAAAGGGCCTGTACCGTGCCGTACTGTTCTATGTTCTATGTTTAAGACCTACCATTAGAACCAAGCTTTCGATCACCCATCGTATTCGCACTGTGTTATTTTTCTGTCACTGTTTTGGGAAAGATGGTGGACTAATGTTGCTGGACTAATAAGCCAGAGGGCCACTGAACCGTTTCATCTGGAGCAGGAGTTGTTAAAGTTGCATAAGCCCATACCATCATTCAACAAGATGTCTCCAACATCAACGCCATGTTCTCATTCTACTTCCTCAATCATTTATTCCCTTAGCATCCCAGAATCCATCAATCTCCCTCACATAAATGAAGAAATCTCCCCTCGCCTCAGTCCTAAATAGCTGATCCCGCAGCCTGAGTTTATCACCAGTTTGCTCTTCAGCCTGGGGAACCCTGTAACAGTTCTGCTGTCAGGCTTTCGAAGAATCTTATGGGGTTCAAATCAAATCACCTCTCATCCTTCTAAACTTCTGAGAACAATGGGCCTGTTCACCTCGATGTCCACTCAACTCCTTGGTGTGACATGTGTAACTCGGTATCTCCTCAAACTCAGGGCAATTTACGTTACACAGCACCCCCCGATCCCCCAACCAGGATCTCTGATTCACATCAAATGTTTCCATTTAAAATACCAACAATCTCACTCTGAAGCAATTGCTGAAATTACAACGCTTCTGTCTGTGTTAACACAGAAAACAGCCCAAGCTTGAGAAGCTCCAACCCTTTTAGAGTTACAATTTACATCAAGATATGTTCAATTCCTCATCTTAACACCAACTGAAATGGATTAACTACATTTTTCTTTAATTACTAGCACCACTGGTACATGCCTGAGAATACAAATGTGACTGGAAAGGGTTAACAATGAGTGCCATGGGCACCACCCACTAAGATTACATCATATGGACCTCAGGCCAGATCTGAAGGATCCTGAAAGAATGCAACCTAACATCTGATCCTCCTCAAAGTCTTAGAGTCACACGGCACGGAAACAGACCCTTCGGTCCAACCAGTCCGTGCTAACCATAATCCCAAACTAAACTAGTCCCACCTGCCTGCTCCTGGCTCATATCCCTCCAAAACTTTCCCTATCCATGTACTTATCCAAATGTCTTTTAAACGCTGTCCCACATCCACCACTTCCTCTGGAAGCTCATTCCATGCACGAACTACTCTCTGTGTAAGAAAGTTGCTCTTCATGTCTTTTTCAAATCTTTCACCTCTCACCTTAAAAACATGCCCCCTAGTCTTGAAATGCCCCACCCTAGGGAAAGACACCTTCCATTCACCTTATCTATAGGCCTTATGTTTGTATAAACCTATATAATGTCACCCCTTAACCTCCTACACTCCAGGGGAAAACAGTCCCAGCTTATCCAGCCTCCCCATATAACGCAAACCCTCCAGTCTCGGTAACATCCTGGTAAATCTTTTCCGAACCCTCTCCAGCTTTCTATTTTATCAATGTAAGCTGTAACCAGTAGCCGACACGCAATAAACAAAATACATAGCTCATGCAGTGTAGTGAGCTGGCACGCCTGTGCTGTCTACGTACAGAGGTAATGCCAACAGTGTGGGTTCAATTGCCACTCCAACCAAGCTTACTGCAAGGGATTTGGATGGCATGGTGGCTCAGTGGTTAGCAGTGCTCCCTCACAGCGCCAGGGACCCAGGTTCAATCCCAGCCTCGGGCGACTGTCTGTGTGGAGTTTGCACATTCTCCCCATGTCTGTGTGGGTTTCCTCCGGGTGCTCCAGTTTCCTCCCACAGTCCAAAGGTGTGCAGGTTAGGGTGGATTAGCCATGCTGTAGTGTTCAGGTATGTGTGGGCTAGTCATGGGAAATGCAGGGTTACAGAGATTGGGTGGGATGCTCTTTGGAGTGTCAGTGTGGACTTGATGGGCTGAATGGCCTGCTTCTGCACTGTAGAGGTTCTGTGATGATTCTTCTTCTCAATCTCTGCCCTCACCTGAGGTAGTTAAACCTTTACCAGTCACCTGTCTTTCTCTAATAGACAGCAGCCCTTGGCCTGGTAGGATTGTGGTGACTTTATTGTCTATTCTGGTCATTTGAAGGGAACAAATTCGAACACGGTGGCAACAAAATCCTACTTGTATTGCTCTTCAAGGAGGTTCCTTCTCCATTATGACTGCTCCATCACCACAGCGTGGGTTTAAAAATAGGGTCAAAACCCCCCCAGAGTCCTGACCAACAATCATCTCTCAAATAGAAATCAAATCAGGACACAGAGTCTGATCATTTCTGTTTGTGGAATCTGCTGCAGATGTTGTTAGAACAACCAGCTATTCAAATTGTAAAGTGCTTTGGGACATCTTCAGGTTGTGGCAGGTGCTATATAAATGCAACTTCTTTCTTTCTACACAGGGGAGGCAACAGACTAGTGGTATTGTTAGTCCAGACACCCAGGTAATGTTCTGGGGACCCAGGTTCAAATCCTGCCACAGTAGATGGTGGAATTTGAATTCAATAAAAATCTGGAATTGGGAGTCTAAATGATCACCATGAATCCATTGCCAATTGTCGGAAAAAAAGCCCCTTCCCCTGAACTCTAGTGGGTGGAATCCCACGTAAACAAGCATTCACAAGCAAAACAAATGTTTAATAGCGAAACAAACAGGGGGAGCCAATGGCCCAGCGGTATTATTGCTGGCCTGTTAATCCAGTGACCCAGCTAATGTTGCAAGGAGCCTGGGTTCAAATCCCGCTCATAGCAGATGGTGTAATTGGAATTAAGAGTCTAACAATGATCATGAATCCATGGTTCTGGGGTCAAAAACCCATCTGGTTCACTAATGCCCTTTAGGGAAGGAAACTGCCATCCTTACCTGGTCTGGCCTACATGTGACTCCAGCCCCCCAGCAAAATGGGTGACTCTTAACTGCCCTCTGGGCAATAAATGCTGGCCCAGACAGCAATTCCTTCATCCCATGAATGCATTAAAAACAAACAGGCTGATTCCTAGGATGGCAGGACTGACATATGGAATGGTCAGGGCTAGGTTCATCAAGGCTTAGAACAATGAGGAGGCTGAGGCAGGAGATCTCATAAAATTCTAAAAGGAATAGACAAGGTAAACACAGGAAGGATGTTCCCGATGACCAGGGAGCCCTGAACCAGGAGTTACAGGGTAGGACTGAGATGAGGAGAAATGTTTTCACCCAGAGAGTGGGGGAGCCTGTGGATTTCTCAGTCACAGAAAGCAGTTGAGGCCAAAACATTGAATGTCCTTAAGAAGGAGTTAGATACAGTTCCTACAGGGAATCAAAGGGTATGGGGGGAGTGAAAGCAGGAACAGGGGACTGAATTAGATGATCAGGCATGATCATATTGAATGGTGGGAAAACAAAACAGAAGTTTGCTGGAAAAGCTCTAACAGGTCTGGCAGCACCTGTGAAGAAATGAATCAGAGTTTAACATTTTGGGTCTGGTGACCTTTCCTCAGAATTCAGATGCTGCCAGACCTGCTGAGCTTTTGCAGCAAACTTCTGTTTTTGTTCCGGATTTACAGACCTTTCAGTTTGTATTGAATGGCAGTACAGGCTCGAAGGGCCGAATGGCCCGCTCCTGCACCTATTTTCTATGATTTGATGTACCATCCAGTAGTTATGCTTTGATTAATATCAAAGATTAATATCACAAGAAAATATTTCCCTTGATATGATAATAAAAGCTGACTTTTCAAATGCTACAATTATATATCACAACATTAATGGAGCATTTTCAAATAGAAACATAATTTATTTACAGCAATAGAGATGTTTACATAGACATTCCACGGTCTTGTCATATCTTTTACGTGACTTTTCAGATTCTTGTGCTTTTCACACAGTTGGCAGAAAGGAAAGCGAACGCCAGGTTATTCGGGATCACTGTCTACATCAGGGAAGTGGCCTCTGTGTTCGTCTGTTTCTGGCCTTTTGCATGCCATCAATTTTACCTGCTTCTGTCACTGGTGCTTGAGCCTTCGGAGTCCCACCGTCTCAATTTGGAAAGCTCCTCCCCAAAATTGCTCCCTCTCTCAATCTCTTCCTTTAACGTGCTCCTCTCGGCCTGATTTTCCTGTCCTCATCACTTGTCCAAAAGGAATCTCAGTGCCACTTTGCGTTCCTTGAGATGTTTATCCACACATGGAAAGGCATTAGATGAATGCAAGTGGCAGTTGCTAGCCCTGTCCAGAGAGAGCCCAACTATTGCCCCTCCTCTAGTGACAGCATTGGCCCCCTGAGCCATTCTGGCTAACCTACGGTGTACAGGTCCCAGTTGTGCTTATTTGGGGAGACCGTCACCCTAAGGTGGTGTGGAGTGACTGGTCTTCACTCAGCACCCTGGGTGTGGGGGGCTAGCTCCTTCGCCCACTCCTTTGATGCCAGGCACCGGTGCCCCCAACCAGCTGCAGCGTCACCAGGGACCATTTCTGGCCTTTTCCTGGCAAAGGTGAAGGGGTAGATGGATCAGTAGCAACACCGATCTAAGAGCTTCGCCCGAGTAGATGGCAGATACGGCATCCTAGCCGAGAGGTTACCTGTCCACGCTGGTCTCTGCCAACCTGTTGTTCATGATGGCCAGGGCACCGACGCCTCGCGAGAAGCCGTTGTAGCGGGAGTGGCTCTGCCTGGGGCCTCCATTGGCGCTCTCGGAGAGCTGCTTCTGCATGATGGCCAAGGAGACCTTGTTGGAGGCCAAGAAATCTTTGACCGAGATCATCTCGCCAGACAACCGGCGCCCGTCGGTGTCGCTGTCGCACACGGTCTCCATGGAGACGGCGTGCGGCCTGGCCTTTGCCGCCACCACCGGGTGAACAGCGTTGCAGTGAGCCCTCGCCCTCCTCCGGCCCGGGCCTCGTCGGCAACCCTGGCACTCCATCCTCTTCAGCATCCAATTGAGGAACTGCTTGATGACAATGGAGGAGACGTTAAACAGGGAGTACAGGCAACAGACCCCCATCAGGATGAGAAGGAAGTTGCCTGCCCGGTACAGGCTTTGGTTGGCATACGTGGCCTTCTGGCTGCTTACCAAGTCGCCGAACCCGATGGTGCTGAAGGCGACGAAGCAGAAGTACAGCGACTCGACGTAGCTCCAGCCCTCGACGGGCATGTACATGGCGGACGCGCAGCAGGAGATGACCAGCGACGCTCCCCCGAGAATGGCCATGATGTAGTAGACCGAGGGCTTCCAGTCGTCCAGGCTATCCGCCTCTGCCGACAGGCTGGAACCTCGCCGGCCCTCGGAGGCCCCCGACAGGCCACTCCGCTGCCTCCTCCTCTCGTGGAACCAGCGCAGGATGTAGGCCAACAGCGTGATAATCCGTTCCAGGAACAGGTTGAAGAACAGAATGGTGGCAGCACAACCCACCAGTCCATAGAAGATCAGGAAGATTCTCCCGCCGACGGTCACGGGGGTAGCCATCCCAAATCCTGCAGGAGTGGGGTTGGGGAAAGGGGTGGGAAACGAATGGAAAGTACTCTGTAACTCCACTAGAAACTGAGTATTTTCGGTTCACTCCAACTCAATGACCGACCAACAGCCAAATTAGTAACCAAATCGCGTCCCGCAGCTTAATATACTGAGGCAAAGACTCTAATTATTGACCAGAGGATGTTCTCCCCTCATGGGAGAATCCAGAACCAGAGGACTCAGAATAAAGGGGCACCAATTTAAGACTGAGATGACGAGGAATTTCTTCTCTCAGAGGGTTGAGTGTCTTTGGAACTCCTTGCCACAGAGAGCCGTGGGGGCAGAGTCCGTGCGTATATTTAAGGTTGAGATAGTTCGATTCTTGATCAGTCTAGGGAAGAGCCAGGCAAGTGGAATGTCAATTAGCCATAATCCTATTGAATGGCAGAGTAGTTTCGAGGGGCCAAATGGCCTGCTCCTGTTCCTATTTCTAATGGTCTTAGGGACATACACACAAAGCTGCAAAATGGTTATGAAAGACTCGACATAAAGTGCCGACAAAGCCTTGGAACTGGGGAATGCAAATTCAATTTAGTGATAAATGTGGAGGGAGGAAACATTAGCCTAATTAGCAAAGATCGTCAAACCACAATAAAAACTTATCTGGTTCATTCGTCTAGGGGACGGGCAACAATTGTTAGACCAGCCTGTGAGCGAATTAAAACGAAAGTTGAAAGCCAGTCTCAATGCTGGTGATCAGAATTGCTAAATGCTATTGTTTTAGCCATCATTACAAACCCATCCGCTTCACTAATGTCCTCCAGGGAAGGGAAATCTGCTGTCCACAAGTGACTCCAGACCCACAGCGATGTGGTTGACTCTTAACTGCCTCAGAAATGGCCCAAGCGAGCCATTGCATTGGCTCAGCTGCTACATTTAAAAAAACAATGTAGATTTGCCTCAGGGCTCAAGGGACAGCTCAGTGTCACCTCCTCGAGGATGAATGGGGATAACACAACAAAGGACTGGCTTTGTCCCATATCCCACAAATGAGTGAAAACAAGACATGGCCAAGGCCCATATAGGGTAGCACAGTGGCTCACTGGTTCGCACTGCTGCCTCACAGCGCCAGGAACTCAGATTCGACTCCACCTTCAGGCGACTGTCTGTGTGGAGTTTGCACATTCTCCCCGTGTCTGTGTGGGTTTCCCCCGAGTGCTCCAGTTTCCTCCCACAGTCCAGCGCTGTGCAAGTTTGGGTGGATTGGCCAGGCTAAATTGCCCCATGATGTGCAGGCTGGATGGGTTAGCCATGGGAAATGCAGGGTGACAGGGACAGAAGTAGGGTGGGATGCTTTTTAAGGGGTCAGTGCGAGCTTGAAGGGCCCAAATGGCCTGCTTTCACACTGTAGAGGTTCTGTGAAGAGGCTTGTAGTAAGTGTTCCCAAAATAGGCTTGTTATGGGGAAATGTGAATAAACTGCGAGGTTCATAGTGGCAGAGCTGATTAGCAGAGCTTGCATTTAAGCCTACTGCTGTTCTGGGATTCTAAAATCCATCTTTAGGAAAATCTGATGTCAGCTAGGACTATAGTCCAAGAGCCACGTCATGGATAGTAGGTGGGTGATAATGGGCACTGTTATATGTGTTGCTGGGAGTTGGATATGAGTGTGTTTGTCAGCTGAGGACAGGATTAGGGGCATTCCTGGTCTCGTTGTATACATTTGTTAGCAACACAGAGTCCACTAAGGTGAGGGAAACGCTTGGAGATATCTGTCCATGGCTTTATCTTGTCATGAGGTGACAGGATCATGTGACATTGGCATCACTTCCTGTAATGATGTATACTGTATCATTAGCATATTAAACAGTCAGACCCCTAAACCACAACGCCCACACTTCCCCACACAAACAAAAGTTTCTGATTCCATCCGATTCCATTCCATCGTCCTTAAAGTCTCTGGGTGCAAACAAGCACACTGGTCTTTATTTCAGGACACAGTCTGATGTGATATGCTATCTTCGCCTTTTCTCATCTTCTGACCAGTTGTGAAAAATCAGTTCTTTGGTTTGTAGGCTCATATCGGATTTCCAGCTTCTCTGCTCTGGAAATCAGATCTAAGTCAGTAACTGAAACTAGGGTTTAGGATCTTATAGGAGATTTCAATGATTTTGCCCTCTTTATATTGTGGGTTTGGGTTCAGTTGGTATATGACTTAGAGTTCAATACCTCCTGACCCATGTAGTTTTATGCGCAATGACCTTTTCTCCAAACATTGTATCAGAAAGAGCCAAAACTAACTTAGAGCATGCCTCATTTCATTCTATGGAGATAACTGCAGTCTAATAGCATCCACTCAGTCCCTTGATGCCACCAGTAAATGGCATCTCCACATCATTGATATCTTCCATTTCACGGATCTTGCTAACTTTCGAGGACTTCTCTTGTGGCTTGTTGTGTACGAGATTGTTTGCTGAATGTGAGGAAAACAGCATCCAGCCAATTATACGTCACTGAGTCAATTTGTTTTTGGGGTAAGGTTGTCCCTGACACCTCATATCGCTGACCAATTTTGCTTCCTGATCCCGAATTGCTGCTGTTAATGGGTGGCATGGTAGCTCAGTGGTTAGCACTGCTGCCTCACAGCGCCAGGGACCCGGGTTCAATTCCACCCTCAGGCGACTGGCTGTGTAGTGTTTGCATGTTCTCCCCCTGTCTCTTCTGGGTGCTCCGGTTTCCTCCCACAGTCCAAAGATGTACAGGTTAGATGGATTGGCCATGCTAGATTGCCCCATAGTGTCTAGGGATGTGCAGGCTAGGTGGGTTAGCTACAGAAAATGTAGGGTTACAGGGATTGGGTAGGATGCACTTTGGAGGGGCGGTGTAGACTCGATAGGCTGAATGGCCTGCTCCTGTGCTGTAGAGATTCTAAAGGAGTCAGCTCTTGACTGCACATGGTTAGACAAAGCTTCATTCTATGCCCTGACAGGAAATCCATCCTTCAATCATTCTCCTTTCAAGTTGCTGAATAGGACTATACAGATCATTCATAGAATTTGCAATACTTCACTCTTGTCTCCAGGCACATCGATTGAATTGACAATGTTTTCGATGTGTGGGGATTAAAATGGGTTTGATGTGTTTATTCTTTCCTCATACATGTTCTTTTCTTTGTCAATGCTTTTACCTGATAAGGAAATGAGCTGCAAGGCCACCGTACAGTATATTGGCCAACTCCTCGCCCAGCTTCACAACAAGGCCAGATCTTGGGTAATACCTTATAAATCTTCAGCCTCAATTCAATCACACTTCTGCGTGAATGGGACCTACTGGAGACTTTCAGGTAATGGTTGAGACCTTTCTGTACTGTTCTTTCCCTCGCTGCCACCATGTAATATTCCTGGAATCATTGTGTTGCTAAGGAATATTTACAGAATCTGCTGAGGGAAGGAAAACATGAACTATATTTAAGAAACATCTTAATCATACTGCGACTTCATCCTTGCAAGAGGAGGGCAAGGTCATGTGAGATGGCACCGTGTCCTGTGATAATGTCCCATTAGCATATTACACAGTCAGATTTAGCATTTTATACCTTGCGTCCCAGGAGTGAATTAAAAATACACGCCCCAGTGGAGTTATAGAGGTCTGCAGCACAGAATAAAGGCCATTTGGGCCATTGAGTCAAAAACTATCACCCAACTAACATCCAAATGTAATGAGAATGGCCTCTTACTCGGACAGGGGAGATGGGGAAACACTAGTGGACAGTAGGCTGCATGCTGAACCATTTCTACAGAGAATGATTCAGAGGGGAAACGGACAAAGACCAGTGATAGAAAACACAGGCAAAATTAAAATTTGACATTGAACTCCGTGCGACATAAGCACAGGATGGACGGCCGCTTGAACAAAGACACAGGCTTTTAAGCAGCAATTTAAAAGACTCGACAAAAGCAGAGGTTGAGGGAATCAGTTTCAGAAACTAAGACCCAGGTACGGGCACCAATGGTGAAACCATTAAAACTGAGGAAGTGCGAACTGGGGGCAGCGCAAAGATCCCAGACTTCAGAGGAATTGCAGTGCAAGGCCAAACACTGGAATATGGGATTAGAACAGTTAGGTGGCCGTTTTGGACTGGCGCAGATTTGATGGAGCAAAGGGTCTTTATCCTGTGCTGTGGACTTCAATGGGTGGAGGAGGTTACAGATGTGGGAGGGGGTTGGCGTGAGACTGAGGAGGGATCTCTAAACAGCGAAGAGAATGTTAAAATTGAGGTGTTGTAGGACCAGAAGCCAGTATTGGTCAGTCAACAAATAAGCAGGGAAACCCTAGATGAGATGAGGTTATTGGAAAGTCATAGAGTCACATGGCATGGAAACAGACCCTTTGGTCCAACCAGTCCATGCTGGCCATTATCCCAAACTAAACTGTCCCACCCGACTGCTTCTGGCCCATATCCCTCCAAACCTTTCCTATTCACATACTTATCTAAATGTCTTTTAAATGTTGTAATGGTACCCACATCCACCACTTCACCAGGAAGTTCATCCCACACATTCATTCCACTCTGTGTAAAACATTTGCCCCCCATGCCTTTTTTAAGTCTGTCTCCTCTCACCTTAAAAATGTGCCCCCTAGTCTTGAAATCCCCCATCCTAGGGAAAAGACAACAATCACTAACCCTATCTATACCCCTCATTGTTTTATAAACTTCTATAAGGTCGCCCCTCAACCTGCTACACTCCAGTGAAGAAAGTCCCGGCCTATCCAGCCTTTCTTTACAACTCAGACCTTCCATACCCAGCAACACCCTGGTAAATCTCCTCTGAACCCTCTCCAGTTTAATAATATCCTTCCTATAACTGTGTGACCAGAATTGGACACAGGACTCCAGAAGAGACTTCACCAATGTCCTGTACAACCTCAACGCGATGTCCCAACTTCTATACTCAAAGGACTAAGCAAGGAAGACAAGTGTGCCAAACACCTTTTTAACCACCCTGTCTACGTGTGACATAAACATCAAAGAATTATGTACCTGCACCCCGAGCTCCCTCTGTTCTACAGCACTACCCAAGGACATATCAATAATTGTGTAAGTCCTACCCTTGTTTGTTGTCCCAAAATGCAATACCTCACATCGATCCAGATTGAATTCCATCTGCCACTCCTCAGCCCATTGACCCATTTGATCAAGATCCCTTTGTAATCTTAGAAGACCTTCTTCACCGTCTACGAAGCCACCAGTTTTGGTGTCGTCTGCAAACTTATTGACCATTGCCTTCAATATTCCCATTGTGCAGGTAACAATGATGTAGAGGTGATGGTGTTAGACTGGGGTGGACAAGGTCAGAAATCATACGACACCAGGGGATTGTCCAACAGGTTTATTTGAAATCAGAAGCTTTTGGAGCGCTGCTCTTTCGTCAGGTTCGTTATGATTTCAAATAAACCTGTTGGACTATAACCTTGCAGGTAACAATGGTATGGATGAGGGTTTGAGTAGCAGGCAAGCTAAAAAGAATGTTTTCAGCCTTGCCGTTCGAACGGTGTGTAGTTTTTGCAAATCCTTGACAACGTGAATGTGTTGTCACCTCATACTAATCAGCACTAACAGCAGGATCCCCTGTACCAGATACTTATATCTAGAAATTGTAATTAATGACATTCAATATAACCTTTTGCTTTATAGCCCCAGATGTCGATTTGTTTGAAATCCTCATATCTTAGTACTTGGGCTCTGCTAATGGACTGAGTTTTAATCGCTCTGTTCTATTAAGGCAACATTTGATGGTAACTGTGCAATAAATGAGTGGCAGCAGATCGACAGCACTAGAGTTAATTATTCACTTCATCAGGTCCTGATAAGAGAGAAAAAATATTTCTATTGGTGCCTATCTTGCCTTAGCTCCTCAATTTACTGCCTTTCAAATAAATACTTATCATCGCCCAGTGGGAAAAAGCCAACATGGTTGTGTGGCCAACCATGCCACATAGTCTGGGCACAGTGATAGCAAGGCACCTGCTTCTCCCACCCCATAAAGTTCTAACAGGACTGGACAGAGTAAATGCAGAGAGGATGTTCCCAATGATTGGGAACCCAGAACCAAGGGTGAGGTGTGATGGTCTAAAGATAGTTGCGGTTGGCCGTTTCGGACTGAGTTGAGGAGAAATATCTTAACTCAGAGAGTGGGGAGCCTGGGAATTCTCTGCCCCAGGAAGCGGTTGAGATCAAAACATTGGATGTTTTCAATAAGGACATATATATAGTTCTTAGGGCTAAAGGGTATTGAGGAGAAATGCAAGAACAGGAGGCTGAATTGGATGATCAGCCATGATCATACTGAATGGCAGAGAAGCCTCAATGGACTGTTTGGCCTACTTCTTTTTTCCTACGTTCATTTACAGGATGAGGGCATCGCTGGCCAGGCAGCATTTATTGCCCAGAGGGCAGTAAAGAGCCAACCACATTGCTGTGGGTGAGGAGTCACATGTAGGCCAGGCCCAATAAGGATGGCAGTTTCCTTCTCTAAAGGACATTAGTGAGCCAGGTGGACTTTTCCTGACAATCAGCAATGCATTCATGGTCATCATTAGACTCTTAATTCCAGATTTTGATTGAAATCAAATTCTACCATGGCAAGATTCGAACCTGGGTCCCCAGGATGTCATCTGAGTCTCCGGATTAACAATCCAGCGATTATACGACTAGGCCCTCACCTCCTGCTCCCATTGTCCACATTTCTATATTTTACCACTGCATTTGAATGAACTGCAGGAGTGATGGTGAAAGTGGGTTAAGTGAAATTGCGCTCAGTGCCTTGAGTGAATGGAGTGGATACCTGGAGAATGTTTCCTCTTGTGGGACAGACTAAAACAAGGTAATACAGGTTAAGGATAAGAGGTCTCCTTTTGAAGACATCAATCTTATCCATTAAATAGTCATCAGTTTGTGGTAATCTTTTCTCCAGGAGGTAATGGAGGTCAGGTCTTTGAATTTCTTTGAGGGCCATTTCAATAGATTTTTGATAGACAAGGGAGTCAAGAGTTTTAGTGGGAGAGACGGGAAAGTGGACATGAAAATACAGTCAGAACAGCCAATACCTTGTTGAATGGAAACCACTTTTTCTAGATTTGCTGGTGGCCCAGTGGTTAGCACTGCTGTCTCACAGTGCCAGGGACCTGGGTTTGATTCCACTCTTCAGCTAATTTCTGTGTGGAGTTTATAGATTCTCCCCATGTCTGAGTGGGTTTCCTCCCACAGCCCAAAGATGTACAGGTCAGGGTGGATTGGCCATGCTAAATTACCCCATAGTGACCCAGGGTGTGTAGGTTAGGTGGGTTAGCCTTGGAGAATGCAGGGTTACAGGGATAGGGTAGGGGGTTTGGGTCAGAGTGGGACGCTTTTCAGAGGGTTGGTGTGGACTCAATGGGCTGAATGGCCTGCTTCCACACTGTTGGGATTGTAATCTTATAAATTGCCCATAGTGTTCAGGGATGTGTAGGCCAGGTGGGTTAGCCATGAGAAAACCCACATATAGGGGTTGGCTCAGGGTGGGGTGTGGAGTGAATGGGCTGAATGGCCTGCTTCCACACTGTTGGGATTCAAATAAAACTAACCACCTGCAAAATCTTCTGGTTCATATTTACTGTCTGACCTGGGGAGCAATTTCCAGCTTTAGTTTCAGGTTTTCAGCATCCTCAGTATTTTTTGCTTCGTTTTACACAGTTTCTCGCTGCCTGGAATATAATCTTACCAGGGACTGCCAGCAATACTCCATGCTTTCAAACCAACTTGACTCCGAGGAAGGGTCCTATCAGACTCACAACGTTAATTCTTGATTCTCTCTCCCCAGACGTTGTCAGACCTGCTGAGTTTCTCCAGCAATGTCTGCTCTCCTTTCAGATTTCCACAATATTTCGCTTTTAGATTTCCTCTGCTCCCCCCTCCCTATTCCACCATCGATCTTCAAATCTCCCCGTTAATCCTATCTTCACCCTCCACAAGGATATTGCTATATGTTCGACACACTGTGTACACCCAGACACTGTTTTAGTCCCCAGTTCCACCTTCAGGTTTATCAACCCCTTGAAAAATATAAGCATTGGCCTGAAATAAATGTTAGCACATTCATGAATTTCTTGAAAATACTTTTGTCCGAGTGTGTGAAGCATTCTCCCATTGATGTCAAGGTGTGTGACCATATGTGACCCAATGTGTCCAGATTTGTGTGGCCTGACTAGGGAAAGATTTGAAGAATTGTCAGCACAGACAAGATGGGCCAAAGGGCCAGTTCCTGTACTGTTCTGTGTTCTTGTTCTAAACACGTCAGGGAGGGGAAAGTAGGGGAGGGTTAACAACAGTGAGGCTACATCCCAAGTACTGTGTACAATTATGGTCTCCCCAGAATTGAAAAAGGATCTAATGGCATTAGGAACAGTTCAGAGAAGGTTCACTCAACTCATTCCTGGAATGGAAGGGAATTGTCTTCGGTGGAATGATTGAACTGGACCCATATTGATTGGAATTTAGATGTTGTGGTCTCACTGAAATATATGAGATCCTGAGGGGGCTTTGAGACTTCTTTGAGGGGTGGCACAGTGGCTCAGTGGTTAGCACTGCTGCCGCACAGCGCCAGGGACTTGGGTTTGATTCCAGCCTCGGGTGTCTGTCTGTGTGGAGTTTGTACATTCTCCCCGTGTCTGTGTGGGTTTCCTCCCACAGTCCAAAGATGTGCAGGTTAGGGTGGATTGGCCATGTTAAACTGCCACATAGTGTTAGGTTTGGTGGATTAGCCATGGGAAATGCAGGGTTACAGGAATAGGATAGCGGGGGTTGGGGTAGGTCTGAGCAGGATGCTCCTGGGAAGGTTGGTATAGGCTCACTGGGCCAAACAGCCTCTTCCTGCATTGTTGGGATTGACAGGGTGGATGCTGAAAGGATGTTTCCACTGGTGGGAGAGATTAGAGCAAGGGGACAGAGAAGATCATTAGTGTACCGCAGCAGAGGCTGGATCATTGAATAGATTCAAAGCCAAAGGGCTATGGGGTTGGGGGAACACTCTAGGGTAATAATGGAGGTGGGGGTGCTGAGGAGACAGGAGAGTGGAGTTGAGACCTCAACCCTCAATGATCCTATTGAAAGGTGCAACAGGCCTTGGAGGGCTGAATGGTCCACTCCTGCTTCCAATGTCCTAATGGGCAGAAAGTCTGGAAGTACAGCAGCTCAGTAAAGTTCATGTGCTGAACAGGGGAATATAGCATCTTTACAATGTGGAAACAGGCCATTCAGCCCATTCAAGTCCTAACCAACCCTCCAAACAGCATCTTAACGAGACACTTTCCCTACAACGCTCTATTTCAAATGGCTAACCCACTCTCACCTGGAAACAATGGGGCAATTTAGCATGGCCAATCCACCCTAACCTGCGCATCTTTGGATTGTGGGAGGAAACCAGAGCAAACCCACACAGACACAGGGAGAGCATGCAAACTCTACTCTGACAGTCACCTGAGGGTGGAATCGATCCTGGCTCCCTGGCACAGTGAGGTAGAAGTGCTAACCACTGAGCCACTGTCTATGGCCAAGGACTAAATGGGATTGAATGAAGTAGCGTTTGATGAGGGTTCCTCTTTGGCTCACGGTTTAGCAACGATTGCACAGGTTTTGAAAGCTGCACAGCTCTGCCCCCAACCGCTTCCTCTCTCCATGGCCCAGTTTGTGGATGTGCTGCCCAGCATGGTGCCAACCAGGTTCAATCTGTACTCTATCAGCTTGTCGACCTGGGGAGGTGGCGCAGGACATCCAACTCTCCGCACCGTGAGCGCCGGAGTTATCTTTACAGGTCTATGGGAATGGGACAGGGGAAAGCGATGGACAAGAAATGGGACAGACTCAACAGGAACAAGTGATTTCGCTTCCCCCACCCCCACCCCCATTACTCATTAATACCACCTCCTTCTGGAAAGTGGACATATGTGCATGCAAGAATGTGTTGGGGGAAGGTGGTCAGACATTGGTGTGATGCCTCTCATTGTTGACCAGCCGACCTTCACCGTCAAGGCTTCCTGGACAGTATCGCACGTGTGGGCCCTAAGACCAAGTCTGGGACGTATGCTGAAGACGGAGCCGGAGAGCTGACTGAAACAGGCCAGAATGTCACGGGGTAGGGAAACAGACAGGAGAATGGAGTTGAGAACACAACCTGATCAGCCATTGAATGGAACAGCAGGCTCAAAGGGCTGAATGGCCTACTCCTACATTTTGCAGAGAATTGTACAGCGCAGAACAGGTCCTTCAGCCCATCAGGTTCGCACCGATGCAACCTACATTAACCCTGCAAATACAACAGAGAACTGCCAATGCTGGAAATCAGAAACAAAAACAGAAGTTGCTGGAGAAACTCAGCAGCTTTGAAGAAGGGACGCGAACTGCTAACTCTGTTTCTCTGTCCAAAGATGCTGCCAGAACGCTGAGTTCTTTAAACTGTAAGATTGCACCGGTCTCACATTTCAGCCCTTGGCCCACAGTCTTGAATGTTATGACACTTCAAGTGCTCGCCCAAGTGTTTTTTAAAGGTTGTGAGGTTTCCCGCCTCAATTACCCCGCATTCCACACCACCACCACCCTCCGGGTGAAAACACTTTCCTCAAATCCCCTCTAAACCTCCCGCCTTTCACTTTAAAATGACACCCCTTGTTATTGACCCTTTGACTAAGGGAATCAGATACTTTCTTTCTGCCCTGTCCCTACCCCGCATAACCTTACACACCTCTATCACGTTCACCCTCAAACTTCTCTGCTCCAAAGAAACCGACCTGGGGAGGGGAGTAGACAAAGATCAATGGGATGGTTCACATTGTCGAACAGCTCACCCACAGTCTAGTGCCAAAAGCACATCAGGGGTAGGTGATCCCAAAAATGGTGTGTGTGTGTGTGTGTGTGTGTGCGCGCACGCATGCACGCGCGCGTGTGTGTACGCGTGTCTATGTCTATGTGTGTTTGTGTTTTTGTGAGTGTGAGTGCGTGTCTGAGTGAGTTTGTGTCTACGTGTGTGT
>JAHRHZ010000092.1:9171244-9187595 GCA_024137785.1 Ginglymostoma cirratum | reverse complement strand
TGTTAAAGGGACAGGGTCAGTATCACAGGCCCCTGTTAAAGGGACAGGGTCAGTATCACAGGCCCCTGTTAAAGGGACAGCGTCAGTATCACAGATCCCTGTTAAAGGGACAGGGTCAGTATCACAGGCCCCTGTTAAAGGGACAGCATCAGTATCACAGGCCCCTGTTAAAGGGACAGGGTCAGTGTCATAGACCCCTGTTAAAGGGACAGCGTCATAGTTCCTTGTTAAAGGGTTGTTATCATTGACTGCTGTTAAGGAGCAGTTTCCCCATCACAAACCCCTCCTAAAGGGACATTGTCAATACCATGCACCCCTCTTAAAGGGACAGTGTCCCTATCACAAACCCCTATTCAACGAGTGGTTTCTCTTCCAGAGACCCCTATTTGAGGATACTCACAGGACAGAAGAGTTTGTTGAAGTTGGGTTTCAGCACCTCAATCAGCATTGACAGAAATCTGCATTCACATTGCTCCTTTCAGAGTCACATCTGACAGGACACCGACTGGAGGCATTTTAAGGAGAACCTGAGTGGAGGAAAAGCAAATGAAGAGACTGAAGATACTTGGGAGGCATTTCCAGAAATGATGGTCGAGGCCTGGCCTCAGAAGTGCAAAAAGAATAGTGAGTGGGAAATCTACTCCAGAGAAATGTAGAGCTCGAAAGGGGCTAACTTGGGCTGGAGATAGGCAACAGAATACTGGGCTGACCACAAAGGAACTGGAAGGGAGCACTAAAAATAGAAACTTGCAGATGTTGTTGAAATATGGGTATTAAATGTGCAATTAATTAATTAGGGAAAATAGCTTCGTTAGTGACTTCATCCGTAGCTCATGCACGTATATGCTGGGCTCAGCTTGATTCCTTTGTGGGATCGAAATGGTTTTCCATCGAATTAAAGCATTTACATGACGTCTTTGGTTATGGAGCATGGGGTTTCCACTTAAATTTGTAAATAGGATCCTGGGGATTTAATAGGTTACACAAGAATGGAGATTCTCCAGAATTTTGACCCAGCGACACTGAAGGAACGTTGATATATTGCCAGGTCAGGGTGGTGAATGGTTGGAGGGGAACATTGCAGGCGGGGGAGGGGAGTGGTGTTCCCATGTATCTGCTGCCTCTGTCCTACTAGATGGTAAGATGTTGTTGGAGGAGCTCTGGCGAGTTGCTGCTAAGCATCTAGTAGATAGTACACACTGCAGTTACTGTATATTCGTAGTGAAGGGAGATTTTTTTGTCAAATATTTGTTCAGGCATTGCTGGCTGGACCAGCATTTATTGTCCATCCCTAATTGCCCCTAGAGAGGGTGGTGGAGAGTTGCCTTCTTGAAATTTTGCATCTATGGTGGGGGGGCAGACACAATGCTGTAAGGGAAGGGAGTACCTAAGGGAAGGGATGGGCGATTGTGAAAGGTGCTATATAAATGCCAAACGCCCCTTCCAGAATGCTGCCCACGTCAGAGTTCCAACATTTGAATCTCTGGTTTATTTCACAGGTAATTCAAACAGGCTCAGCCATTGTGGGTCAGGAAACCCTGCAATGTGCATAAGGAGTGCTCGCCTCATTCATACTCCCCTGTGCTTTCAGGGCAATCTCACAGCATTCAGCTCTGACCGTGTAGTGGAAAAATCCAGGTTTGTGCGGACCCGGGGGGAGCCCTAATTCTGATGGCAGTTCTAGATTATCCCCAATCAAGCCTGTTTGGAGATGTAATCACACACATCTCTGGAACTGTTAGGACTTGAACCCTGGCCTCCTGGCTCAGAGGTAAATACACCACCACAAGAGCCCCTAAACAATCAATCAAGATATTTCTTTTGATATCTTCGATCGATCTGTTCCGACCTGTTCTGATACACCTATGGAGCAGGTGGTACTTGAGACTGGACCTCCCAGCTCAGAAATAGGGATGTTACAACAGCCGATCTAGGCTGGGACTGTTTAAATTGGAGTAACCTCAAGCCTCTGAATGAAAGGTCACATCTCGCCGTCGATAAATCTCTCAGGCCAAGAATGAAGTCAAAAAGCGTCAGCATTTATGACACATGCCCTGCACGGTGCCCGCTGTCGTTGCCAGTGGGGTAAAACATCCCTGTGTATTCCCCCTGGATAGGCACCAGACTCGGAGTTTGCGAGGAGTCATTGCACAGACCCTTGAGTGGGGAAGCATCCCGCATCGTATCCTCTTCAGTCTGCGTGTTTGTAAATAGACCACTGATCAAAGTTTGCTCTGTAACTGAAAAGTACTCTAAGCTGTGCCCGTGTGCGTGGGCAAACATACTAAACAGGCTCCCCTTGCTTTGAAGTCTGCCGATTACAGGCAGCAGAACATCTGCCCCCTCTTTCTGAGCTTTTCTTCAAGGCTCTGATCTCAAATTCAAGGCATCGCTGAGTGGTGCTACAGGCTGAGGCAAAGCATTCGAAGGCCCGTCATTTCCACATCACACAGTTGACGGCCTGGAGCACCTCTTCACAAGCTGCCTTGATGAGGATCAGGCAGCGCAGAAGTGGCAAAGGGAGGGGAGGGTGAGTGGGGGGGATGCAGCTCGGAGTGAAAATGAAAGCCGTCAAGGCCCGAGCCTACAGCCCATACATCATCAAATTGTTACAGTGCAGACAGAGGCCATTTGGCCTCTCTGGCTGTCCATCTCACTTGATACCATTCTCCCGCCTCCTCATAGAGTCAGACAGCACGAAAGCAGGCTCTTCAGTCTGACTCGTTCATGCTGATCAGCTATCCTATATTAATCTAGTTCCATTTGCCAGCATTTGGCCCATATCCCTCTAAACCCTTCCTATTCACGTACCCATCCAGATGCCTTTTAAATGTTGTCATTGTGCCAGCCTCCACCATTTCCTCTGGCAGCTCATTCCATACACGCGCCACCCTCTGTGTGAAAAAGTTGCCCCTATTTTAGATCTTTCTCCTCTCACCTTAAACCTATGCCCCTCGAGTTTTGGACTCTGGGAAAAAGACCTTGGCAATTCACCCGATCCATGCCCCTCATGATTTTATAAACTTCTATAAGGTGATCCCTCAGCCTCTGATGCTCCAGGGAAAATAGCCCCAGCCTATCCAACCTCTCCCTGTAGCTCAAACCCTCCAATCCGAGCAACGGCATTGACTTAACGCTCCACATTCCTCCTTTCCTAATAACAGTCTCCATTTGAAAGCTCCCATTGCCGATGTCCCCCCATCTCCCTTGGGCAGTACCTTCCAGAATCCAACTCTCACCCACATGAATTGATTGCCCTCCAGTTGTTTCTACTTCCATCACTAACAACCTTGAACCTGTGCCCTCCTTGTTCTCGACCCTTTCCTATGTCAGTGCGGCTTCGCCCCGTTGATATTGTCGTGATTTTGAAGATTTCGCCTCTTCTCGAAAGGAAGGTGGACCCAATTCTCCAATCTATCTTCAAAACCGAAGGTTCTTATTCCTGGAAACATTGGAGATATTTTTCTCCACCTTCAAACTGATCCGTTTATATTATTACACACCTCTGGAGCAGGTGGAATTTTGAACCCAGGCCTCCTGGTTCAGAGAGCATGGCACTACCACTGCGCCACAAGAGCCTTATTGTAATATATGCTCATCAGGGCAACAGATATAACAGGAAACTTCCTGATGGTCCAGTCCCTGGTTTTAAATACCACTCATTTGTCTGAATCACAACTTGGACTGGGAATTCCCAATGGGCACACCATTCACGGATGAGGTGCTACGGAATTCCCTCTGTAACACATGCCTGGGAATTTGAATTTTCCGCTGGGCGATTCCCACACGCCTAGAACAGTCTGAAAGTCTCTGTTCAAATGGGAGACTTTGGAGGGTTCAGATGAAGGTAATTAACGAAGTGACTCAGGGCACATTAGGCAATAAAATGCAGCGTCTAGCTCCTGAGTACCTGCTCGTCTGCTCATGTACCCTCAACTGCACCTCTACCCTGAAACTCCTAACCACCAGCACCCCACCACACACCTTAACTTCACCCTCAGACAGAGACCTGATGCCCCTGCCGGGACCCGGACTGCCTCCCTCCATCCCTTCGCCAAGCCCCCTCCCCTAGCAGACACGATAACCAGGCTGGACATGACCCCTCCCCTGCTCTGTGCCACCCTCAACCAGACCCAACCTGAATCCCCACATCCGTAATCCTTACCGAATCCAACTGACCCCCTGCCAAACCTGACCCGATCTGAATCCCTCCTGCCCCTCTGATTGCAGCCGAATACTCCAAACCTGCCATCCAACCACAAAACACAATCCTGCCTACCCTAAACCTGTCTCACTTATCTTGGCTCCTGGCACACTGCCCATCTGGTACCCTACTCACCTAGTACCATACTTTACATGGTACCCTACTTACCTGGTGCCATACCCACCTGGTTCTCTACCCACCTGGTACCGCACTTTACCTGGTATTCTACACACCCAGTACCCTACCCATCTGCTACCATACTTTACCTTGTATTCTATCCATGTGGTACTCTACCCACCTAGTACCTTACTTTACCTGGTACCTATCCCACCTGGTACTCTACCACCTAGTACCCTACTTTACCTGGTACTCTACCCACCTCGTACTCTACCTACCTGGTTACCCAACTTTAACCTGGTACCCTAGGCACCTGGTGCCCTACTTTACCTGGTACCATGCCCACCTAGTATTCTACCACCTTGTGCCCTACTTTTATTTGGTACCCTACTCACCTGGTACTCTACCCACCTAGTACCATACTTTACCTGGTGCCATACCCACCTGGTGCCATACCTATCTGGCACCCTTCTCCCCATCCATCTGGCACCCTCTACCCTTACTGATTTGGCACCGTAACATCACATTTACTTTATATATTTACAGTTTGCCAGCAGATGGACCTTCAACAGAATATGGCAGTGGGAGGGATATGCTTTGCATTCCTCTGACATTTCTGTGCTAGAACAGACTCAGAATGGATGTACAGCTCTGCTGCCCTGAAGGAGCCCTGAGCAGTCTCTCCCTGGCAGAAACACAGAGCTCCCTTATTTCCCAAATAAGGAAGAGCCGAAGAGACAACTTGAGTGAGATCACAACTCCTTGGAAAATCTGACTCATTGTTGAGTCCGTTAATGTCTTTCCTTGAGGATAAAAAGAAATATATGGTCACTATTAATTGTTTGATCACACATTCAGCCTGAGGTTCTTGTGGTGCAGTGGTTGTGTTCCTACCTTTGAGTCAGGAGGCCTGGTTCAAGTCTTACCAGCTCCACGAATGTGTTCTAGCTTTGCTGAATGGGTTGGTTAGAAAGTGTATATGTTTTGTTTTAAAAATGTATATATACATACACATTATAGGGAACATCCAAAACACTAGGGGTGGAATGTGACAAATGAGACTGATGATGAGTTTGGGTGGCTCAGTGGTTAGCGCTGCTGCCTCACAGCACCAGGGGCCTGGGTTCAATCCCACCCTCGGGTGACTCTCTGTGTGGAGTTTGCACATTCTCCCCATGTCTGTGTGGGTTTCCTTCAGGTGCTCTGGCTTCCTCCCACAGTCCAAAGATGTGTGGGCTAGGTGGATCGGCCGTGCTAAATTGCTTGTAACGTTCAGGGATGCCCAGATTAGGTGGGTTAAAGTAGGATGGGTCTGGGATGCTCTGAGGGTTGGTGTGGACTTGTTGGGCCGAAGGGCCTGTTTCTACACTGTAGGGAATCTACAAAGCTCCCAATTATCTGCATTGTAATGGAGAGGCAACACTTACAACCTGCAAATAGTTAGGGTTACAGTAAACTATATCTTGTTCGCTGTACAGGACACTTCTAGTTAGAATGGAAGTGGCTACCTTCGCACACACTGGACCATATCAGTCCCCCAGACAATCCAAAAATTTCAAGGATGTTGTAGCAAAGCACACAACATGGTGATCAGATTGAGATCTGAATCCAAATGAGGCAAAAGGGCTGGTTAAACCAGAAGACTTTAAACAAGGGAGTTGCCGCTCATTGCCCCTGAAAGCAACACTCAGCATCGATTAAACAGCAAGTAGAGTAAGAATTTCAGGCCCGATAAGAGGTACATTGGGCGAGGGTCCTGGGTAACCTGGATGGCTGATGCAGAATGATAACAACAGCGTGGGTTCAAATCCCATGGAGGACTCTCCTTCTCAACCTTCTCCCCTTGCCTGAGGTGTGGCAACCCTCAGGTTAAACCATCACTGGTCACCTCTCTCCCTCTAATGAGAGGCCAGCCTTCCATGGCTGTGACAGCTTTACCGTTTGGAAGAAATCTGAGGCAGTGGCCCTGAGTCCAAGTTCAACTGGTGAGTGAATAGGCAATGGAGATTGCTTGAGTCAAAATTAAAATTCTCAACACCACCACAGCACGTTGATGGACCTAAATCCTCTCTTATTCTTAACCTGTAAATAGTAGCAACGTCATAGAGCCACACAGCATGGAAACAGACCCTTAGATCCAACCAGTCCATGCTGAATATAAACTAGTCCCACCCGCCTGCTCCTGGCCCATATCCCTCCAAACCTTTCCTATTCATGTAACAATAAACTATATCGTATCGACTCTACAATACCCTTCTCTTAAAGTCAGAAGTGGGGATGTTCGCCAATGATTGCACAATGTTCAGCACCATTCGTGTCTCCTCAGATACTGAAGCTGTCCGTATTCACATGCAACAAGATCTGGACAATATTCAGGTTCAGGCTGACAAATGACATTCGCGCCACACAAATGCCAGTCTATGACCATCACCAATAAAATACAATTTAACAAGTGCCCCTTGACATTCAATGGTGTTACCATCACTGAATCCCCCACAATCAACATCCTGGGGGTTACCATTGACCAGAAACTCAACTGGAATCACCACGTTAACACAGTGGATACAAGAACAGGCCAGAAGCTAGGAATCCTGCAGCAAGTAACTCCTCTCCTGACTCCTCAAAGCCTGTCCACCATCTACAAGGCACAAGTCAGGAGCGTGATGGGAATATTCCCCACTTGCCTGGATGGGGGCAGCTCCAACAACACTCAAGAAGCTTGACACCATCCAGGACAAAGCAGCCCCCACTTGATTGGCACCACATCCATAAACATCCCACTCCCCTAACCGATGCTCAGTGGCAGCAGTGTGCACTATCTACAAGATGCCCTGCAGAAATTCACCAAAGATCCTCACGCAGCACCTTCCAAACCCATGACCACTTCCATCCAGAAGGACAAGGGCAGCAGGTACATGGGAACACCACCACCTCCCAGTTCCCCTTCAAGCCACTCACCATCCTGACTCAGAAATATAACGCCATTCCTTCACTGTTGCTGGGTCAAAATCCTGGAATTCCCTCCCTAATGACATTGTGGGTCAACACACAGCACATGGAATGCAGAGATTCAAGAAGGCAGCTCACCCCCACCTTGTCAAGGGCAGCTACAGATGGGTAATAAATGCTGGCCCAGGCAGTGATGCCCATATCCCATGAATGAATAAAAAAACGAACTGAAGTTGGCTATGCCCACACTCTAATCCCCAAATGAACCCACACACTTAGATGATACAGATGGCAACATATGCAACATGGATTAGTCACTGGCAACACCAGTGTTTATTGTCCATCCCTAATTGTCCTTGAATTGAGTGGCTCGCTCTGCCATTTTAGACACCAGTCAACCCCATTGCTGTGGTTGGAGTCACATGTAGGCCAGACCATGTCAGGACGTCAAATTTCCTATCCTAAACGGCACTAGTGAAAGCGAAGGGCCTTTATGATAATCAACAATGGCATAACGACCGAAACAGGTTTTATATTCCAGATTTATAGATCAAATTTAAGTGGCTCCAGCCACCACAGGAAACTGGGCCTACTGGAATCTTAGTGATGTGACTGTTACACCATTGCAAAGGAAAAGCTGATTGATAAGTGAAAGTAGAAAGCTAAAATAGGCTGATGGACTACAGACGGAGTGTAGCTCAGCTCAGAGTACACGGTCGATTTGACTAATGAGGCTAGATTGCGTAGGATGGAGCAATATTCCCAGTCAGTTCTAGATTTCAAAATGGCAGCAGAGTAGGGCTCCTGAGCCAGAGCTTGTCTGCTCTGTCCATTTCTATTCATGAATCAATCATCATTGAATCATAGAATCCCTACAGTATGGAAACAGGCCATTCTGCCCAACAAGTCCACACCACCGGTCTGGAGAGCATCCCACCCAGACCCATTCCCCTACATTGTACTTTCCATGTCTAACCTGCACATCTCTGGGCACTTTGGACAATTTAGCATCCACCTACTCTGCACATTTTTGGACTGTGGGAGGAAACCGGAGCACCCAGAGGAAACCCAAACAGACACAGGGAGAATGTGCAAACTCCACACAGTCACCCAAGGCAGGAATTGAACGTGGGTGGCTAGCACTGTGAGGCAGCAGTGCTAACCACTGAGCTACTGTGCCGCCCCAAAATCAAATCACATCGCTTTGAGCCTGATGTCACATTTCAGACAGACCAGGCAAAGATGCTCCATCCTTCTTATGCATATAAACCTAGTTTCCTTTTATTCAATCACAGGATGAGGGCATTACTGGCCAGAATTTATTGCCCATCCCTAATTGCCCAGAGGACAGTTATGAGCCACCCACATTGCTGTGGGTCTGGAGTCACATGTAGACCAGACTAGGATGGCAGCTTCCTTCTCTAAAGGACATTAGTGAACCAGATAGAGTATTTTTTTCCCCCTGACAATTGGCAATGGATTCACGGTCATCATAAGATTCTTAATTCCAGATATTTATTGAATTTGAATTCACATTCTACCATCTGGCCATGGCAGGATTTGAACCCAGGTCCCCAGAACATTACCTGGGTCACTGAATTAATGGTCCAGCGATAATACCACGAGGCTGTTGCCTCATCTTTTCTTGCTCTTTTATCTTTCTACTTACCTCTTGTCCTCGGACGACATCAGCGATGTGAGGTGAGGCTTAGCTCACTCGGGTTGAAGCCAGTCAAGATGGCAGCAGAGCAGCTTGTGGGGTCCCGAGCCCAGAGGACCAGAGCTCCTTTGCTCCATCTGTTCTAACCCTTTTCTCTTTATCTGCTTCCTTTTTGCTCTGATATTACTTACCTCATTTCTGTGAACAGCTCAGATGGCATCAAGGTGACCAGTGGGTCAGAGGTGAGGTCTGTGGCTGGTGGCTGTGGTGGCGGATGGAGTCGCGTCTGGGCCCCGTGCCCGGTGCAAGATCTGGCAGTTCCGTTGCCGCGATCGGCCTTGCGCAGCCTCATGGTCGAGAGAAGATGGCACCTAAGAATGGTGACACGGTTCAGCAGGTAGCAGCAGAGGCAGGCCAGGGAAGAAGAGCCTAGATCCAGGCTCAGGGCTGAGCAAGGACTGCAGTGTTGAACTTTGAAATTATTTTTCTAATTTATACCCAAGATTTTGTACCTAGGTACGTTTGTACCTGAGATGGCACTAGAGAATGGCGACTTTGAACGCTTTTCACCGTACTCCTGTTTCTCTGGACTTGAGTACATGTGATAACAAAACATAATTCTAAAAGGAAATTCTATTCTCTGGAATTTAGAAGCATAAGGGGTGATCTCTTTGAAAAGTAGGACAACCTCAGATGTCTTGACCTTGTAGATCTAGAGAGGTTGCTGCCCCGTGGTGGGAAACACTGGAAACTGGGCTTTACTGCCTCAAGACAAGGGGCAGGTCATTTAGGACTAAGGTGTGGAAGAATTTCAACATTGAGTGTTTTGACTCTTTGTCGTTCTCTATCAAGCTCCTCGAGCAGTGATTAGAACAATTGATTGTTGGGTACTGAGAGGGTCAAAAAGATCATGAGTTTCGGGTAGACAGGTGTTAACTCAAGCACGATCCTAAGCAGTGGCTAGGGTACTTCTGGCACTGTGGCAGCATCCCTATCTCTGAGCCAGGAGGCCTGGGCACACATTCCTCCAGAGGCGTGCAATAACATGTCTGAGGAGCTGGTTACAACACATCTCCCTGTATAATGGCCGAGCAGAGGAAGAAGGACCAAATGGCCTACCCCTATTGCTGTTTGGATGGAATGCTGACAATAGATACAGATTGTATGTACCACAAGGATTAATGGAAAAGGAGCACATGAGGCCTCCGATGATTTCAGTCTTGTAGGACAGAATAGTGGCACAGTTCTTGGCCATTCCTGTCCTCCTGGTTACTCATGAATCAGACAAGGTCTCAGGAGTACTCATTGCTTCACCAGGGAGAGAACCTGACAGCTTGGTTGCCTCCATTAAATGTTGGTGTCATGCCCCATCTACTGTTCACAATGAGTACTGTAAAATCGTTGGAAACGCAAATCAAACTCTCAGACCTCGGGTGAGAGTTGTCAGTTTGTACGAGTATGTGGGTTCATCATGAAATGTTATCAAGACCAGGGTAAGTCATCAGAACCACAGGCCAAAAGACCTCTTTCAGACTGTATGAATATGGAAATTAGGAATCTAATGCTAGAGGGCATGCATTTAAGGTGAGAGGGGGAAAGTTCAAAGGAGATATGAGGGGCAAGTTTTTTCTACACAGAGAGTGGTAGGAGTCTGGAACGTGCTGCCAGGGATGGGTGGTGGAGGCAGATACAATAGAGGAGTTTAAGGCGTTCTTAGGTAAGCCCATGAATATGCAAGCACTTGAGGGATATGGACCAAGGGCAAGCAGAAGGGATTAGTTTAATTTGGCATCATGTTTGGCACAACGTCATGCACCAAAGGGCCCGTTCCTGCGCTGTACTGTTCTATGTTCTAGGAGTAGGAGTAGGCCATTCAGCCCCTCAAGCTGGCTCCACCATTCCATAAGGTTATGGCTGATCTGATTTTGACCTCAACTCCACACCCCTGCCTATCTCCAAAGACCTCCCGCCTGTCTGCTAATTAAAATTCTAACTATCTCTGCTTTAAAAATATACAAGCATTGTGTTCCATTGCTTTTTGAGGGAGAGAGTTCTGAAGATTCAGCATCTTCTGTGAGAAAGGAAAGGTCTCCTTATCTCTATTTTAAATGGGTAAGCCCTAATCTTTAAACAGTGTTAGCATTTCCCTCACAAACCCTCAACTCACCCAACCCATTCCAATTCCAAATTCTCTCACAAGAGGAAACATCATAGTTAGCAGGGAAAAGCCCTGGGGGCTTGAGTTAGGAATGCATGCAAAAAGAATAAGAAACAGGAACAGGAGCAGGCCATTCAGCCCATCAAACCTGCTCCCCCATTCAATAGGATCATGGTTGATCCAACATTCCCCATGTCCACTTTCCTGCCCGTTCTCCGTAACCCTCAATTCCCCACTGATCAAGAATCTATCTGAGCCTGAAATATATGCAAGCCGCACAGCTCTATGTGGCAAGGAGTTCCAAAGACTCACAACCCTCTGAGAGAAGAAATTCCTCCTCATCTCAGTCTTAAATTGGCTTCTCTGTATTTGAAGACTCTGCCATCTGATCTTAGACTCTCCCATGAGGGGAAACATCCTCTCAACCTGTCAAACCCCTTAAACTGGTGAATATCTCCCTATCCTCCCTATGAGTGAAAAGACAAAAACAAAACATATTGTCAACTGAAAGAATTCAAAGACTCAGGATAATTCGTCAGATATTGAATCAAAGTTACCTTTCACTTAGTAGACAACGTTGTGTTATCATTGTTAAATTAAAAGACCTGAAAGGAATAACGCTCCACCTTTTGACCTATGATCAACAGAAATGTTTCTACCCATGATGTCAAACTGTCTTATACGTGACAAAGTGTATATGGGGCTTAAAGGGCTATAGTTTAAGTTGCATGCTGATAAATAGGAAATCCATTTCTTGCCATTTGGCAAAGAATGACACGCAAATTTGTGAAGCGTTCCATATTTTTGAAAAATGGTAGGGTTGTTTTTAGATTAATTAGGGCACGATGGTCGGCACAGGCTTGGAGGGCCGAATGGCCTGTTCCTGTGCTGTACATTTTCATTTGTTCTATATGTCTAATGATAATCAATGGTTATTTACTGTTAACAATGAAACTTGGTGTGAATTACCATTGTCCTGATAGCAGCCTGTCTGGCAAATTCATTATTTTGGTGGTTTAGTTGCGCACTCACACATTTGTGGAACAGTGGGGCCTGATTATTGACTCACACGCTTCCCAAAGGAGTTGTTACATCTTGTGACAGAACAGAGCAACATCACCAAACTCTCATACACACAGTGAGACTACCAAGGAAGGAGATGAGGAAGGGCCGTGTGACCACCAGGAATTGGTCTCTAGGCACCCAACTAGCCATGAGCAAAGATATGTAAGCAACGTGACTTCAACACCATTATTTCATCCAACTGTGCAAAAGTTTTACTGAGTGTATGTCCCTCACAATCTACGTAACTATGCGGTGATGAACGTTTCAATGCTCATAAGCCCCCACTGAATCTATGGATTCATAATGTTATCATTGTTCACACTTATTGCAGAACACAGGCACTCCTGGGCTGTGAATGGGTTCTGTTCTTGAATCCGTATGCAAATCAATTTGTACACAAGTTATAGACTCATACAGCATGGAAATAGACCCTTCGGTCCAACCAGTTGATGCCAGCCATAATCCCAAACTAGACTAGTCCCACCTCCTGGCCCATATTCCTCCAAACCTTTCCTATTTATGACCTTATCCAAATGTCTTTTAATTGTTGTAACTATACCCACATCCACCGCTTCCTCTAGAAGTTCATTCCACACACAAACCACTCTGTATGTAAAACAATTGCCCTGATGTCCTTTTTAAAATCAGAACACAAAACAGGACGATATAAAATGGCAGTTCCTAAGTACAGGAAATGTTCGTATGTTGGATATTTAAAATTACAGCCCGGTGTAGGACCACGTTCACAGGCATTTGTAAATCAGGGAACACCCTGTAAACAGGATTTTAGACGATCATATTCACTCTGTGATAGGTCAGCCAATTGGTAACAGTTCCATTTCCTCCCCTTTAGCTCATTCCCTGCCTCAATTTGTATCAGAGATAAAAGGTGGATTTCACAAGCTTCAAAATCTCCCCTCCCCCAACCGCATCCCAAAACCAGCCCAGCTCATCTCCACCTCCCTAACCTGTCCTTCCTCTCACTTATCCCCTCCTCCCACCTCAAGCCCCACCCCCATCTCCTATCTACTAACATCATTCCACCCCCTTGACCTGTCCGTCCTCCCTAGACTGACCTATCTCCTCCCTACCCCCCTACCTACACTCACCTTTACTGGCTCCATCCCCGCCTCTTCGACTTGTCTGTCTCCTCTCCACCTATCCTCTCCTCTATCCATCTTCTATCCGCCTCCCCCTCTCTCCCTATTTATTTCAGAACCCTCTTCCCCTCCCCCATTTCTGATGAAGGGTCTAGGCCCGAAACGTCAAGCTTTCCTGCTCCTATGATGCTGCTTGACCTGCTGTGTTCATCCAGCCCCACGTTTGTTATCCCTGCCTCAATTTACTCAGTTTGCCAATGGACTGTGTTACAGCTTTTGTGAATGCAATGGCAACGTCCCTGTCTGTAAATCAGGAGGCCTGGGTTCGAGTTCCACCTCTTCTCGAAGTGCATAACAAGGTCTCTGAACAGGTTAATTCGGAAAATAACCCCACAAATGTGTTGCAGGGTCTCACCTCACTGTGATATGCACCAAAGGGGCGCTTGCTCTGTGAAGTTTGACTCCTCAGTTAAAGGGATCATACCTTGATGAATTTAGTAAATCCTTAGGCTTCATTTTGGGTACAATGAGGTACTGCACTGTAATACAATAACAGGTTTTCATATGGTCACATCCCAGAAAAAAGTCAACGGGGTGTTCTCTATATTGATGTTAAATAGCTACTTCATTTCAAGCCAATTGGACTTGGTCATCCAGTTGCAGGGTTATTAACTCATTTCAATCATAGTGACCTGTACCTCATACATATTACCCAGTCTTTCCTCCCAGTTTATCGAGGAGTTTGGATCACAGCCCATTCAACTCCTGAAGCCTGTCCCATCCTTCATTTAGCTACTGGCTGCTCTGCACCCCAATTGCATCAGCTTGTATTCACATCCCACAGTAACCCAGCGACAGTCTTAATTTCAAATAACCGAGGCAAAAGCTGGCTTTCTGCGGAAGGGGGACTACCCGCATGCTAACTGACATCGAAAGATCAATCAGATATTTGTATCTCAAGGCTGTGATGATGAAAGAAGGGGCTAAGGATGATCCAGAACCCAGCACATCCAAAAGGCTGATTCTGATTGTCACACACTGCCTCACCCAATGAGCAGAATAGGATGGATTTCTGTTGAGGCTGGGGGTGGGGGTGAGGGGAGGAAGAGAGAGACAGAGGACTTGGGGGGAGCGCGGGAGAGAGGAGTGGCACCATGTATGTCCAATGCAATAATCTCCACTGGTTCTGAGCAAGGCTCACTCAACCGCAAACGTTAACTCTGATTTCTCTTCACAGACACTGCCAGACCTGTGAGCTTTTCCAGCACTGATTTTTTTTCATCTCCGTTTACGGCGTTTGCAATTCTTTCAGTTTTTAATCGCCACAGATTCTTTAGCGATGGAAAAAGTCACCAGAGGCGGGAAATAGTTTGAAACCAACTAACCACTACTTTTATTTTGGTGCTGTAATTTGGACACAAGTAAATACTGAAGAGTGAGCACTGTCTGAGCTCTTTGCACAAATATTTTTTTTAAATGGATTATATTATTAAAAAATAAACACCACAATAGGGCATTCAGCTCAGAAACGCCCCCTCATCTTGGTATCAGCAGCCGCTACATGGCCTTGGAATGGAGTACTTTGAAAACTTTTTCTTCCAATTGCATTGGAAGGAACAAAGCATTAACAGATAGTCACCAGCAGCTCTAACAGGTTCACACAAATCCAGCTTCGGAATTAGTTCAGAAATTAACCTACGCATGTTTACTGAAACAGGAACCAGAATTTCAGATGAATGAATAAATTCTTTATTTCTAAAATCTGTTACTCTTTCCCACCTCCCCGCCCCCCTCCATTAATGAACAGAGGCTGCCCTTCGACAAATAGCTGCAATTTAAACGTTATTAGCAATTTAATGTACCAAATATTCCACACTGGAATACAGTGATTACAAAGTTATCATACTTAAATACAGATATGTTTCAGAACAAATACAGTACAGCACATTAACCTGGACTCCAAATTCACTGGTCTTCAACAGGATTATATTAATACAAAATCAGGAAGTTGATTATTACAGTCCATGGTCTCACTCGTCTTTTCAGTGAAACGTTAAACTTATAACAATACAAAGATTTTCATTTAATCATTTTTCTTCTCTCCCTCTGGTTTTGCCATTAGACCTTTAGGGGAAGTATTTTCTTTTGACATCTTCACAGAGTCCTCTCCACTCGTCCCGAATTCATTCATTCGGGTAGGATCGACTCGATAGATCCAGCGTTGGTACAAGTAGATAAAAAACACTACATCTAATTTGGGGAAAAGACAGGAAATATTATTTCAGACGTGTGTGAACAATCCTCGGATTGTGTCAAGTCAAGATCGGTCAGTGCTCTCATTCTAGAGTCTGTCGTACTATTCAAAGTGTTGAGCTATTTATAATGTATAATATTGAAAAATGTGTCTTCCCCAGTGCCCAGATTAATACTCATCTTTCAAGAAACTGCCTCAATACAGGCTATCCGATCATTATAGGGGCGGCACGGTGGCTCAGTGGTCAGCACTGCAGCCTCACAGTGCCAGGGACTCGGGTTTGATTCCAGCCCCAGGTGACTGTCTGTGGCAAGTTTGCACATTCTCCCTGTGTCTGCGTGGGTTTCCTCCGGGTGCTCAGGTTTCCTCCCACAGTCCAAAGATGTGCAGGCTAGGTGGATTGGCCATGCTAAATTGCCCTGTAGTGTTCAGGGGTGTGTGGGTTATAGGGGGATGGGTCTGGGTGGGATGCTCCGAGAGTCGGTGTGGACTTGTTGGGCCGAAGGGTCTGTTTCCACACTGTAGGAATTAGAATAATAATTCTAATTATCATATTGTCACTCGTGGGAGATTGATTGGTCGCTGGTTTTTCACATTACACCTATTACTATACTTCGAAAGGACATCACGGCCTGAAAAGTGTGCTGAGAAATCTGAGGTTACAAGCCTTTTGTTTGTGGATGAGATCAGGCTGCTGCAATACGCTGCATGCTTGCAGGTGACACCAAAACTCCCCAAAGCACTTTTTAAGAGCATTTGTGAACTAAACAACAACGGTGTTTAGGAAGGGAGAAAATTAAGAACTGCAAAAACAGTTGACAGGTGGTGGTTTGGGGGGGGGGGG
>JAHRHZ010000092.1:9152862-9170844 GCA_024137785.1 Ginglymostoma cirratum | reverse complement strand
AGAGACAGAGAGAGAGAGAGAGAGAGACAGACAGAGAGTGAGAGAGAGAGGCATGGAGAGGGGAGGGGGAGATGACAAAGATGTGTCAGGAAGGGGTTCCAAGAGGCCAGAAGGAAGCTCTGCTGTTAATGGTAGGATGGCGAGATCTGAAAGCCGAAGAGTTGCAGGACAGAATATATCTGAGTATCCTTGCAGTGTGGAAAGTGGCCATACTGCCCATCGTGTCCATACTGAACCCCCAAAGAGCATCCACCCAGACCCACCCTAACCCCATAACCCCACATTTCCCATGGTTAATCCACCCAACGTGCAGACCTTTGTCAAGCAGGAGGAAACCGGAGCTCCTGGAGGAAACCCACGCAGACATGAGGAGGATGTGCAAACTCCACACAGACAGTCGCCCGAGGGTGGAATCGACCCGGGTCCCTGGCACCGTGAGGCAGCCGTGCTAACCACTGGGCCACCCAGTTAAGTCAGAACTTTGCCATGGCTAGGAAGGTGCAGTCCTGACGTTAGTATTTAGAGGCTGATTGGAAGCTGGTCAGAACAGTGCTCGAGGTGGGTCAACAAGAGGAGGAACCGTGAGTTCTCTTTCCATTCCATGATCATATCGTTTCAAAAGAACGTGAGGCACAGGAAAGCCCAATGCAGCTGATCTAGCATCAACTTCTGTGCCTGAGCTTGCACCCTTCAAACTAGTGGGATCACTGCAGGACTTTCGTTCATATTTGTTCATGGGAGACAGGTATAGCTGGCCATCACTTATTGCCCATCCTTACTTGCACTCAACAGGGAATGAGAGGCATTGCAATCCGTATCGTGAAGTTACTCCTATGGGACTGATCTCTGACTCAGCAAAAATGAAGGAATGGTCTTCACAGATACATTTCCAAATCAAGATAGTGTGCAACTGGGAGGGGGAACTTGCAAGTGTTATTTTAAAATTTGATCAAGAGATACTGGCAAGGAACATTTATTACCATTCTAAATCCCCCTCAGGAAGGTATGTGTGAGGGTACACGCTGTGAGGGAGACGACAGCAAACAGGCTTTTCTGACCTGGCTGATGCTGACCTTCTGTTTATGATCCAGGCTCGCGTTTCGGAGCTGGACCCAGCCAAGCAAGTGCTTCATGTTTTTATTTATGTTGTGGAGATGACGGAGACATGTTGGGAAGTAAGCAGGTGAGTTCATCGTGCGGATATCCAGCCTCCAAACAAATCTCATCGTCGCAGCGTTTATGTCCAGTTAAGTTTCTAGTCGTCGGTAACTATGGAATATTCAGTGTTGGCATTACCATTACTTGTGATGGGGGGGTACGGAGAAAGGCAATAGGAATTGGAGATGGCAACTGCTCCATTAGGAGGATGGGGTGAAAGTGGAGGAAGTGTTCTGGTTGCCCAGTTAGAAGAAGATTATTATTAAGCTGGAGAGGATTCAGAGAAGATTTACCAGGATGTTGCTGGGAATTGGGCTATAAAGAGGTTTATAAAATCATGACGGGTACAGATAAGGTGAATGGCAGGTGCCTTTTCCCTCGGGTGGAGAATTTCAAGACTAAAGGGCATATTTTTAAGGTGAGAGGAGAAAGATTAAAAATGACATGAGGCATGATTTTTTGTTTACACACAGAGTGGCTTGTGTGTAGAATGAACTTCCAGAAGAGATGGTGGATGCGGGTACAGTTACAATGTTTAAAAACATTTCGCTAAATACATGAATAAGGAATGTTTGGAGGGATGTGGACCAGGTGCAGACAGGTGGGAGTAGTTTAGATCGGGGATTATGGTCAGTATGGACTGGTTGGACCAAAGGGTCTATTTCCATGTTGTGTGACTAAGTGAATAGTTCAAGCAGGTCACCAGTAGTTGAACCTCTATGGTAGATGGAGCAGTAAATAGGGAGGAATTGGAAATTAGAAAACAACCTAAAAGAGTCAGAAGGAGTTATATTCACAATGTAATGTGCCCTTATAATCTTTGTTAATGTTTCAAAATGTACATCAACTTTCAAAGCCACGTATTCCACATTCTTCTAAAGTTCAAACACCCCGAAGCAGAAAGGACTTGTACTTCCTCTCATAAACCAGTAGGAGCCTGAATCATCAACTGGAACAACTTCATTTTAAAGGAGACAATCAAATCAGTCCTGTATCTCGCTTCTGAAACACTCCAACATCAGCTCATCAGCTGTCTGTCTGATTCCTGGAATCAACAACTCTAGTCATACGAACACACAAATTAGGAGATGAAGTAGGCCCCTTGAGCCCGCGCTGCTGTTTATTAATGATGTGGAGGTGCCAGTGTTGGACTGGGGTGGACAAAGTCAGAAGTTACACGACACCAGGTTATAGTCCAACAGGTTCAGTTGAAATCACAAGCTCCTGGAGTGCTGCTCCTTCGTCAGGGAATGTGTGTACTCAGCTGGCAAAGAAGCAGCACTCCAAAAATTTGTGATTTCAAATGAACCTGTTGGGACTATAACCTGATGTCGTGTGACTTCTGACATCGCCATTAAATAAGATCATGGTTGATCTGTTCGTGCTCCGAATTCCACATCTACCCCTAATAACCTTCGATGCCTGTAACAAGAATCCAACCACGTCCACCTTAAAAATAGTCAATGACTCTATTTCCATCAGCTTCTGAGGCAGAGTATTCCTAAGTTCTACAACCCTTAAAAATAATTCCCTCTCCTTGTCTGAAAACAGGTGGCTTCTAATTTCAAAAACACTGTCCCTTAGAAGGAGGAATTCCATGTCATTCCTTCTGATATATCAGACAGAACTTCATGTTTCACAACAGAAATGTCACCACCTAAATGAAATGTGCAGAAACGCACACTGAGAATACACTTCATTGTCGAGAACTGAGATGATGTAAAAGGGTCACCTATTCAGTGAATTAATTCGTAGAAATGACAACCACTTACCATCTCTCAAACATCCTATTCTGTACATCATTGGCATTTTGATAACAAATGCAAAGAGGTCATCAATGAAGGTATTTAGGGCTTTGTAGGTAAGCATCCTCCACGGGAGATGAGCTACTGACTTTAGCTTATAATTAATGAAAAGCTGTGGCGTCATTGTTATAAATCCTACAGGGAGGAAACAAAAGACATTTAGAATCTTCAGACACACAATAGGCTACTCATCCCTTTGTGGTCATACTAGCTCTTTGACAGAGCTAACTGATTCGGAACAAAGCAACTTGCAGTTTTGATCACAATTGACCTGCAACTTAACTCCAAATTTTGTCACATATTCCTGAATATCTTTGAACAAAAATCTCTCCAACAATTCATGTAACATTAAATGCTCTTCAAGGAAGTGTTCCAAACTTTGCTAATTTTCTAATTTCAACTCTGAAAGGCCTGGTGGGTATTTTTTTTAAAAAAGATCATGCAGAATTTGAATATACTGGAAATTAAAGGTTCAAGGGCTCCTCCAAGATTATAACTTCTGAAACTATTTCCACCTCCCATGCAACATTTGGAGCATTTACCACATCAAAGTAAAAGTATAAATTTCAGGCTGCTGCAATAAGCAATGATCTGCACTCAATGTGCTAATCTCTCACCTGTTAGATTTGAACCCAGCCCTATAATCTGGGATTAGAAAGTGGAGCACAGAAGGTGGATTAATGAAGCGATATTGCGCATGGTCAGCAAATGATCATTAATCTGGTGGATAAATCTGCATTAGTGCCCACAGCTTCAGCAGGCTATACTTGGCACCGGAGGGATATCAAGGGGAATAAATATAATCAGGAATTCAGAGATGTCCAGAATTATAAACATCACATTTGCCATTAATTGTAATAAGTATCTATGCTAATGCTGTGAAACAATCAATCATTTTGCACCCAAATGGTATTTTAATTATTAACTGATGTGTGGCACGAACACTTCCTTGTTCTCGGCTACCACCCCACCAGCTTCTGTATTCAACAGATCATTCCCCTGGACATCTGCCAGCTCCCCACTGCTGCCACCACCAAACACATCATCATTAGCTTTCATTGGAAATATCCTCTCTGCAACACCGTAACCCATTCCTCAGTCAGCTTGAACCACACCCTCCTTCTTCGACAGTACCTTGGACATCACCGATGTGACCTGATCTCTCACGATGTGGACTCGAACCAGTTTCACCATTCCGTTCTGTTACAAGGTCATGGGGTTGACAAGTTAACACTGTTTCTGAATGTAAATTAACTACCTGGATTCACTAACAGGAATTATATAAACTAGAAGCCAGTTTCGGAGGAGTACAGGTAAAGAATCCAACCAACTCATGCGTTTCTCCTAAACCTATTCTGAATTAAACCCTTCATGATGTTATAGACCTCTGTATGGTCACCGCTCAACCTCCCACACTCTAGTGGACAGAAGTCCTGGTTTATCCAGCCTACTCCCATAACTCAAACCCTCCATTCCTGGCAACATTCCAGTAAACCCTCTCCAGTTCAACAACATCCCTCCCACAACAGGGCAACCTGCACAGCACACAGTACTCCAGAGGAGGCCCCACTAAAGTCCTGCACATGAGACTAGTTCAGTTTAGGAACGTGGGTGGCATGGACTGGTTGGACCGAAGGGTCTGTTTCCGTGCTGTACGACTATGATCTTTATTGTAAGATTCAAGTCCTGTATTCAAACTAAACACTATTCCCACAGCTGGGAAACTAATTGCAATCAGTCTTTCTACAGTGTTCTACACTCCCCACTCCCTTCTACAGCTAAAGACTCAACATTAAATCCTGTAAAGTGATCAACTGATCATTACATTGACAAAGGATTCGGCATTAGATTTCAATCGCAGGATTAATTCACCAGTTTTGATCAGATAGAACAGAGTCAAAGTCAGTAACTCAAATTAATGGGTTATCAATGGTAAATCAGAAACTTTTCTGTAAGTGTTGCATTACCTAGAAAGTTATTGTACTCACCAAATGTCAATAAGAAACCATAGAGCATACTCAACACCCAGGAATACCAGCTTTTATGCTCCATATACAATAAGCTATAGACAGCATAACAGCCCAACAGTGGGAACAGAATCCAGGACAAATATTTAAAAGCCATCTGAAAAAGATCAGGTATGAATTATTAACTACCCAATAATCACTTCTAGAGCAACTAAGTGCCTCTAGATCAACTCTGCAGGCTATTAAGGAAAACAATTTCATTTGGAGATATACCTCAAGGACTTATGCATTTGTAGCAAATCCCAAATGACAAAAGCCTTAAACAGGCATCCAAAAAAGCCTTTTTTAATTATATAAAAAATTAATCATTCTGATCTCTTTCTTAATTTTGAAAAGACAAGAGGAATCGGAACTGCTGAACTTCCTTCTGGAAAACATCACTAAGTATTCAACATATGAATAGAAAATGTATGCTGCTTGTTGAAGTGAATTTCTAATCACTTCATCTGGTCATATCTCAGAAATGACACTCCCCCAAGTCACATTTACAACAAGAAATGGATAAGTCAAGGTCAAGGAAAAGTTACAGCACACAAACAGATCACGTTTGTGCATCATATGGTGCCTTCAACCACTTGGTTTACATCCCCTAAATTTATCAACATATCCTTATTTTCTCTTCTCTCATTTACTGATCAAACTTCCTTTTAAAATTCACCTGTTCCATTCGCTCCACCACTTAGCATGTCCATGCTGCCTGTCTGTAGACCAAACCAGACAGTCCCATTCCCTCTGCTCCATCCTTGTAGCCCTGTAAGTTTATTTCCCTCAAATGTCCACTCAGTTTCCTTTTGAAGTCATTGATCACCTGGGCCCCACCCCCTTCATAGACAGCAACTTCCAGGGTCACTACTATTTGCTGCATGAAGCTCTTCCTCACATTTCTTTGACCCCCACCCATCCAAATCCGATCCCCACCAAACCCCAAATAAACACACACACACAAGCACGAACCTTAAATCTAGGTCATTCAGTCCTGACGCCATCAGTTAATGTATATCTAAACCTGTCATGATCATTTACACCTTTATTAAATCACCCTTCCACTTCCTTTATTCTAAGGAGAACAACCTCAGCTTTTCCAGCCAGACCTTGCAGCTAAATTCCTGAAACCATTCTGTTAAATCTCCTTTATGTCCTTTCACAGTCCCTCACATCCTTCCTAAAATGTGGTGGCTGGAGCTAGGGCAGCATGGTGGCACAGTGGTGAGCACTGCTGCCTCACAGCACCAGGGACACAGGATAATACCGGGACTGGAGGGTTTATGTTGTAAGGAGAAATGGGAAAGACAAACTTCTCTCACTGGCGTGTAGGAGGTTGAGAGGTGACATTACAAAGGTTTATAAAATCATCAGGGGTATAGATAAGGTGAATAACAAAGGTCTTTTCCCTAAAGTGGGGGAATTCAAAACAAGATGGCACATTTTTAAGGCGAGAAGAGAAAGATTTAAAAGGGTCCCCAAGAGCAACATTTCATGCAGAGGGTGGCTCGAATGTGGAATGAACTGCCAGAGGAAGTAAAAACCAAAAGAACTGCGGACGCTGTAAATCAGGAACAAAAACAAAGTTGCTGGAAAAGCTCAGCAGGTCTGGCAGCATCTGGGGAGGAGAAAACAGAATTAACGTTTTGGGTCACCGGACCCGACACGTTAACTCTGTTTTCTCCTGCACAGATGCTGCCGGACCTGCTGAGCTTTTCCAGCAACTTTGTTTTTGTGCCAGAGGAAGTGGTGGATGCGAGTACAATTACAATACTTAAAAGACATTAACATGAATAGACCATAAGACATGGAAGCAGAAATTAGGCCATTTGGCCCATCGAGTCTGCTCCACCCTTCAATCATGGCTGGTAAGTTTCTCAACCCCATTTTCCTGCTTTCTCCCCATAACCTTTGATCCCCTCAATCTAAGTCTGTCTTAAATATACTCAATGACCTGCCCACCACAGAATAGGAAAAGTTTAGAGGGATATGGGTCAAATACAGGTAAATGGGACTAGTTTAATTTGGGAAACTTGGTTGGCATGGATGAGGTGAACCAAAGAGACTGTATCCATGCTGTATGACCCTCTGACTTTATGACTCTGTTACAAATTGAGCCCTCTTGCAATTAGAGAATATGAAGGAGGCCTTAGTGAGAGACACTGTGTCCACCCAATACAACAGAACACAAGCACCTTTCTTTCAAAGGTCACAAGTGGTGTATAAGGGGCACCAGTCTCTGGATGAAATGCTAGGTATACTTTAATACTGACACTCCTGACTCGTGCATCTTCCACTTGCCAGTCCACACAGCAGCAAGGTTATACCACGGCTAGCTGGCACTGAAGATTTTCAGCAGAAGCAAACTGTTGGAGACCGAGGATCTCAAAGTCGCTTCCCAAAAGCTCCCAGCTTACAGACAAAGCAACCTGCTCCACAAGTTCAACAAGTGACTGTCTTCAGATTAAACCATTGCTCCCCACTTAATTTGCTCTCTGACACTAAGTCCTTGCTTCTGCATTTCTGCAAACCGGACTTGCCTGTGGCATTTCAAGGAAGCGTAGCTTCTTCCAGGTTGACCGTCAAGCTTTCAAAATATGCTACTGAGGATAGAGTTGGGAACAGATTGCCAAAGATGCAATGTAAATAGCCTTATTTCACTCACATTTCAAAATATATTCAGCAGTTTTAAGCAATTATAAACACACAGTTTCATACTCACATCATCATAGTTCTTAGTTGAGGACTGCACATATGTTGATTTGTCTTTTAACGTCAAGCGAGGGAAGATCCCAGCCACTTTATTATCCCGATCAATCTGTAACAAAATTGGTCATATTACCTACAATAACTTCAAAAACATACCAGTATTAAAGAGAGAAGCTAGGTATTGAGAACTTTGCCCAGATATGGTTAAATTATCCTCATTCTTGTAAATTTGATCTCCCTCAAAGAGGTGGCACAGGCACAATGGACTGATTGGCCACGTTGCACATCATAACATTCTCTAAACAATTTGTACACAGGAAATAAACAGTGATTGTGTAACCCACAGTACTAAACAGAAAAGACTAGAACTAGGGGATACAGTTTAAAAATCTGAGGTCTCCCATTTAAGACTGAAATGGGGAGTATTTTCTCTGACAGTTAGGCACCTTGCAAACTCCCTTACAGAGTCAGGTCAGGCTTATTGAATATTCTTAAAGTCAAGGTGGATAGATTCTTGGCTGACAAGGGGATTAATGGTTATCAGGAGTAGATAGTAAGGTGAGGTTGAATGGCAGAGCAAATGGTTTACTCCTGCTCTTAGTTTGTATGTTCGTGAATAGGATCACAAAATAGCCCCTCTTGCAATCCTGAAATATGACAGAGCCCTAACACCTGAGATGCTGATGGTCACTTAGTTCATTGGTTCTTTCATTTCTTTAAAAAACAAACCTGTTTTATTCTTTTAGTTTTAGTTCAGTGCTAATCAGGTAGGGGGAAGTGTACAGCAAAGGTGCATCACAATATCTGTATCATGTTACAAATGGGCTGATTAACGGCTCATTTTCTTACAGTTCACCAATCTCATTATATATTTTGTGATGTGTTTAGAAATAAGACGTATTGCTCTTTAAAAATCCTCTCTGTAATATAACTAAATTTCCATTAGCTTTCAGAAAAACCAGTTACTGAGCGAAAAAGAGCAAGTTTTGTGTGAAGCAAAAACAGCAGGTCTGCCAGCATCTGTGGAGAGAGATCAGAGTTAATGTTTTGGGTTCAGTGACCCTTCCTCAGAACACAAGTTCTATGTAATTCACCCTCTACCATGCTGGCATAGCTATCACACAATAAAACAATTTTGGCATTTTGATTTATAAAATTATGATCAATTTTGATCAATTAGACTACGACAGAACCAGAGACAAGACAATGAGAATTTCTTAGTAAGTTTGGAAAGCACACGCTCAAAGTCACATGCTCCAACCAAACATGCGACACACAATGCATTATGTCTTCAATTACTCATAGACGGGATTCAAAATGGAATTTTTCCAAACAAAAACAAACCATCTCAAACGCATTTGAACAAATCGGTACCAAACGCTTCTACAGTCTCCCTCAGGAACATCGTCCACAAATTGGCCACTTACTCACTGATATATATATTTTTTAATTTATTCATTTGTGGGATGTGGGCGTCACTGCCTGGGCCAGCATTTATTGCCTGTTCCTAGTTGGCCTTGAGGGGGTGGGGATGAGCTGCCCTCTTGAACCACTACAATCCACCTGCCGTGGGTTGACTCTCAATGCCATTAGGGAGGAAATTCCAGGATTTTGACCCAGTGACAATGAAGGAACGCCGATATATTTCCAAGTCAGGATGATGACTTATTTCCACAAAGCACTGTAAAAGCTGACGTGCAGTAGAAGAGAATATTCTTACCCGCACATCCATGACTTTGGTGATCTTCCAAAGATCGATCAAGAGGCCAATAAATACGCTGACCTGAACCACAAAGTTGGTCTCATTATCCAAGATGTAAAGCAACACGACACCAGACTGGAAGACACCAAAAATCACAGAGCGTACAGAGAGCCCCTCCAAGGACTGACGGCTGTTCCAGAACTGAATGTCTGTAAAAATTAGTTACACTGATTAACTTATTTTGAATATTCAGCATAAAAATAGAACAACTGGTCTATGGTGGTATTTATAAACCCACACAAAGCTCCACTCATCTTCCCACTGCCCCGTTAGCATATACTTCAATTCCTTTCTCCCTCATGTACTCATCTAGTTTCCCCGAAATCAATGTATGCTGTTTGCCTCAACTATTCCATGTGACAGCAAGTTTCGTGTACTCTGGGTAAAGAAGTTTCTCCTGAACATTCTACTGGATTTCACTAACTATCTCATACTTCTGGCACTTAGATCTTCCCAAAAGTGGAAACGTCTGCTCCACAGTCAACCATTCAGAACTGCTTAAAAACATCTTTAGGTCACCTATCAAACTTCTTGTTTCCTGTTCAGTCTTTCCCATAGCTCTGATTTAATCTGCGTACACTTTAGATCTTCCTGACAACGGTCCTTTAAAAATAATACGTGGAGGTGCCGTTGTTGTACTGGGGTGGACAAAACCAGAAGTCACATGACAGCAGGCTATAGTCCAACGGGTTATGTGAAATCACAAGCTTTCAGACCGTTGTTCCTTCATCGGGTGAAGTGACTTCACTTGATGAAGGGGCAGTGCTGTGAAAGCTTGTGACTTTAAATCAACCAGTTGGACTATAACCTGCTGTCGTGAGACTTCTGATTTTAAAATAATGAAGCAACATCACAGGTGAAGCATAGTTTGAAATGGCGGCTTTATCAGAAGTTTCCAACTTTTTTGATTTCTTAGCTACCCCAATTTATTCATTGGTCAACAGAACCCTAAAGTCCAGGAATGTTAAAATGTTCATCTCTGGTGTCTGCTAATGAGTTTCTGTTGGGGTGGAGATGGAGATGCATTATGTTTCACAATAAACAGAACACTGACCCTGTAATGACAAGCCGAGGGGATCTGTAGAACAGATATAAATAAAGTGCTGTGAAAGGCTAGCATTTCAGATCATTGTTATATTGTGTGCACTAGAATGGACATTGTTGCCAGACTATCATACAGCCAATAAGCAGCTTTGTGCAGTAATTAGGAAATAAGCAAGCACTTTGCAGTTATGGCTCACCATTTTTGAAAGCGAGGAATTCAAACACACTGTGCACAATTGACACAATAATAGTTACTGCTAGGAGATATGGATTGGTTTCCAACAAGGCAACCTGTCAGAAGGGGAAAGAAGAAAAAAACAAGATAGTCATATTAACAAAACAGATAAATACTTTATGGTAAACAATTAAGTCCTCGAACACTTACCTGGTTCTCCATCCATTTTACGTACAACCATTTATGGATTATAATTTTTTTTATTGCAACTTGGGCAATAATTGGTGAGATTAGATTTGTCCTGCTATTTTATGGACAGGGCATACCCATGGGCTGTTTCCCACATTGTCAGGTAAATGCCAGAACTGTAGCTGTATTGGAAATTGTTTCACTGGAGACATTGCTAGTTCCGGAGCACAGGTCTTCACTACTGCTGTCAGAACCATAGTCTTTGCAATATCCAGTGCCTTTAACCATTACTTCAAATCACTGGGATTGAAATGGTTTGACAGAAGCTGGCGTTGGAGATGCTGAAGAACTACGGAGGAAGGCAAGATGGATCAGTCACTAAAGATAGTTGCAAACAGCTTGTCTTTTGCACTGATGTTCTGATCAGATTCAGTGGTTGTGTATACTAGGCACAGGCTAGAGCTGATCTGAATTTATCCCATAGAGCATTACAGTTGTGCCACTCAACATAATTGATGGGTTATCGCAGTAATGAAGATGGAGCTTTAACTCCACAAGGACTACATGATGGTCCCCCTTGTTGATATTGTCTGTGACAGGTAGACAAGATCTAGTCAGCTTTTCTCTCTATCTGTCCCTCACCACCTCTCGAGCTCAGCATGGCTAAAAACATCTTTTAGGACATGGCCAGCTCAAGCTCAATCAGTAGTGGTGCTACCAAAATACTTTTGGTAATGAACAATGAAGCCCTCCATTGAGAGTATACAATGTAGCACTGCCATCTTCAGTTCTTCCTCCAAATGGTGCTTAATATGGAACTGATTCATCAGCTGAGGTAGGGTGGTATCAACAGGAGGTGTCCTTGCCAAGGTTTGACCTGATGCCATGAAACAATGCAGTGGTTTGGTACAACTGAGTGTTTTACTCAAGAGTCAACCATGTTGCCGTGGGCCTGGTGCCACATGTAGCATGGACCAGGGAATGACAGATTTCCTGACAGGAGGAGTGAACAAGACGGGGTTTTTATGGTAATCATTTGTAGCTTCATGGTCACCATTACTGAGATTAGCTTCAAATTCCAGATCTTTTGGAAAACTCAATTAACTGAACTTATCCAGTAAGTTTAAATTTCAGGAGCTGCCATGGTTGGACATGAACCCCACAGAATTAAGCTCAGCATCTGGATTACTAAATCTGCCCTTGCAAGTTCCACATTCTGCTTGTTTAACATGAAGACATTCTACTGAATTCCCTATTGGATTTCTTAGTGACTATTTTATCAATAGCCTCCCAAACATATGGAAACATCTTACACTTTTCCTTTTTCAAACCCTTCAGAATTATAAGGCCCGATTAGGTCAACTCTCAGCCCTCATTCCCCACCCCCCCACCTCCAGGAGAAAGGAATTACAGCCTGACTTAATGAAGGAAACAGAAAATGTTTGGGCCCACTCCCTAAAATCATGAAAAGGTTTTAAAAAATATATTAAAAATGGAAACATAACTGTGACAAAAAGTCAACAGTCACTGAGCAAATCCTGATCTTTTACACCATGAAACAAATTGGCAAGGGATGGCAGAATGCATTAAATCCTGCCTGCTTTTTGATCAATTCCACTGACAGGCAGATATTTAAGATCGATATAACAGCGAGGAGGCTGCTCGGCCCATTGTGGACATGTCGGTTGGCCCAGCAGTCTCACTCGCTGCTTCTTTTCTCTGCAATTTTTTCCACTGTTGCATGGTTTTAAAGAAAAAGTCTGTCACTATAATGCTGCCTTTTCTAAACTGCCCACCTGGAAAGATAACATTCAAGTATCTGGCGATCTGCTGGCATGCTGTAAGCTTACAGTAGCTCACAAGACTCCCAAATCTCCTAAAATTTTGCAATGGAGTTAACATTCAAAGGAAGAATGTTATTGAGATGTTCTGCTAAGATTGAAGGATCTCACCAGAGGACATAAATCAATTTTAGAGGGAAAACGCCAAAAAACATTTTATTTAATTGTGAACAGTTAAGATACCAAACACCATCAAATACCATTCCACATTAGTTTCCAGTATTAGCATTGCTGGACTGCCCTGCTCAGTCAATTAATGTTTTCTATCGGGAAGGAATAATAATTCCTTCAACCCAGCCTTTGTTTTAAAGAAACTGAGGAAACGAGCTCATTTGTATTCAGCACTGTAGAGGTTGTGCGTAAGCTGGCAGTGGAGCTCAGAGCCTTTGCAATTAGCATCCAGATTTAGTGAAGATTTCAATGTACAAAACTCTGAATGGAGCCTACAGTCCCATGCTGCAAGACTCTGCTATTGGCAGAGCTCCAAAATAACAGGTCTCCGCAGTCAGGAAACGAAATAGCATTTCAAATATCTCAGGAGGGAGATGCTTTTTACAATCAGGCTTTTTATTGAGCTAGGTTTTAGCAAGGTGGTGAATCAGACAAAAGGTTTCTTCACTCCCTCACGAGAGTACTCGCTCATGCTGCAGTACAGGTTCGGAGTGGGCATTCTTCATCTACTACACCACAAGGAAAGGGTTTTAGGTAATTCATTTGGAATAAGAAGGGAGGAGATTTAACCCTGAACCAGTCTGCACTCAAATAAAAACCACAGGATCATTTTTTAAAGCTCACTGGAGATATTGATTTCAAGTGAAGTTCCTGCAATGACTGTATGTTGCTCGTCAACAGCACTCATCAAACGATCCGAATAGAGACTGGGGATCACAGCTCTGCCTACTATGGGATATCAATAAATAATACATTCCTTAAAGTATTGAGGAATTGCCGTGCTGGGTTTCAAACAGTAACCAATTAATCGGTAAGTGGTTGGGAAATAGGAGAACGCAAGAGTAAAGGGAACATTCTTCAATTGGTGCAAGGCGACAACTGATGCTCCGCAGGAATCTGTACTGGTATCTGAATTTCTCACCATTTTAATAATCTGACTGAAAAAACAGAGTGGGATATCCAAACTTGCAAAGCACACAAATTAAGGAGTCACTGGAGGAGGAAAACTAGAGCATTAAGTGAGCAAGGACACAATGCAAGGAAAGCTAAAACCACCCATTTTGGATTCGAGAGAGACAAATTTGCTTTCTCCCTGATCAAAACCAGTGACCTCGAATGAGGTGCAGCACAGAGTACTTCATACTTTCTTGAGATGTAGCTGTCACTGGCAAGGGCAGCATTTGTTGCCCATCGCCAACGGTCTTTGAGCCGAGTGGCTTGCTAGAGCCATTTCAGAGCGCAGTTAAGAGTCGACCACATTGTTTTTGGTCTGGAGTCACATCCGGACTACGCAAGGACAGCAGATTTCCTTCCCTAAAGGACAATAGTGTACCAGGTGGGCTTTTTATGACAATTGATGTTATTTACTGAGACTAGTTTTGAATTTCAAATTTAATTACTTGAATTGAAGTTCCACCAGCTACCATGGTCTTACAGCATTAACCTGGGCCTGTGTGTTACTAGCTCGGTGACATTACCACTGTGTGACCATCTCCACTGCTTCACAGATTCACTAGATTAAATAGTTAAGTTATGATAATTGGTTCCACAAGCCTTGAATGTATTCCCTTGAGGTGTTTTACATGATTCAGGGCCTTTTATAGGGCAGATAGAGGGAAATTCTTCTAGGGAGAAGGTCTGGAGAAATCAAAAACAAGAGGTCACAATCTTATATTAGAGCTAGCCAGGTAGGAAAGACATCAGGTAGCACCTCCTCCCCCCACGCAAAAGGTAGTAAAAATCTCCTCTGAACTTTCCTCTCCGAAAAGCAGGGAATGTTTTTCCTTTCTTCTTCAATTAGATTTAGGTGTGGCTGGTAACATCATTTGTTGCCCACCTCTGACTGCACTTGAACTGAGTGGCTTTCAGAAGGCAGTTAGGAGTCAACCACCACTGCTGTGCATCCGGAGCCGCACATAGGCCAGATCAGATAGAGACAGCAGATTCCCTTCCCTACAAGATGCTAACAAGCCAGTTAGGCTTTTGCAACAATTATGGTCACCATTACTGAGACTAACTTTACACTCCAAATTTTTTAAATTGAATTTAAGTTCCATCAGCTATAAAGATGGGATTTCCATAGAACAGGACAGCACAGTACAAGCCCTTCGACCCACGATGTTGTGCTGACCTATTATCCTACTCTAGGATCAAAACTAACCTGCCTACCTTTCATTTTACTATCCTCCATGTGCCTATCCAAGAGTCGCTTAAAAGTCTCTAAAGTATCTGGCTCCACTACCACTGCCGGCAGCACATTCCACACACCCATCACTCTCTGTGTAAAGAACCTACTTCTGACATCTCCTCCAATCAACTTAAAATTATACCCCCTCGTAATAGTCATTTCCGCCCTGGGAAATAGTCTCTGACTATCCACTCTATCTATGCATCTCATCATCTTGTACACCCCTATCAAGTCACCTCTCATCCTTCTTCGCTCCAATGAGAAAAGCCCTAGCTCCGTCAACCTTTCCTCATAAGACCTGCCCTCCAGTCCAGGCAGCATCCTGGTAAACTTCCTCTGCACCCTCTCTAATCCTTTCTATAATGAGGTGACCAGAACTGAACACAATATTCCAAGCGTAGTCTAACCAGGGTTTTATAGAGCTGGAGCATAACCTCGAGGCTCTTAAACTCAATTCCCCTGCAAATGAAAGCCACCACACCATACGCCTTAATAACCCTATCAACTTGGGTGGCAACTTTGAACCATGTCCCTAGAATATTAGCCTAGGTCTCTGGATTATTTACCTGCTACATCACCATCTGCACCTAAAGTTGTCAGTGAAACTTTCAAGATGAGGATTAAAAGTGTTTAGAAGGGTGAGGGTAATTGAGGGATATGGAGAAAGGGAAGGCAAATTGGTCCTGAGGTACAAATCAACCGCAATCTAACAATGGAACAAGTTCTAAGAGACCGAATGGCCTATTTATGCTGCTACATTGCTCTGTCTCTATTGAGCTCATTAGGAGACTGGAGACAGTCCATAATTGGGCTGACAAATGGAATCAAGAATGTTATTTATACTCGATATTAAAGGGATAAACAACCTTCACTGAATCCTGCTCCTCATCTGGTTGGTCGTACAAGTCCTCTCCCCAGAAATTCCATGGGGATTTGGTACTCTGTGCAGCGTACAGCTGCCATTTCCACAGCGACAACGGGCAGTAAGTCATACGCAGAGGCAGTTTCTCCAGGGAGGCATTGATGGGAAAGTAGTCCTTCTGCAGGTTCCAGTAATCATTGAAATAAATGATTGGATAATAGTCACCACTGACTGGATCAAACTTCACATCTGTTGGAAAATGAAAACAGGACCCAAATGCAATGTCACTTGACTTGACACATTTGTATGTGTTCCACAAATCATTTGCATATCACATAAGAAATATTTAAACTTGTAGCTAAGTAACACTAGAGAATCTAGGCATAGCTTTTTGAGATGACCAAAAGGCACTCTTGGTTAGAAATTCCACTCAACTGGGCAGCTCAGTGGCTAGCACTGCTGCCTCACAGCACGAGGGACCTGAGTTTGATTCCACCCTCCAGTAACTGCGTGGAGTTTGAACATTCTCCCCGTGTCTGGGTGGGTTTCCTCTGGGTGCTCCTGTTTCTTGCCACTGTCCAAAGATGTGCAGGTTAGGTGGACTGGCCATGCTAAATTGCCCCCATAGTGTCCAGGGCTGTGGAGGCTAGGTGGATCAGCCTTGGGTAATGTAGGGTCACAGGGATAGGGTAGGGGATGAGTCTGGGTGGGATGCCCTTCACTGCGAGTCAGTGTGAACTCGATGGGCTGAATGGCCTGCTTCTGCATTGTAGGGATTCAAACATATGAAAAAGAAAGAAAGACTTGCGTTTATGGAGCACATCTCATGAGCAGCGCATGTTTCAAAGACTTTTCAACCGAGTAAGTATTTTTGAAGTGCAATCAGACTTGTTATGCAGGAAACACAGTCACCAACTGTGCACACAGCAACCTCTGACAAACTAGAATGTGATAATGATCTGATAATCTGCTACCGTGACTGCAACTGGGGGATAAAGAGTGGCCAGGACACCACGGTTAAATCCCTTCCCCTTCATCATAATGGGGATCTGTGACATGCACCAGAGCTAGCAGATAGGCATAGGTTTAATGTTTCATCCAAAAGATGGCATCTTCAACAGTGCAGCACACCCTCAGTACTACACAAACAAAAAAATGAATAAACAGGAAGAGGTATCAGGCATAAGTTTGAACTTGAATTCTTTTCAAGTCATGGTCTATAAATGTTCAGATAAGGAAAAAAAAAAAAGTGAAATTACTGCTTCACAAACAAATCAGTGTTTATCTCTAACACAAAGAATGCTGGTGAAACTCAGCAGGTCTGGCAGCATCTGTGGAGACAGGAACAGCGTAATGCTATGAGCCTGGTATGACCCTACTTCAGAACTGAATAAGAGTCATACCGAGTTGAAATGTTAATTCTGTTCCTCTTTTCACAGATGCTGCCAGACCTGCTGGGGTTCTCCATCACTCTTTGTTTGTTTCAGATTTCCAGCATCTGGTAATGCTTTCATTTCAGCGTTCATCTCTGCACAGTTTCTGTAATTACTGTCTCCAATGATTAACATGCAGTACTATGGAACTTGTCACAGGGATAGGCAGTCATGTGTCACCTTGCCTCATGCAGTCAAACCTTTGTCCTTTACTCACAAGGTTCAACATTCCCAACAAATTTGTGGACCTGAATACACAATTTAGACTGGCCCCATGGGAGTGCTGAATCATCCAAACAGCTTTCGAAGGATGAGACATTAAAACTAAAGCCTTGTCTGCCTGTTCAACAAGCTATAAAAAAGAACATTGCAAATGTGAAGAGCAGTGGGCTCGTTATAGCCTATTCGACATTTCTTCCTCAACCCTCGTGTTAAGTCAGTCATCAATTTCCTATGCAACCCTTGGGATTTAATTACCTACATCAAAACAGCATCTACACGACAAAAGTAATTCATTGGCTGTAAAGCTCTTTGGAACACGATAAGAATGTGATATGGTACTATGTAAATAGAAAATAAAATCCAAAGGAACTGCAGATGCTGTAAATCAGAAACAAAAACAGAAGTTGCTGGAAA
>JAHRHZ010000092.1:9128380-9152462 GCA_024137785.1 Ginglymostoma cirratum | reverse complement strand
CTTCACAGATGCTGCCAGACCCGCTGAGCTTTCCCAGCAACTTCTGTTTTTGTTTCTATGTAAATAAAAGTTTGTCCACACTCATCCCATAATATTTTTGCTTGTTCAGAAGATAAACTTGCAGCTTTTTTTTCTGAGGAAAGAAATTGGCAAAGGACCGCAATGACATTGCAATGGGAAATAACCATATTAGTCTCAAGAAATTTACCAAAATCAGTCAGTCATTGTGGCAGGTGTTCAATTTCACGTATGGATATACGAATTAGGAGTAGGTGGTCATTCAGCCTGCTCCACCATTCAACAAGATCATGGCTGATTGGATTGTAATCTCAAATCCACATTCCTGCCTACCCCGATAAAACTCTCGCTTCTTTGTTTAACAAGAATCTCCCGACTCACTTCTGCCTTAAAAATATTCAAAGGCTTCCACCACCTTTTCTAGAAGGGAGCTCCAGAGACACACAATCTACAAAAATATTTCACCTCATTGCCATTTTAAATTGGTGGCCTTGATTTTTAAACATTGACTCCTAGTTCTACGTTCTCCTGTGAGAGGAGCATCCTCTCCTCGTCTACTCTATCAAAACCCCTCAATGTTATTTGTTTCAAATAAGTTACCTCTTACATTTCTGAACTCTGGTTGATACACGTCCAACCATCCCTCAGAAGACAACCCGCCCATTCCAACAATTAGCCTGGCACCTATTTCCAACACATTGACATCCTTCCTTAAATGATGTGATCAATAGAGGAGGTACCTGTATACTAAATCATAAAAGGATACAGCAGAGGATGTCATTCAGTCCATCATAGCTGCAGGTGCCTTCTGCAAGAACAATCCAATTTAATTCCGGCTCATATGCCCACTGCCCACAGCCTTGCAAATTTATTGCTTCAGGTTTTAAGCCAATCTGCTTTTAAAAATTAAGTTTCTTTCCACCAGTCCTTCCAGCAGCACATTCCAGGTCACAGTAACCCTGCTGTGCAAAACAAAACATCTCAAACTGCTTTTGATCAATGTCCTTTGGTTTTTATCTGCCATTGAGAATATCTTTCCCTCCTTACTCTATCAAATCCCCTTTATAAGTGTGAAGGTGGTCTTGTAGCTCGTTCGGTAAGTGCCTGTGAACCAGAAGTTCCAGGTTCAAGTCCCATTTCACGACTTGTTGGTCAGGGAAAAAGCGCTCATGACATGGTGCAGCAAGTTAATGATCAGCCTGCTGTTCCTTCTAACACTTAGTACTTTTTCTCCTTTTGGGGAATGGTCTAAGAAATATGAAGTAAATAAATGATGAACATTCTTTTTCACTAAATCTCCATTCTAAAACAGAACATACAGCCTGAGCTTATGGAAATGCCCCTCAAATTAAAGTTCGGCTTTACAATGGCTACTGCTTCATGAGCGAGAATTTGCTTACGTTGCGACTCTCAGAACTGCACTTGAATACATTTTTCAACTAAGCCTCATTGGCTGGAGAACAGCATTCAGGCAGAGTCCACAAGACATTTCAGTCATGCAGAGACAAAAACGTTTGTTTGAGCAGTAATGTAGTTTGTGAGACTAGAGACCATAATCGGTAGAACTGCACGACCAATCAATATTAGAAATATCAGTGGAGCACAAAATAGGTGGGACTAATTTTTATTTAGCATTGCCTTCATATGTTAGCAAGCATGGGCTGTTTAAATGCAAATAAAAACAACTTTGGCTCTGACTAAAATACACAATAACATTCAAAACCTACACACCCCTTCTGAGGAAGGATCACTGGATCCAAAACGTTAACTTTTTTTTCGTCCACAGATGCTGCCAGACCTGCTGAGCTTTTCCAGCAACTTTGTTTTTCGTGATTCAAAGCATCTGCAGTTCTTTCAGTTTTTACACCATAACTCTAGCCTCTTGAATACAATCCCCCAGAGTTTCTCAAATCAATAACGCTTCCCTATCGTTATCTCCTGAAGGCACTGAGTTATCAAGCAGATGCTATATGATCCATGCAAGCAAGTGTCAGCAAAATTTTCAACCAACATCCCCTGTTGTGGCTGAAGGTTCTTTGGGTATTGTCCTCAACAGAGAAGGGTTTCCATACGCAAAATGTTGAGCTTTAATCTCACAAGAAGCTAAAGTTAGCCAGAAAGAAGTTTGCATCCCAAGCTGGACTGTATGTCAGCAGGAAAGCAAATGCGAATTAACCGTGCACGATGACAAACTTGCTTTCATGGGCTCAAATCACTGGCCAAACTACTTCATTTGATGAAAAACTTTGTACATTGCTGAATGGGAACGGGGTCTGCGTAACAGTTTAAAAAGGCATAAGACAGACTCCAGTGTTTAGATATAAAGAGAGATGTAAGGAGGAGGCTGGCAAAGAGGGATGAAGCCAGCGACAGCAGAATGTTAACAACGGAGTCTGAAATGAATAGTAACTTTCGCCCAACAAACTTTCACCTGTCCTGTGGGCTGCAGCTGAACTTTCGTGGTAAAAAGCCCTAACTTGGGGACGATGGGAATAGTCCCTAGAATAGTGATGTCAGCGGAGGGGAGGAAGAGAAGCCTCAGACTTTAAATGGGGGGGAAAAAGTCCAGACTACATCTGAGAGTTAGGTGAACAGCGCCAAGTGAGCAAACAACCTTAATTGGCTTTTTCAGTTTTTAGTTTAGATGACCCAGAGTGGGTTAGCAACTTACGATCTTGATTTTTGAACAGAAATTATAACCAAGTGGGTCCCACCCATCTCGATGCTTTGAACATTTTGTTCACAATGAAATAAAGCAGCTCACAGTTCAAACGAATCTTTGTCTCATTCAGAGAGACTGAAGCCAGGAACACTGAGTGCATGGAAATGGAGGGAAGTGATGATTATGAGTGGGAGCACAAGTTTATATTTTAACAATTCAGGGAACAGCACTAGGCTGGGTGGCAGTGTGTTTTGTGCGGAGGATGCTAAGAGGCTGCAGGGTGACTTGGACAGACTGGTTGTGTGGGTAAATACTTGGATAATGCAACATAATGTGGATAAATGCGAGGTTATCTGCTTTGGTGGCAAAAACAGGAAGGCAGACTATTATCTGAATGGTGGCAGTTTAGGAAAACATGAGGTACGAGGAGGCCTGTGTGTATTGGTGGAACAGTCGCTGAAGGTTGGCATGCAGATGCAGCAGGAGGTGAGGAAAGCTAATGGCATGTTGGCCTTCATAGCGAGAGGATTTGAGTATCGTAGTAAGGATGTCTTGCTGCAGTTATACAGGGCCTTGGTGAGGCCACACCTTGAGTACTGTGCGCAGTTTTGGTCTCCTAGTCTGAGGAACGACAGGTTTATTACAGGAGTCCAGTGAAGGTTCACCAGACTGATTCCTCCTGCTCCTTCCCTCAAATGACCCCCTGGTCATTGATCCCACCATCAAAGGGAAAAGCTTCTTCTTGTCTGTTCTGTCTACGCCCTCATAATTTTGTACATCGCCACCATATCCCCTCTCCTCTGCTCTAATGAGAACAGCCCCAGTCTGTTCAATCTCTCTCCGTAACTGAATCTCTCCAGCCTGGGCATTATCCTGGTAAATCCCCTCTGCATCCTCTCCAGTGCTATCACATCCTTCCTTTAATGTGGATTCCAGAACTGCACACAATACTGTAGCTGTGGCCTAGCCAATGTTTTATACGTTCCAGCAGAAACTCACTTCTCTTAAGCTCTCTGCCTTGGCTAATAAAGGCATGTCAGTGGTTCATAGAATTAACAACTTAAAAGGAATTGTGGTGCTTACTAGTCCCTCACCTCATTTCTTCTTGAGCTTCTAATGTTTATTTATCTAATTCTGCTTAAAAGCTGTTTTCGATTATACTTCCAATACTATTATGGTGTTCAAAGGATTTGCAATCAAAAAAATCATCCTCCCAGTTTCTCCCTCGTCTTCTTTCGCTGATCTTAAATTGTTTCCCTCGAATTCCCAACTCGCTGACTAATACAAATGATTTTTCCCTATTAGCTGTATTGAAATTCTTCTTAATATGGATCATCCCAATGACATGTCCTGTTGACCACATCTCGGGTGAAGAGCCAGTTTCTTTAATATCTCCTTTATAACCATTTTCTTTAAGATCATTTCAATGTGTCTGTTCCACATCAGCTCTATGGCCTTGACACCCTTCCTAAAATAAAACGCACAAAATCTGAGCAGGTTGCTAACTGTGATCTGTCTTTCTGTTTTTGTTTTTCTTGCAGCTCATTTTTGAAACCTAAGGTTAAACATAGAAATAAAGAAGCATAGAAAATAGGTGCAGGAGCAGGCCATTCAGCCCTTTGAGCCTGCACCACCATTCAATACGATCATGGCTGGCCATGCAATCTCAGTATCCCATTCCTGCTTTCTCTCCATTATCCTTGATCCCTTTAGCTGCAAGGGCCACGTCCAGCTCCCTCTTGAATATATGTAATGAACTGGTCCCAACAACTTTCTGTGACAGAGTGTTCCGCAGGTCCACACCGCTGAGTGGAGAAATTCTTCCTCGTCTCAGTCCTGACTAGATTACCCCTTACTCTTAGACTGTCACCCCTAGTTCTGGACTTTACCAACATTGGGAACATTCTTCCCGCATTGAGCCTGTCCAGTCCCATCAGGATTTTATATGTTTCTAGGAGATCCTGCCTCATTCTTCTAAATTCTACCGAGTACAAGCCCAGTTGATCTAGTCTTCCTCATATGTCAGGGGCGTGTAAGAAAAACTCTTTCACCCAGAGAGTTGTAAGCATCTGGAACTCACTGCCTGTAAGGATAGTCAAGGCAGAAACCTTTGTAAGATTTAAGTAGTATTTAGATGTACACTCACGATGCCAAGGCGTACAAGGTTATGGATCAAGTGCTGGAAAATGGGATCAGAATAGTTAAATGGTGGTTTTTGACCAGCGCCAGTGCAATGGGCCAAAGGACCCTTCTCTGTGCTATAGATCTCCATGACTCAGCCCAGGCTTGGGATAAAACAGAGTGAAATAAACTTACAATTATTCATATAAACTCCTTTCGCTAGCTTAAGGCATCCTAAATCTTTCTGTAACCAATTAAGTAATTTAAAGTTCAGTCATTGTTGTAAGCACAATGGCCAATCTGTACACAGCAATATCACATTGCTATTTATGGGATAATGTCCTGGTGATTGGTTTGTTTGAAAGTTGGAAGCTTCCTGATGTGCACGATTCAAAAGGTAATGTACGTCTCCACTGAGCTATAAAATCATAACATTACAATTAATTGTTAGTCTAAAACTTCAAGTAGAATATAATCTTCAGAATACACCATGCCTCTATAATTAATTTTAAATGTTCTACATCCATGTCTTCCTGTTTGAATGTCTCCAATGAAGTCTCTGTTAAAATGCTGAAAACAAAAACCAAAATGAAATCACACAACATCCATGTGGGCTATGATCAACATGTATTACCCTTCCTTGTCTGTCCTACAGCCTGTGTCATGGTCTAATGTACCATTCCCTGAACAGTCCAGCAGCGTGGAACAGCCCTCACTTGATTCACTTCTTACTTACCAAATCTCATTATTCCCACCAACACACTTGAAACCTGCAGCTTCGCCAACTTCATCCAGATCTTGTCACAGGCTGAACCAAACTGTTGTGCAATTATGACTTCTTCCTCAAACTCAAATCAAATTCGAGATAACATCCACGTCCCCCAGCTGCTATCACTTCCACATCTGTAATATCGCCTGCCCTCAACTACTACCTCAACACACACCTCAGTCATGTTTAGACTGACTCCAGAGATTTACCCATCCATTCCCGGTCTTCCCAATACTAATATAAAACTCTAATCCCTCCTACTCAAGCCCCTTCAAAGTCTCGCCCATCTTAAAGTCTAACACTGTCACACCTTTACTCCAAGCAAACTCTCCATTTCTGAATCTTAAGCAGATGAAGTCCAAAGAACTGTAACTCCCTCTCTAAATTCCTCTACCTCTTGGCATTCCAAAATAAAATCCTGCTTGAAGCCACCTCCGTGTCCAGGCTTACGCTCATCAGCCTGAACGCCTGCTTCTTTAGTTCAGCCACTTGCAGTTCCCGGCAGTGTGAGGGGACCTCCTTCTATATCAAAAAAAACACTTTGTAGGTATATGCAAGTTGCTTCTTTCATTGTTGAATGTAATTTGCATCGTTAACACAGGTGAAGTATAAATAATTTTGCCTAGCAGCGGTGAAATATTTTCTTCCGGACTGGCTACACAGTTTCTCAATAAGCAATTAAATCTCACCCTTCTGTACAATGCTAACTGCTAGGAGGGAAATCATCATTTAAAAAGACGCAGTAGTTCACTAAGTGAACTGCTTCCACATCCCCATAGAAGCTTGGTTTATTTTAAGAGGCAAGTCTCCAAGACATACAATTCCAGGTTTCTGCACCACCATGGCATATTGCTGACCTTCAGGGTTCATTGGCAAAAGTAGGTGGCTATCACCCCACAGCTGATAACTGCTGTAACAATTTGATAAAGAAAGAAAATTGCCCTTTGACTTTCTCATGAGTCAATGAATATCCACTTACACTGGTCTAGAGGAGGTGGTACTGCTCCCATTGACCACGCTGTGTGATCATCTACTATATGGACTGTGAGGTTTGGATGCCAGTGGGAAATAATCTCAACAGGCCCATAGTCCTCAGCTCGCTGCAAATGAAATAAAAAGAATGCACAGATAACGTCATTAAACAACTTAAAATACATGTTGTGTTCACAATAGAGCTTCAAATACATTAACAGGCCTTCCAAAAATACCTTAATTATTTCAGGGTCAGCATCTGTCTGCCCGGTCAGAAGATTTTTTGTCTTTTGAAACTTCCTCCTCTTGTATTTGTTCAACACTAGTGTGAAACAGACAGAAAGTTAACTAATGGTCATTTGTTACTCCTGAAATGCACAGCACCAGGATGATTTGCAAAATTTTCTCAGCTTCCCAGTCCTGTTGTCAAACCTCACTGGTGCACCACGCTGGAAATCAAGCTCCAGTATCCCCAACAGTCATCACAAAACGTAAAGATTTTAAAGAGTACACAATTCTCCAGCTGTCCTGTCTTTTAGACCCAGGTTGACAGGAAAGCATGAACCAGGTTACTACACTTAAGAATTACTATTCGTTGCAAATAGTCCATAGCTATTGGTAAACAATTATGAGCCATCAGCATACAACAGTACTAACGGAAACTCTATTCCATTTATAAACTCTTCCTTACATACACACACGAGAAAAAATCATGGGTATATGGATTATTAGTCCAGTGATTCTACTATTGTGACACTGTCTCCCCCAAATCGAAAGTGTATGTTGGCTTACTTCTTGTCGTCGACACCGTAGCCAGGCGTCTGTACTGGGCTTTCCTCATTGGATCAGGATGGTACCCACTCTTGGTGAAATATATGTGAATGTACATGGAACCATTGGATTTCATATTCTGTAATAAAAATAGCCAGTGTTATTTTCGGATTTACATTTGGCAGCTCTAATAAGTCCTGGCTGACGGCAAAGCCTATTTAACACCAACCATAAGATGCAACCTATATCACAATACATTCAATTTATTGCTAATTTTCAAAATAAGGCAAATTTGTTTCTTGAAATAGATTCAATAATGCACTGTATTCCTTATTATTCAATATATCTGGAGATTACAATAAAAATATCACTATTTTAAACATATCTTACCATAGCAATCAGCACTCAAACTGCAAATATGGCACCTCAAGAGAGGCAGCATCATGACAGATGACTGTAAACCGTGATTCACAAAATTCTACATAACCTCAATACAATGAGGAATTGTTAACCCCTTTTCAAAGTCTTTGGAGAGTTAATTTGGGAGGACAGGTCAAAAAACCTGGCTTGTATTCGTCAGGCCCAGGAGACAGAGGGATTACCCAATTGAGACATGTCAAATGAAAAGGTAGACATGGAGAAACAGTTTTCTCTGATGGGGAGAAAACCAAGAAAATAAATAATATTATGTTAAAATTAGACCCTGTTGTTTGGAAACAAGTTCAAGATTTTTCTTTTAATTTTGTAAGCACACTGGGTAACAGAAATTTGGAACTCTCTCTCCCCATAACAGCTGAGGTCAGGACGTTTTGAATTTAGGACTGAGATGACTCAATTGCTAGGGAAGTTGACAACGGATATGGAGCAATGTGAGTAAAGGGATATTAGATGCAGATCAGCTACGGTCTAAATTAGACAGTGGAGCAGGCTCTAGGGGCTGAATGACATATTCCTGTTCTTTAGGATACAATGCTATCAGCAGCATTGATAATTCCAGATTCAAGACTGCACTCCTCTCCAACCTCCGGCAACCCTATCCAACCTCCATCTGGGAAACTGTAAACAAGGCAGGCGAGGAGGAGGAAACTAATCACTTACTTAGTGGCAGGAAGCAGGAGATGTTAAACAGATGAAAAACAGAACTTAATACAGAGGTACAAGACAAAGCAAAGAACAACAAAGCAGGAAAGAAAGGTTCTTTCCAATATTTTAACTCAATTCAAATCTTGTCTTAAAAAGAGACAGAACAGTACCACATGAATGCATGACGCATTCACCAGGCCAATATTAATTAAATGAAAGCAGAGAAGCAGTGGCTCAGTAGTAAATGTCACTGGACTAGCAATAAAGAACCCCAGGCTAACGTGTGAAGGGACACAGGTTCGAATCCTACCACAGCAGACGGTGAAATTCAAATTCAATAAAAAGTTAGAATAAAAAGCTATCCAGCTCACTCAGGGAAGAAAATCTGCCATGCTTACCTGGTTTGACTCCGGGCCTACGGCAGCATGTTTGATTCTTAAATTGCCCTTTGGCGATAAATATTGGCCTTGCCAGTGATGCCATTATCCCATGAATGAATAAAAAAAAAATTGATGATTTATTTATTTAATTTAATCTCATAAAATGTGATGTGAGTTGAATTGTTTTCTCAGGCAGCTGGATTATTAGCCCAGTAACAATACAGGGAGTCCACACTTAACACTTCCCCTTTTAATGTCTTTTCACTTTAACACCATTTTTAAGACCAGAAATCTCAATGAACGTTGCGAATAGTTCACTGAAGAATCTCATCTGACCGGATTGGCTTTGTTTGGATGTAATATCTCCCTCTCACAGATTTGAGGCCATTCTCAGCCTTCCCACTTGTGACCTCTCCCTGTGCACCAACTGCCCAAGATCAGTGTCTGTGTGGGCTTCCTTCAGGTGCTCCGGTTTCCCCTCTCAGTCCAGAGATGTGCAGGCTAGGGTGGATTGGCCATGCTAAATTGATCATAGTGTCCAGGGATATGTAGATTAGGTGGGTTATAGGGGAATGGATCTGGGCGGGATGCTCTGAGGGTCGGTGTGGACTTGTTGGGCCGAAGGGCCTGTTCCCACACTGTAGGGATTCTATGATCTCCAACGAAACTGCAGGGCTCCCTAAGCAGATTGTGGTCCAGAGCCAGAGGCATAAAGGAGAGAGACAGAACTCCATGTGGCCTTCACCCATTTCCTCCCAAAGACCCAGGAGTTAACCCAATGGCTGATCCACAACAGAAGCCCGAGCATCAAGAAAACAAAAGGAAGAGGAAAGGATGAAGGGCTTAACAGTGACTAACACCACAAACGTCAGGAGGATTGCGTGGTGGTGGTGGTGGTGTGGGTGGGGGGCAGCGGAGGTGGAAGAGGAGGTTGCGGGGTGGTGGTTTGGAAGGCCAAGGGCTCACACCTTGTCAAGAAACACAGCAGTGACCAAGGCAAAGCCCAGAAGCTGTGCTGGCCAGAAAGAACAGGTACTGTGGATCCCCAAACAGACACCACCGGACAGCAGCTGCAATGTGACAAGCAAGCATCCCAGCATGTGTCCAAAGTCCAATGAGCAAATTAAATTTAGTAATTCCCAGGACTTTAAATTCCTACCGTAAAACAGATTGAAGAACTAGTTAAAAGCCAAGTTTTCATACCTCAGTTGTTTGAATTTCTCCGTAGTGCTCGTAACATCCCGTCCCAGATTCCCCACTCGTCCAGTCTCCATACACCAGGTCAAAGTGCTCCCAGAAAAGTGGAGCACTGTCGTTAAATTCTGTGAAGTGCTCATTCTCGGAGATATAAACACGCAGGTCCTGCAAGGATCATGAAGGACATGTTTAATGTAAATAATGAGGAATGAAAAGCCGTTAATGCAGATATGGTGAAATGTGTGGATTGGATCTTGGAGAACAGATAGTTGGGAGGGCATTTGACAAATGAGCTCAAAATCATTTGAGCTGTGGATAAAGTACGCAAGAAGAAACTACTGTTGGCAGAAAGATCGAAAACCAGAGGGCACAGATTTAAAGCAACTGATAAAAGAAATAATGATAAAATGTGGAAAATGTTTCCACATGGTGAGCGGTTAAGATCTGGAATGCGCTGTCTCAGTGTGGTAAAGGAAGGTCTAATCTGGGCATTCAAGAGGGCACTGTATTATTTTCTGAAAAGGAAGATTGTGCAGGGTTACAGGGAGAAGGTGGGAGAATAACATTTGGTGTACTGCTCCTTCGACATGATGTTACAAGTAAAATAGTTTCCTCTGTGCTACAACTGGCAGCTCATCTCCTCCCTCTCGTGAGTAATTATGGATTGGTAATAAACACTGATGACTATCCAGTGACACCTATATCCTATGAGTTAATCTCAAAAAAATGACTCTTTGATCTAATCTGCACATCACTACTGAACTGAACATTCAAACTCATGTAAAATTCAAATGAAATCGAGAAAACGTCCACTTCATTAGCCTAAAAAGGCACATAGAATGGCAAATGAAAGGCAGCATGGGAATTGCTGAAGGATCACTGACGACTTAATGGAGATACAAGTTTTATAACTTTTCCAATATCTGCAACACAGAGACAGGCCATTCAGTCTAATGAAGAAAAGGCATAGAATTGAAATGTGAAAGGTTGTTCACCTAAAGGACCTTGATTAGACAACAATTGGATCGTTCAGTATCAACTTTTAGTGTACAGAGAAAGGAGGGCTCGTGGCCTGGTGGTAGCATCCCTGTCTTTGAGCCAGGAAGCCCAAGTTCAAGCTCCACCTGCTCCAAAGGTGTGTTATGCCATTTCTGAACAAGTTGATTAAAAATACCTAAAGGTGACAGAGAGGAACTAAAATAGGTGCAAAAATGATTTACCAAAATTATACCAAATAGAGTTATGTCTCTTTCCCTGAAGAACAGAAGATTGATGGATGCCTCGATCGAGGCTTCACTGGTGTTTGTGAACCACTGGGCCACAAGAGCTTCCCCTTCACTCCACAATAAAAATTGATACTGAAAAGTCCAGCTGTTGTCTAATCAAGATCCTTTAGATGAACAACATTTTACAGTTCATTTCTCTCAAAGTTCTGTTCCCTTTTGTTCAATCTTTATTTCCGAAGTCCAACAACGTGCCCCTTTTTGTTCACAGGATGTGGGCATCGCTGGCTAGGCCAGCATTTGTCACCCATCCTCAACTGCGCTCAAGGTGGTAATGGTGAGCCATCATCTTGAACTGTCGCAGTCCATTCTTACTCCCAAACGATGCATTTGGCCTAACCACTGCAACAGAAAAAATCTCTAACAGCATTGGTTTGACTTAATTGGTAGCGCTTAGAATCACACCCCTCCAGAATATCACCTAGACTGACATGCCTGTGCAGTAATCATGGATCAGTGGTAGCCTCATATAAGCCAATAGCCTACACCCTAAACCTGTCTCAAGCCGACAGAAGGCCGGTCACTGGTTTCAAATCACTAATTGTTTTCTCTCCACAGATGCTAGAGACTGCTGAGTTTCTTCAGCAAATTCTGTTTTCATAAGCTGACTGAATCTTTGCTGCACCTTTTTCACAACAGCAATAGAATGGGACGCAAATAACTGCACTATTCCAATCGCGTCTTATGCTAAGTGAACAACACATCCGTTCTCAGTAAAGGATTAGACGTTTTGTTAAATGAATGAACAAGTGCTCGATAACCAGAGCATTGTATATTAATCTCTACAGCCTGGGATATTTATCACATTGGTATAATTATAGTAAATAGAAGATTGTTGTGCTTTGGGACTGTGTTTAAGGTCAAATGAAGGGGGTCACTCCGACTGACAGATAGCCTAGGTGGCTTGGTTGTTAGATATTGAAGGGGTTGCAGACTGTTTAAACCAGGAAAAAGGTACAAGGTGTTTACACTTGGGAGAGAATGGCAGCAGCCAGTGGATAGATTGAGATTTTACAAAGGCACAGAAAAAATTGTTGTAAAAAAGTTGTAAAAAGCTACACTTTAACTATCCAATAATTTCTAAGATGAGCGCGCAGAGATCTTAAGGATAGCTAATTTGCATCTTTAGCTGGATACCAGGCCCACGTGATCCACAATGTCATGGCAACAGGCTCTGAGATGGGAAAGGTACAGTGGAAGTCATATTGGAATACAGACTTTCCTAAAATCTTAGTGAATATCACAGACAGGTTAAGCTGCTAGGTTCCAGAGGATAGCAAGCAGCTAGAGGCTAAAAGTCTCTATGGTTCTCCAAGCCACAATGTGGGTGAAAAGTTTCACACAGAAAACAATGAATTTGAGGGGAGTTAAGATGAAGTTGTAAAGTTCACACAGCTTGCACTAGAGGGAAATTTCCATTAATCATTTCATTGTGAAGGACAATTCTGGGGTTGGGGACTATCAGGCTGAAAGGGGAAAACAGTAAAAATAAACCCTCAGGGCTAAGAATAATATTTATTGGAAAGTTGAATTTCTTTTTAGAAAGTTATCTGTCTCTACATAAATGATAACAATATGCAGATTAGACTCAACAGGTTCTAAGCACTGACCCTGCCGAATCTGTGGGAGAAACTCAGCAGATCTAGCAGCATCTGTGGAGAGAAAGGAGAGTTAATGCTTCGAGTCCAGTGAACCTTCTTCAATCGGCTTCAGGCAAATTTAGGGTGTGGGCTCTTGGCTTAAATATACGAGGGTACCACTGGGTCCAACAAGAGAGTATGAAGCAAAGCACAGCTGGAAACACTCACCTGAGTCAGAAAGTTGTAGGTTTAAGACCAGCTCAAAAGATTTAAGCACAGAAGCAAATATTTGCCTTCAATCAACTTTTCTAAAAACCAAATTACCTGGTCATTGCTGTTTGCAGAAGCTAGCAATGGTCACAAGAAAATAAGAACATAAGAACAAGGAGCAGGAGTAGGCCATCTGGCCCTTTGAGCCTGCTCTTCCATTCAATAAGGTCATAGCTGATCCTTTCGTGGACACAGCTCCACTCACCCACCCTCTCACCATAACCATTAATTCCTTTACTGTTCAAAAAATTAGCTACCTTAGCATTAAAAACATTCAGTGACGAAGCCTCAACTATTTCACTGAGTACGGAACTCCACAGACTCACAACCCTTTGGGTGAAGAAGTTCATCCTCAGCTCAGTCCTAAATCTGCTCCCCCTTATTTTGAGGCCAAACCCCCTAGTTCTAGTTTCACCCTTCAGTGGAAACAACCTCCTGACTTCTATCTTATCTATTCTCTTCATAATTTTATATGTTTCTATAATCCCAGTCTACTCAATCTCTCCTCATAAGCCAACCCTCTCAAGTCCGGAATCAACTGAGTGAACCTCCTCTGCACTCCCTCCGGCGCTAGTACATCTTGTCTCATGGAGACCAAAACTGCACAGAGTACTCCGGGTATGGCCTCAGCAGCACCCTATACAGCTGTAACATAACCTCCCTGCTTTTAAACTCCATCCCTCTGGCAATGGAGGACAAAATTCCATTTGCCTTCTTAATTATCTGTTGTACCTGCAGACCAACGTTCTGCACCCAGGTCCCTCTGCAGAGCAGCCCGTTCAAATAACAGTCCTTTTTACTGTTATTCCCACCAAAATGGATAACTTCACATTTATCAACATTGCACTCCATCTGCCAGGCCTTTGCCTACTCACTTAAACGATCTATATCCCTGTTGTGGTTGGTTGGCTCACTGAGATGGTTCGTTGTTCCACTGACATTTCATTACCCTGCTGGGTGACATCATCAGTGCAGCCTCCGATGAGGCAATCCAGCTCAATGGATTCCAGAGTTTAAAAACCAGGCGGGAAAACACACTGAAAACACACACTGGGTAACATCATCAGTGCAGCCTCTGATGAAACGTCAGTGTGTTTTCCCACCTGGTTTTTAAACTCTGGAATCCATTGAGCTGGATTGCCTCATCGGAGGCTGCACTGATGATGTTACCCAGCAGGGTAATGAAACATCTGTGTAACAACAAACCAGCTCGGCGAGCCAACCAACCACAACCCGAGCTACAAATCTACTCCAAAACCTTACAGATTTATACCCCCTCTGCAAACTTTCAGAGTCCTCTGCATACTTTGCTCTATCCCTCATCTTAGTGTCACCCGCAAACTTTGACACTCTACACATGGACCCCAACTCTAAATCATCTATGTAAATTGTAAACAATGGTGGTCCCAACACTGATCCTTGAGGCACACCACTAGTCACTGATCACCAGCCAGAAAAGCATTCATTTATCCCCATTCTGTGTCTTGTGAGTTAACCAATCCTCTTCCCGTGCTAATACATCACCCATAACACTGTATAACTTTGTCTTGTGCAGCACCTTGTTTAATGCCAATTTGGAAATCTAGATACGCCCTATCTACTGGGTCCCAGTTGTCTACCCTGCTCGTAATGTCTTCATAGAATTCCAGTAAATTAGTTAAACATTAGCTGCCCCTCATGAACCCATGCTGCATCTGCCCAATGGGACGATTTCTGTCTAGAAGTCTTGCTATTTCTTTCTTGATGATAGATTCAAGCATTTTCCCCACACAGAAGCTAAGCTAACTGGCCTATAATTCCCCATCTTTTGTCTACCTCCTTTTTTTAAACAGCGGATCACATTTTCTGTTTTCCAATCTGCTGCAACTGCCCCAGAGTCCAGAAAATCTTGGAAAATTACCACGAGCGCATTTGCTATTTCTCCAGCCATCTCTAAGTACCCTGGGATGCATTTCGTCAGGCCCAAGAGACTTGTCTACCTTTGGCTCCATTAGCTTGCCCAACACTACCTCTTTCGTGAAAATGATTGTTTCTACGTCCTCACCTACCTTAGTCTCTTCGTCATCAATTACTGGCATGTCATTCATGCCCTCCACTGTGAAGATCAACACAAAATACCTGTTCAATGCCTCAGATATTTCCTCATTTCCAATTATTAAAATTGTTAAATTTATTATTGTTAAACAATTATTAAAACCCCCTTCTCGCCCTCTAAAGGACTGATGTTTACCTTAGTTATTCTTTTTCGTTTTATATATTTGTAGAAACTTTTGCTATCCTGTCTTTATATTCTGAGCTAGTTTACTCTCATCTATTTTTCTTTTCTTTATAGCTTTTAAAGTTTTCCCAATCTTCTAGTTTCCCACTGGTCTTTGCCACTTTGTACGTGCAAATGTGCAAATTGTTCACCATTTCCTACATTAGTACAGTGATTAGGCCTCGAAGAAAATCACCGAGTGTAAAGAGATTTGGGTTGCCCTGAGGTCCTCAAAAGATGCTCGATAAATAATTCTTCCTTGTCCTCTTTCAATCAAAACAAAAGCAGAAATGGGTGAAAAAGAACACTAGATGTGTCAGAAGACTTCAAACAGAACTCTCAAGCAGAAGCAATTTGCTTTGCTTTCAGATACAAACACTTGCATTTTCAGTAAGAGTTCTATTTTGTGGTAGCGGTAATGGAGGTGTTGTGGGGAATGACTCAAAGCAATTTTACTTTACCATGAGTGTGTCTTTGGGGAAAAGATTCCGGCTGGGCTGTCGCGCTATTCCCGTCGGATCACTCTGCTCCGGGGGTGCACTTCCACGGCGGAACCAACTGCTGATCAGCCAGATGATAAAAATTCTGAAAAAAAAAAATTTTTAAGAAGTCACTGTTTAGTAAAGTAATTGATTTAAAACAAAATTCTAACACCACGTCTGCAGTAGCTTACCTTTTGACGGCAAAATCCATTCCGACTGAGGTTAGGAAAATAAAGTGTTCAGGAGAAATACCGAGGTGCATTTGACAAAATATTAATCACCATGTAGAAAACTGGAATTCACTTTGTGGAGAAGAATACATTAGAAAATGATAATTGAAGGGAATTTTAATAACCAGTAACAGTCTGAAAGAGGGAAAGTTTTAGGTGCAGGCATTTTCAGCACAAAGCCTGACCAACCAGGCCATCTTGTTATTTCCAGCTCTACTGGCTTCAGCCCCAAATTACTGGCCCTGCACTCTACTCAACACTTGAACAAGAAAAGAAAATCTACTTTCCTACTCAAAGCTACAAGGTGTGCCTCCCTGACCCAGCCATCTCAGGACCATGACTTTGCCAAACTAGAGAATTTGCTGCATCATGGGACGTCACATGTTAGGGTTAGTGGGGAGGTTTTAACTCATTCCTTTCTCTACTCATACCACTCTTTTAAGGGAGCTGACCTGAATGAAATTTCCCTGGTGCAAACTTCTGACCCTCTATGGGCTATTCAACTGTGAATTTATCACACTTATGGGAGGACAGGTGGCCATTCTCCTTCTCTATGTTATTTAGCAAATCCTTCAGCTTAGTTTCCTGAATCTTTGTGGGCCGAAGGGTCTGTTCCTGCACTGTACGGTACTTTGTTCATTTGAGTGGGTGGGAAAGCAGCAAATGGAATGCAATCAGAGAAGTGTGAGGCTATGTACTTAGGCATAGCAAACAAAGCAAGGGGATTCATGACAAACCGGACAATATTGAGAAGGGTAGAGGGAGCAAGAGACCTTGGAATGCACGTCCACAGATCCCTGAAGGTCACATGACAGGTTGATAAGGTGGTAAAGAAGGCATACGCCATTGATTATGCACAATACAGGAAGGACAGGACGTCAAGAGAGTGAGCAAGAGCGTGAGAGAGAAAGAGTGTGTGCTTACAGAAGAGATTTGCAAAAATAGCAGTTGAAAACTGCAGCTGAGAACAGATTGCATAGACGCTAGGGCTGGTTTCCTCAGAAGAGGAAGCCGAGGGGTGGCCTAATCAAAGCACACAACATAACGAAGGGCTTGTATAGAGCGAGACAAAGAGGGCATGTTTCCGCTTGCAGTGATGACAATTATCAGGGGTCACAGATTTTAAGGTGGTCAATAGAAAGACTAGAGGGGACATGAGGGTGATGAGGGCCTGAATTCAATACCCAATTTCAGGATCAAGTTAGAAACTCTCAACTCATTTAAAAGGAGCCTGGATCCAGATGCCTGAAGCACAGTAACCTACAAGGCTACAGAATAGGTGCTCGAAAATGGGATTATAATGGGTGGCTAGTTTATGCAGCTGAATGGGCCAAATGGCCACTTTCTGCATGGTAACTTTTCTATGACTCTAGTTTGTAATCTTTTCATGTACTTTTTCTTGATCTTTTTCAAATGCTACCAATTCCCTTTCAAGTTACATAGCCACCCCAGTGAAAGGCATTCCATTTTCCAATGACCTATGGAAACTTTGCTTTAACTTCCTGTTTCATTCCTCTTTGTCAGTTTGTACTCCTCATTAGTCACAGACGGCTGAAGTGTTATTTGACCATTCAACCTCTCCAAAGCCTGTCATAACAGGAGCATAAATAAGCCATTCAGCCCCTCAGGCCTGTTCCACCATCCAATGGGATTGCAACTGATCTGCATCTGAACTCCACATGAAGCCTTGCTTCCAGAACTCTTAATCCCTTACCCAAACCAGACCTTTCAATCCCAGTTTTGAAATTTTCAAGTAGCCTTCTTGAAGGAACAGAGGTCTAGATTTCCAACACTGTGTGAAGAGGTGTGCCTGAAAGGCTTTTCAAAATAGCATTCATTAACTATTTATTGGGAGTTCCTCGCTACACCATCACTTTCTGCCCATCCCCAATTGCCCTTAAGAAGGTGGCAGTGAGTCAACTCATTGAACCACTGCAGTTCTTGTGATGTAGGGAAACTCATAGCACTGTTAAAGGAGCTCTAGGATTCTGAACCAGTGACAGGGAATATGTTTCCAATACCTAGGTCAATGCTCAGGTGGTCTGTCCAGTTTCAATTGTTTAGTATCTTTTACAAACCAAGTGGCAAGCAAGGCTATTTAGGAGAGCATTTAATAGATAACCACATTGCTGAGAGCCTGGAGTCTCATATAGACCAGACCAAGTAAGGATGGCAGATTTCCTTCCCCGAAGGTCATTAATGAACGTCAACAATGGTTTCATGGTCACCATCACTGAGACTCGCTTTCACTTCCAGATTTAGTAATGGATTTAGTAATTCTGGATTACTAAGCCAGTGGCAATATTAGCACACCACCTCTCCATAATGCTCCTTTGTCGTAGACATCCACACACATCAGGAAGCAGTTTGCACCCATCAACATTTTATTTCACAAGCCTACTTTCATAACTATTGACCCTGTTGGTTCTACCGAATCAGAATGAAATCCTTTCACTGGAGCTAATATTTCTGAATATGAATAAAACCCTCACCTGAATAAAACCCCTTTGATCACCTGCCAGGCATTGGGGGGTTGTTGCTGCTGTGGCTGCTGTTGCTGTAGTGGCTGTGTCTCGACCCGATTTCCTTCTGAGACTTGGACCTGCCCATCTGCCACCACCTCGCTGCTGACCTGCAGAATGCAAATACAAACACAAACATCTTATAGAAATGGGCAAACTTTCAATCAGGAGGGAAAGGTGAATAAAAACAATGGAACAAACTGGAAACCGTTCATATAAACAAAGGAGACATTTTTGACCGTGGTTCAGTTTGCTGTGCTCGAGCAAATCAGAAAAGCATGGGCCAAGTTTAACGCGGGGACAAAACCTAAATGGATACTTTGGTGGGAAGTCTTTTGGATGAGATGTTAAACCAAGGCCTCGCCCACCTTCAGTTGACATAAAAGTTGAGAAAGAATTGTGTGCCGTCCTAGGACAATATCATCCTTCAAGAAGCATCCAGAGCAATCCGCTCAATAACGTTAAAAGACATTTGGATAAGTACATGAATAGGAAAGGTTTGGAGGGATTTGGGCCAAATGCAGGCAGATGGGACTAGTTTAGTTTGGGAACATGGTCTGTGCGGACTGGTTGGACCAAACGGTCTCTTTTCATGCTGTATAACTCTGTATAACTACATCTAACATGACTTATAACTTTGTATAAGTCCATAACAGCTATAGGAATAGTCTGTATTTGTCCTCCGCCTCCTATAGTGTTCCAGTGAAGCCAACATAAGATGAAGGAACAACACCTCATCATCCATTTCAGCACTTTACAATCTTCCGGATTCAACAGTGAATTTGACAACTTCAGACCATGAACTGTGTCCTCCCTTTAGACAGGCTACATGGTTTTGCCTTCAGCATAACTGTCCTGCTTTCCCGCACCCCCCCCCTACTTTTTTCCCCGCAGCATAGAAGCCATTTTTCCAACCCCAGGTATATTTGACTCTCAACGTTAACTCTTGTTTCTATCTCCACAGATATTGCTAGACCTGACGAGTTTATCACACTTGGTCTACATTCTAAAATTATTGATTTGGTCATCTATTTCACTGCTGTCCATGGGAGCTAGCTCGGGCTCGGCACAAAATAGTTGCTTGATTTTCTACATACCAAGTAATTATACTTCAAATGTAAGAAGTTTTCAGAACACCCTCCTATTAATCTTGAAGACTTTTCTTTAAAAACAAATGAAATGTTATTTAAAAAAATGAAAGAACTGTGAATGCTGGAAATCAGAAACAAAAACAGAAATTGCTGAAAAAACTCAGGCCTGGCAGCATCTATGGAGAGGAATCAGAGTTAACGTTTCAGGTCCAGTGACCCTTCTTCAGAACCCAGTAGTCTGCAACCCAATATTCTAACAAAAGTAATGTTGTTATTGGAGATAAAAGGTACTGCAGATGCTGGAGAATCCGAGATAACAAGCATGGGGCTGGATGAACACAGCAGGTCAAGCAGCATCATAGGAGCAGGAAAACTTGACGTTTCGGGCCTAGACCCTTCAGTTTACATCTCAGAACAGCCTTAAAATTTGACTGTAATAAATTAATAAGCCAAATATGTTTGTAAATAAAAACAAAAGAACTGCAGATGCTGGAAATCAGAAATAAAAATAGAAACTGGACCCAGAACTTCAATTCTGATTTCTGATGCTGCCAGATCCGTTGAGCTTTTCCATCAATATCTGTTTTTATTTATGTTTGTAAATAAAATATTTTTTGCACTGAAACATTAAAACTAAAATGATTGAGCAGCATAAAAAGTTACTGAAAAGAAAATTCAAAAAAGCTAGTGATTACTTGGTGCTTACAATATGCAACAAACACGATAAATTTATAAGTGTCAAAATTAGCATTCAATATGGAATCACAGACTCAGGATGATACAGACAGAGGTCAACTGGTCCACATGCTAATGCCAACTCTTTGAAAAAACTATCGAACAAATTCCAAACCCCTGTCTGTTCCCTTATAACTCTGATTTTTGTTCCCCTTATCCAAGTTATCGGTGAATTTGTTTCTAAGTCCTTTCAAGTGGTGCTTTCAAGATCATAACTCACTTTGTCCAAATATCTTTTTTTTGCCAACTATCTCAAATCTCTCTTCTCCGGTTACTGACCTTCTGGCCAATGAAAATAGTTTCTCCTTATTTACTCTCTTCAGTGAATATCTCTGCTAAATCTCTTAACAGTTGCAGGCGAAATTTAAGATGCTTGTGAAATGCTGATTCTGTTAGGAAGAATGAGCAGTGCCAATACAAACTAAATAGAGACAATTTTAAAGGAGGCAGGACCAGAGACACCTATAGGGCTTGATTGTGAATCAATAAAGGTGACAGGCAAATTGAGAAAATCATATCATCCCCTTGGCTTCCTACAGAGGCATATAACTGCAAGAAAATGATGCTAATTATTTATAAATCACTAGTTCGACCCCAGCTAAATTATTGCGTTCACTTCTGGGTAATGCATTCTAATAAGGATGTCAGGTCTCAGAGACAGTGCAGAGATTTACGAGAATGGCACCATGTATCTAGTTTTTCTGGAGCCGTTTAGCTGCCATCTGCTCTAAGGACAGCAACCTTAACTGTTTTAGTCTCTCCCTATAACTAAGATCTAACATGCACAGTTTATGCGGGGGTCAGAGTAAGTGCCACGTTTGCTCAGGCAAAAACCTGTGGGTGGAGTCTTTTAACGTGAGGAAGTGGTTATGCTGCAGCTACACACGAATGACTGGGAAATGTTCATACTCTTACCACCTACTGTGGGCGCATCAGGAGAACTTACAGAACAACAATCAACTTGTTTGGTTGTGTTATGACACACCTTCCATGGCCAAGGTGGAACGTGAACCGAGAGCTTCTGATCCAGAGTTGGGAAAGCTCCAGTGGCCCCAGAAAAACTAGATGCATGATACCATTTTCATAAATCTCTGCACGGTCTCAGAGACCAACATCCTTTTTGAAATGCATTACCCAGAAACAAACATACTAATTTAGCTGGGGTCAAACTAGTAATTTATAAATAATTAGCATCATTTTCTTGCATTTATATGCCTCTATGCAGAAAGCCAAGGGGATGGTAGATTTTCTCAATTCGCCTGTCACCTTTGTAGATTTACAATCAAACCCTCTAGGTCTCTCTGGTCCTGCCTCCTTTAAAACTGTTTCTGTTTAGTTTGTATTGGCACTGCCCATTCTTCCTAACAGAATCAGCATTTCACAAGCATGTTAAATTTCATCTGCAACATGTTTCCCATTTCACTGCTCCATCCAAAATTACGACACAGTGCTTTGGCCAAGACATATTGCACACCAGGAAATAGAGATCAAAACAGGAATTACAGCCATCTGCAGAAACTCTCCGCATGTTTCCAGATTTTAAAAAAAATGAACTGAAAGTATATGCCAATCAAGCAAGATCGAAAGGTGAAGGGTGACTTGATAAGGATCTGTAACATTGTGGAAGGATTTGAATGCAGAGATGCTTCCTTTGCAGGTGACACCAGAATAAGGGTCATGAATAATGGCCACTGATAAATCTAACTGTGAATTCAGGAGAAACTCCTTTACTAGAGACTGGTTAGAATGTGGAAATTTTACCAGTGAGCATGGTTAAGGTAACTATCATAGATTCATATGATGGAAAGCTAGATAAGCACATGAAGGGGAAAAGTAAAAGATACCATAATGAAGGAGAATGGAAATAGGCTTATATGAAGCAAACAAAAAACAAAAGAACTGTTGTAAATCAGAAAGAAAAACAGAAATTATTAGAAAAGTTCAGAAGGTCTGGCAGCACCTGTGGACAGAAATCAGACTTAATATTTTGGGTTGAGTGATCCTTCCTTAGAAATGTGGAAATGGCAATTCTGATTTTTCTCCATAGATGCTGCCGGACCTGCTGAGCTTTTCCAGCAATTTCTGTTTTTGTCATATGAAGCAAACATTGGCATGGATCCACTGGGAAAATGACCAGTCTGTGTGCAAATACTTAGTAAAATCAGACACATGGGAATTGACTTCAAGGCTCTAATCTCACTTTAAGACGAGAAAAGCCAAGTTTATGGAAAAAATTTCCCAGTCCACTGAAGGTCATCACTCAGAGGCACTGAAGTGGCCCTCTTATCATCATATTCTGGTACGTTCTGCTTAGCTTCTTTGTAATAATCAGCTTTGCAAAGAACTACTTCATCAATAGGGATAACTCAACAGAATAAGAGGATGCATACATACACATACACACACACACAACTATACAGGCTATGAGTCTGCATCACCTTATTCAGAATAACCATGCAAATTTTCAAAGGAACTAGTCTTCTTGGACAAGCTTTAATTTTAAGATTATTTGCACAATTTCTTCCACTAGAAGAAACATTTTCTCCATATATCCCAGCAAATGTTTTTCTTTAAATAATTAAGCACTGTGGTCAGATTACATCCCACAAACTTCTATATTCATGTGAATACAAGTTTATCTACAAAGTCTGTCTTCATGGTCTAACCTTCAGAATGCACGCATTATTTTGGTGCGATAGGGTGTTACTGACCAATAAACCAAAGACATCAGCATGAGGTTTCCAAAGCCTGCAAGTGAATTTTTAAGTAAATCGATACAAATTCTTGCAATAGTGGCTGCCATTTGAGTCACAGACAGAAGGTTTAAAAAAAAAGTGCGAGAACTGAAAACAAGACCATGTTTTGTGAATAGATACAGAAAAATGACCAAGGGGAGAGAAAGATGTTCCAAATTGCAAGAAAAACCAAAATCAAGGGATCATAATCATAAGAAAGGCATTAATAAATCCAACCAGGAATTCAGAATAAACAGATGGCAATTAGAATGTGGAACTTGCCACCATGTTGAGTGGTTGAGGCAAATAGCATAGATGCATGCAGCAGGGAGCTGGATAAACATACCAGTGAAAATGGAAGACAGGTTACCTTACAGGGCTAAGATGCTTGGGTGGAACATAAACAGTTGTAAAGACCTTTCGAGCTGAATGCTGTGTGACTACTGTTTACTTTTCCACTTTTCAGTAAGGAGGACTGTAATGTTTAACTTTTTAAACTGTTTTCCTTATTTTTCTGCTTTGTACGTAAGATGGCGTTATAACTGATGGCTTGTAAACTTTTCACTGTATTCATGCGGGTACGTAACAGTAAAGCTAATTCAAAATAGCAAGCACTAATTTAAGATTTTTGGATTTATCATTCCATCTGTTGTTGAGATGCTCAAACATGTTTTTGTCTTTCAACTTGACTATTCCAATGTTTCCCATCTTCCTTCCTCTATAGATGAAGCACATCAAAAACATTGTTGCCCACTCTCTGATTCACACCAAATCCCATTCACTGACTAGCTCTGCACTTGTTGAATCGTACAGGCACCTAGTCCTCAACACTATCATTTTAACGTTCCCATCCTTGTGTTCTCCTGCATTCAGGTGTGAACAAAGCATGCCAATTTACAGGACGAACGCTAGAGCCACATGTGA
>JAHRHZ010000092.1:9116546-9127980 GCA_024137785.1 Ginglymostoma cirratum | reverse complement strand
AGACCCTTTCTGATGAAGGGTCTAGGCCCGAAATGTCAAGCTTTCCTGCTCCTATGATTCTGCTTGGCCTGCTGTGTTCATCCAGCCCCACACCTTGTTATTTCTGCAGCTGGGATCTGCAGATCCTTTTTGGAGAAGTAGGGTGCTGCAACAGCTTTCCACAGGATCCATAAAACAGTAGGTCAGTACATGAATAAATGGTATCTAAAGAGAACCTTGGCGTGATCCTGGGGGCAGGAGTGGAGTGCAGCTGCCACATGTACTCGAAAGAACAGCATGTACAGAGGAATGCTAGCAAAGCAGAAGGTCCAGCAAGTAGCCTCACAGTTTCAAGGGTGGTGATGGTGCTGGATGAGTCCAAACTTGAAGAGGAATTTTAAATATATTAATCACATCAACTCAGGAATAGGGCATTGAATACATGTTTATTCAAGTATTAAGGATAGGACAGTATCATAGTTGAAGGGCTCATTTTCAAAACTAAAAGGTTCCAGAGGCATTCCCCCAACTACTTCAGCTCTGCATTAACTGAGTGGAAAAATAACTCTCCTCGTAATACTACAAAAGAAAGCTCAAAGCTAAAACATGAGACGGACCTGACCAAACCACTTTACCTTTATGAGAATGCAACTTGCAGAAACCATCAAGGTTGAAAATGATAAGAAAGTTAACGTTGTGATTATGTGGGGCCAGGTTCGAGCAGTGAAGGTCTGAGGTAAGGTAGGAAAGGAGGAGTTTGGTACGTGAAACGCCACACCTCTTAATGCCAACAGAGAAGATACAAGGAGAGGGGAGAGAAAGAACGTAGGAAACAATCATTACAGCTTAGGGGAAACCAATACCGAAGATCTCGGCAGAACATAAATGACAAGTACAGTGGGGAGAGGCTGGAGGTTAGATGTGATCGTCCCCAATAACAGTATCCTGGTCCAAGGGTGCAAGATATATTAGAAAGCCTCCCTCATCTTATTAGGATTGCAGAGTCAAAATGGCACTGAATGAAGCTATTTAGCCCACTGATTCCACGCCAGCTCTCTACAAAGTAATCAATTGTGTAACCTTATGTAAGCTTTACACAGCTTCAGTGTAAGGTGAAGGGCTGTTGCTCACACTATGATGACCAGAGTCTGCACAGAGAATCAGAGGAGAGAGCAAATGATGTCAAGTTCGAACTTTAAAAGGTCAGAGGTTTCTGGAAAGGAATGGATTGGATTGACAAGTTCCACAGCTTTGAGACATCTCAGTAGTGGGAGCTGCTGATGTTCAAGGTGTGCGGCATAATAGATGCAACTTACTTCTTAGAGACAACCTCTTCCCGTTCATGAGCCACGTAGACCATTAACCGGTCTCCAGGCCTGCTGTAAAATCCACATCCCCTTCTGCCCATTGAATTATGATGCACTTATCCTGCAAGTAACAGGAGCAATATTCAGCCTCCACTTCAGCAGCTAACAAGCCCCAAATGCAGCAATTGCCATATCATTAGGAAATGAATGCAGGCCAAATCAGGTGAGGCGTTTACTATTTGACCAAAACATACAATAGCTAAGCAACATGCGACCAACATACAATGCCAGAGGCCAGAGTGGAGAACGGCTGTTTGTTCAGACTGGAGGGAGGTAAACAGTTGTGTGTCCCTAGAATTCAAAGCTAGGAACACTATTGTTTTTGATTTACATGAATGACTTGGATGAGACAAGGGCCTAACTTGCAGATGAGATAAAACCTACAAAAATGGTAAAGTAAGGAAAGTAGTAATAGGCTTCAAAATGCTGGTGTGAGGTCATCAGTTTTGGAGGAAAATGAGAAACAGTATAAGTTAAAAATAAAGTACAACATTAAAGATTCTGTATTAAGAGAGAGACCAGAGGGTATGTATGCACAAATCCTTAAAGGCAACAGGTCAGGTCACTGAAGTAGTTAGAGCATACTAAATCCTGTACCTTCCAGATAGAATGTTGAATCTTACAGAGTCCAAAGGCAAGAAAGTTTAAACTATATAATAAATCTTGCTCTACTCCAGCTGAAACACACGCAATAACTTTAGCTCTGGAGTACTGAGTCCAGTTTTGGGTAACATACTTTAAGGATAATGCAGATTTTGGAAAGGGTTCAGAAGTGTTTTACTCCAATGGCTCTGGATTAGTTATGTGGATTGAGAGCATAAACTGGGATTGTTCTCCTTCAAGCAAAGAAGGCCATGAGGAGATCCGATTGAAGCGGATCCTGAAGGATGAATAGGTATTCACTAAAACAGTCTACGGCTGTTTTCCCTGTGGCCCTCCTCCTGAGAACCCGCAGAATGCACATGCACTTTTCCTTTCTTAGCATGAAATGAGCTGTGTGCATTATAGTCTATAAACCTATGTTAAAAGACATTGCCCTCCACTCTGCATTCCATACACACTTTCTCACAACTCTTCACTTACTGCTGCCCTGACAACATCTCCCATCCAGTCTCTCGACATCCCCACCAGCCCACTCTCACGCTGCTCGATCATCCTTTTTCAATATCCCAAGTGGCCTTGTGAGTGAATGCCTCACAGTTAGATCAAGTAAATAAAGAGAAACTGTTTCCAGAGGCTAATAACTGGAGAGCGCAGATTTAGGGTGACTAGCAAAATAACCAGAGGTGATCTGAGGAAAGGAACTGATTCTCCAGGGAGTGGTTAGAATTCCAAATGTATTGTCTGAATGGACAGTGGACACAGATTCAATGGAACTGCACAGGGTACATAAAACAGGAACTGACCATTGTGATCAACCAACCTGGCTAGATGCTTATGATCCGTTCATCTTGTCTCAACTAATTTTATTAGTGTAATCCTCTATTTCCTTTTCCCATTGCTATGGCACTAAGAATATTATTTAAAAAAACAAGCCTTAACATCTGAGCAAATAATGGCAGATGCTGGAATCTGTACTGGAAACAAAAAATGCTGGAAACCACAGCGGGTCAGGCAGCGTCCATGGACAGAGGGCAAGCTAACGCTAAGTCTAGCTGACTCCTCATCAAGGCTTAATGACTCGTGTTTTAATGAACAGAGCACAAATAGCTAGAAAAGGGTATGACACTAGGTATCAAAGCTATCAAGATACAGCTGTAATTATGCATACAGACCGGGTAAAACAACTCAATAACAATACCATAGAGAAGGAATTCCTGGAGCATGTACAAGATGGCTTTCTGGATCAATACATTGAGGAACCAACTAAAGAACAGGCTGTCCTAGACTGGGTATTGTATAGTGAGAAAGAAAGACTTATCAATCGATCTGTTCAAGGCCCATTGAGAAAGAGTGACCATAATACGATAGAATTCTTCATTAGAATGGAGAGTGATGGAATAATTCTGACATTAATGTCCAGAATTTAAATTAGGGAAGTTACAACATTATGAGGTGTGGGCTGGCTATGATAAATTGGGAACTGTTACTTGGAGGTGGATGGGCAATGGGAAATATTTGAAGAGTGCATGGAGGAACTGGAACAATTGTCCAATCCTGTCTGGCACAAAATTAAAATGGGAAACGTGGCCCAACCATGGCTAACAAGGAAAATTAGGAAAAGCATTAAATCCAAGGATAGGCATACAAAGTAACCAAAAACAAAAAGCAGCAGATCTCAGGATTGGGAGCAATTTAGATTTCAGCAAAAGAGGACAAAGGGATTGATTAAGATGGGAAAACAGTGTAAGCTTGTGAGGAACACACAAACCGATTGTAAAATCTCAGTGTGTGAAGAGACAAAGATTACTTAAGGGACTTACGTTTGCCTTACAGTCAGAAACAGGGTAAGGGATACTGAGAAACAAGAGATGACAGACCAATTAAATACATAATACATAGTTCACAAAAGGAGCATACAAATAACACCCCTAAAATGCTGGGGAACATAGTGTCTAATGATAGGAGGAACTGAGGAAATCAGTATTAGCATGGAAATGGCTTTGGGGAAACTGATGGGATTAAAGGCCAATATATCTCAAGGACCCAATAATGTACTTCCCAGAGTACTTCAGGAAGTGGCCCTGGAAGTCAGAGATATACTGGTGATCACTTTTCAAAATTCTGTAGACTCTGGAACAATTCCTGCAGATTGGAAGAAAGCAAATGTAACCCCACTATTTAATTAAAAAAAAGCGAGATAGACAGAAAACAGGGAATAATAGACCATTTAGCTTGATACCAGTAGTGAGGAAAACGCTAGAGTCCTTTATAAAAGACTTAATATCAGAGCACTTGGAAAACAACGACAGGATCAAACAGAGTCAGCGTGAATTTACGAAAGGGAAATCATATTCAATAAATCTATTTTTTTTTTGAGAATGTACCTAGTAGAGTAGATGAGGGAGAGCCAGTGGATGTAGTTTACTTGGACTTTCAGAAGATTTTCGAAGAGGTCCCATATCAGAAATTAGCATGTAAAATTAAAGTGCATGGGACTGGGGTCAATAACTGAAATGGATAGAAAGGTGGTGGACAGATAGGAAACAAAGTAGAAATAAATGGGTTTTTTTCCCCAAATAGCAGGCAGTGACTAGTGGGATCTACTACAGGGATCAGTGCTTGGGCTCCAATTAAATCAATGGTTTAGACAAGGGAACTGAATGTAATATCTCAGAGTTTGCAGACAATAGAAAGCGAAGTGGAAGGGTGAACTGTGAGAAGGATGAACTGTGAGAAGGATGCAGAGACACTTCAGTGTGATTTGGAGAAGTTGAGTGAGTGGGAAAATGCAAGGCCAATAAAATATAATGCAGATAAATGCAAGGTTATCCACATTGATAGCAAAAACAGAAAGGCAATTTATCTGAATGATGATAGATTGGGAAAGAGTAAGGAACAACAAGACCTGGGTGTCCTGTACATTGTCGCTGAATGTATGTGGGTGCAACAGGCCGTAAAGAAGGCAAGTTGTATTTTGGCCTTCATATTGAGAGGATTTGCACACAGGAACAGGGAGGTCTTGCTGCAATTGTAAAGGGTCTTGGTGAGACCACACCTGGAGTCTTGTGCACAGTTTTGGTCTCCTTGTCTGAGGAAAGATGTTCTCGTTGTTGACAGACTGAAGCCCGAGGTTCTCACACACTGATTCCTTAGACGGCACGACTGACTTGTGAAGACAGACTGGATCGATAAGGACTAATTTCACTGGAATTTAGAAGAATGAGACAGGAATTCACAGAAACCCGTAAACCTCTAACAGAACTAGGTAGGTTAAATGCAGGAAGTAGTTGAGGCAAAAGCATTGAATGTTTTCAATGAATAGCTCTTAAGGCTCAAGGGCTCAAAGGGTAAAGGGAGAAAGTGGGAACAGGGGACTGAGTTGGATGGTCAGCCATGATCATACTGAACGGTGAAGCAGGCTTGGAGGGCCAAATGGCCGACTCCTGCTCCTATTTTCTATGTTTCACAAGCCTTCTCCCCTGTAGTGACATGTTCAAATTTTCACCATTCCCTAGATAAAGAGGTTTCTTCTGAATTGCCTATTGGATTTCTTGGGGGACTACCTTAAATCGATGATCTCTAGTTTGCTCTTTGCCACAAGGCTCTCTGGCTACTCTTTCAAAACTGTCATGCCTTTAGTTTTCTTTCAGAGCCAACCTTGTTCGTTCTCTTAATAGCTTTGTCTTCCCTGCAATCTGGTGCTATCCCTGTAAACATTTTTGTTTTCACCCATTCCACTACCTCTATCTTTTCTAAATGCAACCAGAATTGTACACAGTACTCCATTAATAGTTACACCGTGATTTTAAGGAACTAGGAGGAGAGGGTCATTCGGGCCCTGGTGCCAACTTTCTTATTCTAGATCATGACTAATCTTCTGTCTCGACACCATTTTCCTGCATTGTCCTTGGATCCTATGATAATTTCTACTGTTAAAGTTATCAATCTCTGTTTTGAATGTACTCAATGGCTTAGTCCTCTGGGGTGGAGAATGCTAAAGGTTCACAACCCTCTGATTGAAGAAATTCCTCCTCATGTCAGTCCTAAATTGTTTATACCTCATTCTGAAATACTGTGTTCTGTTTCTGGAACATTCCCACCTCCGCCCTAGCTAGGAAAAAAATATCTAGTTGTTTAACATGACTTATTTACATTTAAATAGAAATAATCCCAAATGAGTGGCTTGTTTATGCTGCAATGTTATTTTCATGTTTTATTTTTCTTATCGGTCTATGTGTTTGCATTTTCAGAATCTTAGCTCCTTCCCCCATCCTATTTAAACATTTTCCACATGATAATGTTACTTTTGTCAAAACATGATAGCTCACACTAATCTATGTTGAAATTCATTTATAAATTATAGGCTAGCACTAATAATAGTGGACACAAAACTGTTGGAGTATTATAAAACCATTCTGGTCGACAAATATCTTTTGGGCAAGAAATTTACTGGGGTTAAATGTGATTCTAGACCAATAGAAATGTGAATGACTCTCAAATGTCCTCCGAAACAGCCTAGCAAGACATTCAGGTGTTACCACTTTGCCAAGAGTAAATAGTAATGACTGCTAAGTGCTGAATAAATAAATACAAACTAAGGGGTTTTAGGACAGATGACCAAGGAAAGGGGAGGGTAGGGGTTCAGAGGAGGAAATTCCAAAACTCAGGGCATGGGCAGGTGAAGGCACGGATTTACAAACCTGCGCTGCAACGTATTAGAATTGGGATTCCTAGGCCAATTACGCAACTCCATTTAAGTTGGCTTCATCAGTCAGAGCTCCAAGCACTGGTATGTTATTGTTAAAACCTTCTGTCTTTCCACCTCCCTCTGCTCTTTTAAAAACCTTCTAAATGAGCAGACTTTTAGCAACTCCTCTTAATATCATCTTCACTGGCTGTGTCACTGTTTGACTATTATTCAGTGAATAGGTTTTCTACATTCAAGGGTGAGCTATCGATGTAAGCTGTTGTCATCGGTAACAGAACCTATGTTACATTTTTACCAGCAGAATGAATACTTCCAAGTAGGTGGCAGCCTTTTCCCTTCATACAAGTGCTAAGCAATAAAGTGACCACAGCTCCCTTCCATTGGCCTAACTGTATCATATTCCAGTGCAGATCCCAGCATCAGTTCTGACACTTTCTTATCGCAGATCGATATTTGTGGGTCTGTAAGACGTTCAAGAGGCAAGACAACAATCTGAACTTGGATATCAACTGTCTTGGTCTGTTTAGTATGTCTTTTGGTGCTTAATAAAACATCACTGCATCAAGAGTCACATTGGCTAAAAATTGTCTGGAGTCTGAACCTCAGGGTCAGGCTACCCACCAAAGATTTAAGCCCATCATCTAGGCTGGAACTTCAATGGAGTGCAGCGAGAACGCTATACGGTCAGAGAGTCGTTAAAGTGAAACCTTGTCTTCCCTCCCAGGTGGGCAGAAGTAAAGGGTATCACGGTCAACATTTCTCCCTCAATTAACATCATAAACAGAATGTATCCCATTACTTCGGAAGCTTGTGTGAGAAGCTTGTTTCCGACATGACAAAACAATGACAACTTCAGAAGTACGGGAAGTGACTGTAAAGCATTTTGAGACATTCTGAAATTCACAGAATTCTAGAAATTTATCGAGCACAGAAGTCTGCCATTTGAGGCCACTGTGTCCATGATTACCAAAATATAGCTATCCTCTATGATGTGTAAGTTAAGGCATTTTAAATTCATATCCAAGTATGTTTTAAATGCAACAAAGGATTCTGTCTCTCTGCCCTTTCAGGTGGTGTCCCCCAAACTGCCACCTTTACCCCACTCAACATGAAAATAAATTCTTCCCCACTGCCATCCGTACAGCTAATAATTTACAATGACCTCTAAGAAATAGGTCCTCCCAGTCCACGCCCCTCATTATGTTATTAAACTTCCCTTCTGGGTCTTTTGTACCAAGGAAAATAAGGTCAGCCTATCCAGTCTTTCCTCAAAGCTGAGCTGCAAAGGCACCACAGAAATGCAAGTGTTTCTTCTCTTCAGTGACAGTTAGTCCAATGGAAAGTGAGTCTGGGCCATTAATGGAAAATAAGGAAACAGCAAATGAATTGAACAGGTGCTTTTCAACAGTCTTCATCATAGATGGTACAGGTAACATACCAGAAATAGCTGTAAACCAGGAACTAAGAAAGGAGAGGGAACTTAAGAAAATTACAATCACCAGGGAAATGTTCTGAGCAAATTGCTGGAGCTGTGAATCCTGATGAACTTCATCCTATGGGCTTAAAAGTAGCAGCTAATGAGATGTTTGATGGGCTGGTTTTAATACGATATTCCCTAGATCTTGGAATGCTTCCATTAGATTGGAAAACAACAAATTTTATTCAGAAATAGAGGGAGACAGAATGCCGGAAACTACAGACTAATTAGCTTAATGTGTGTCACAGGGGAAGTTGTTAGAAGTTATTATTAAACACTTTATACTTGGGAACTTCAAAAAAAAACACAAGGTAATCAGGTAGAAACCAATTTATGGGAGCCCTTCAGCAGATACATGTATTGTGGATAAATGTAGTCAGTGAATATACTCAGATTTCCAGAAGCTATTTTAAGAGGTTCTACATCAAAGTTATTGTGGAGAACAGAAGCTATATCTATTCTATATAAGAGAAGCTGATGGTGTGGGGGTTAACATATTGGCATGAATGGAAGATATGCATTAAAACAGCAATCACAGTCAGCATAAATGGGTCATTTTCTGGCTGGCAAAACAATGAAGGGTGTGCAACAGGAATCAGTGCTAGAGCCTCAACTATATTTTACAATTTATATAAATTTCTTGGATGAAGGGACCAAAGGTATAGGTGTTAAATTTGCTAATCACATAAAGATGAGTAGGAAAGTACACTTTGAAGAGGACATTAGGAAGCTGCAAAGAGATATGGCTAGATTGAGTGGGTGTACAAAAATCTGTAAAATGGAGCACGATACAGGAAAATGTGAAATTGTCTATTTTGGCCAGAAGAATAAAAAAAAAACTATATAAATAATGAGAGTTTGTAAAGCTGAAATTCAGAAGGATCTGGATGTCCTACTGCATGAATCGCAAAATGTTTGTATTCAGGAACAGCTAACAATCAGGAAATTAATACAATGTTATTGTTCGTTGTGAAGGGAAAGTGAATACAGAAGTAGGTGGTTATGCTTCATTTACACAGCGGGTGAGACCACACCTTAGCGGGGGCCTCATCAGCTTTCTGCAGTGGTACTATCTTTACCTAAACCCAGGAGCTGTGAATTGAACTAAGGTGGACTTTGTCTTCATTTTTTTTTCTTCCTACCTATGCCTTCTGTTATTAATAAAGGCACTGTGGCATGGCAACTGAAAACACTTTTCACTTTTATTTATAAAAATGCAAGCGACAGTAAATTATCAGTCTATTCTACCTGGAATACTGCGTACAATATTGGTTTCATTATTTCAGAACATAAATCCATTAGAAGTAGTTCAGCGAGGGTTTACCAAGCCCAAATTCAGAACGGTGTGGGGGTGGTCTTAGCTAGAAAGGTTGGACAGATTAGGCTTGTATCCACTGGAATTTAGAAGAGTAAAAGGCAATTTATTTGAAACATAAAGAACCTGAAAGAGTTCAACACGGTGGCTATGGAAAGGAGATTTTGCCTTTTGGGAGAATCAATAACTAGGGGTAAGCCATTTAAAACAGTTTTTTGAATAACAGTGGGTTGAGAATTTTTGAGATTCTCTTCCTCAAAAGGTGGTGGAAACAAAGTCTGAATATTTTTAAGGCAGAGGTAGATAGATATTTTGATATGAAAGGAATGAAAGGTATTCAGGGGTATTTGGCCTATAGTTCAAAGGAAAGGAATGTAAAAATAGGGAAGTCTTGTTAAAATTATACAAAGCACTGGAATATTGCAAACTGCCAGTTTTACTCCATTTTTCTAAGGAAAGAAACATTAAAATTGAAAGCAGTCCAGAGAAGGTTCACTAGGCTGATTCCAGGTATGGAGGTCAGATTGTGTAGGCTGAGTTTGTACTCATTGGAGTTTGGAAGAATGAGAGGCAACCTTATTGAAGCATACAAGATTTATAGGGGGCTTGATAGAGTAGATGTGAAGAGGCTGTTTTCCCTGCAGGAGATTCCAGGATCAGAGGGCATAATCTCAGGGTAAGGGGTCATCCATTTAAGACAAATGTGGAGGATTTTCTTGAGGGTTGTGAATCTGAAATTCTTTACTGCAAAGGGCTATAGAGACCGGATTATTAGTTATATCTAAGGTTAATGAATAAAGAAAAAAAAGAGATGGACAGATTTTTAATCAAAAAGGGAACTAAAGATTATGGAGAAAAGACAGGGATAGAGCTCAGGATTATCAGACAAGTCACGATCTCATTGAATGGCAGAACTGGCTCGAGGGGCTGAGTTACCTCCTTCTTCAAATTCATATGTTCCTACAGTTAGTACAAGGACATTAATTAGGGTCAAGCTACACCACCACCAGAAAGTCTGGAACTGACTGTGCTGGTCACTCAGTAATCTCTGCAGCATCCCACCTCAGTAGCCTTTTACTGCAGGAATAGGAGACGACCATCCAGCCCCTAAATCCTGTTCTGCTGTTCAGTAACAGATCTGTGACCTAACTCCATATTTGCCCCACATTCCTTAACACCTTCATTTTGCAAAAACCTAGCAGCAGACTTGAAATTAACAACACCAATTGCCATTTGCAAGGAGACTGTCCAAATTTTCTTTGACTGCATAACTGTTTGCCAACTTCTCTCCTCAAGGTCTGGCTTTAATTTTTTTTGACTTTTGGCCCTGAAGCTTAGATTTCTGCTGATAGTGGAGTCTACATGCCCTTTGACAAATTTGCTTGAAACAGTCCTTCACCTTCAGAATCTGAGGGAATGTAACCCTAGTTTTTCTTTTACATTGATGGGATGTTGGCATCACTAACAATGCCAGCATCTGCTGCCTATCACTAGTTGCTTCTTGAACTGAGTGGCTTGCTAGGGCTATCACAGGTGTCAAGGGCCTGCATTTGGTCACGGAAAGAACTGCAGATGCTGAAAATGAGAAACTAAACCAGGAATTGCTGGAAAAGCTCAGCAGGTCTGGCAGCATCTGTGCAGAGAAATCAGTTAACGTTTCAGGTCTGGGGACCCTTCCTCAGAACTGATGAGGTCAGTGAACATCAGTTCTGAGGAAGGACAGCTGCACCTGAAACGTTGACTCTAGATTTCTCTCCACAAATGCTGCCAGACCTGCTGAGCTTTACCAGCAATTTCCATTTCGGTTCCACATTTGATTGCTCCTAATTACCCCTTGAATTGAGAGGCTTGGCTAGGGTCACCTGCAGGTGGCAGATAAAGAATCGACCACATCTTGGTGGTAACAAGGTGTGGAGCTGGATGAACACAGCAGGCCAAGCAGCATCAGAGGAGCAGGAAGGCTGACGTTTCGGGCCTAGACCCTT
>JAHRHZ010000092.1:8958773-8987491 GCA_024137785.1 Ginglymostoma cirratum | reverse complement strand
GGCAGTGGTGAGCTCCTTTCCCAATATAGCTGTAGTTCATGTGCTATCAGTAGACCACAATGCCATTAGGCAGGGAAATTCCAAGATTTTTACCCAGAGAGAATAAAAGATGGCATTATATTTCTAAATTGAATAGTAAGTGGCTTGGAGGGAAATATCAAATGGTGGTGTTCCCATGTTTCTGCTACCTTTGTCCTATTATATGGAAATGTTTGTGGATTTGAGAGGTGCTGTCTAAGGATCTTGGGTGAATTTCTTCAGTGCATCTTATGTATTGTACACACAGCTGCTGCTGAGCTTCGGTGGCGGAGGGAGTGGATACTTGAGGATGTGGTGCCAATCAAACAGGCTGCTTTGTCTTGGATGGTGTTGAGCTTCTTGAGTGTTGTTGGAGCTGCCCCCATCCAGGGCAAGTTGGAAGTACTCCATCACACTCCTGACTTGTGCTTTGTAGATGGTGGACAGACTTTGCAGAGTCAGGAGGTGAGTTACTCACTGCAGTGTTCCTAGCCTCTAACCTGCTCTTGAAGCCACTGTGTTTATGTGGCAAGTCCAGTTGAGTTTCTGGTCAATGGTAACCCCCAGGATGTTGATAGTGGGGAAATCAGTGATGGGTAATGCCATCAGACAGTAGTTAGATTGTCCGTCATTGGAGATGGTCACTGCCTGACATTTGCGCGGTGTGAATGTTACATGCCACAGCCCAAGCCTGGATATTGCCCAGGTCTTGTTGCATTTGAACAAGGATTGCTTCAGTATATGGAGAGTTGTGAATGGTGCTGAACATTGTGCAGTGTGTTTATATCAGTGCGTTTTATCTGTCAGTGTGTGTTTTATCCATCTGAGTTGGTGTGTGTTTATATCAATGATGGTGACAGGAGTAGGTCCTAATCAGGAGTAAGAGGAGATGTACACTTTAGAAGCAAGAGGCAAAGCTGAGCTTTTAAATGAATACTTTCCATCTTTACCTATGAGACAGATACTGCACATACTATGGTGACAGAGGAGTAAACTCAGTCACTAGAAAGGTTTAACGTTGATAAGGAAAAGGTATTTGGATAAGTCGTCTGTACTGAAATTTTACAAGGCACCTGGAGCAGGTGAAATTGAAATAGTCCCAGCTGAAGTTTTTAAGAACAAGTTAGATCTCAAACAGAAGCCTGGTTTGATAGAGATAACAAGGTGTGGAGCTGGATGAACACAGCAGGCCAAGCAGCATCATAGGAGCAGGAAAGCTTGACATTTTGGGCCTAGATTGTTCATCCAGCTCCATACCTTGTTATCTCGGATTCTCCAGCATCTGCAGTACCTTTTATCCCTGGTTTGATAGACTTCCTTTCCCTTTAATAAACTGGTCTCTGCTGAATTACAAATGTGCAATGCTGAGGACGTTCCCTTCATAATAGAACAAAAGTTTATTAACAAAAGAAATGAAAGACGTAATAGAATAATCCATCATCTTTACTTACAATACAAATCCAAAGATGTTACATTTTGGAATACATAGAAAAGGTTTAATCCCATTAATCCCAAAACATTCCTGTAAGGGGCAGCACAGTGGCTCAGTGGTTAGCAATGCTGCTACACAGCGACAGGGACCCAGGTTTGATTCCACCCTCAGGCAGCTGTCTGTATCGAGTGTGCACATTCTCCCCATGACTATGTGGGTTTCCTCCCACAGTCCAAAGATGTGCAGGTTAGGGTGGACTGGCCATGCTAAATTACCCATAGTGTCCAGGGATGTGCAGGCCAGATGGGTTAGCCGTGGGAAATGCAGGGATGGGGTAGGTCTGGGTGGGATGTTCCTTAGAGGATCAATGTGGACTTGGTGGGTCGAACGAACTGTTTCCACACTGTAGGGATTCTATTCTATGAAGTTGAGTTTTTTGAAGAAGTAACAGAGAGTGTTGACGAGGACAAGGCCACTGATGTGGTATGCGTGAACTTCCAAAAGGTATTTGATACAGTCACAGACACAACAGATTTATGAGGAAGTGATAGTTCATGGAATAAATGGGACAGTAGCAACACAGGTATAAAACTAGCTGATAGATAAAAAACAGACAGAAACTGTTAATGAGCAATTTTTGGGCTAGAGGAAGGTTTGTAGTAGAGGTCCCTGTGAATCAGTATTGGGACCTTTTTTCTTCCTGATATACATTGATCTAGATCTTATTATACAGGGGACAACTGCAAAGTTTATGATCGACAGAAAACTTGGGAGAATTGTAAACTGTGAGGAGAATGTAGAACTTAATGTAGGACTTCAAAAAGAAGCTGGCACATTGACGGAATGGGCAGATAGGTAGCAGATGATATTCAATGTGGAGAAGTCTTAAGTGATATCCTTTGTCACACAGCCAAGAGAGACAGTCGAAAATAAAGGCACTGTTCTAAAGGGTGTGCCGGTACAGAAACCTGGGTTTGTACGTACATAAGTCATTCAAGGTGGCAGGACAGGTGAAGAGAGTTGTTAATAGGAAATGCTGTTTTCCAGAGTTCAGTAATACCAGCATACAGTGTAAGAGCATTGAGGTATGATGAACGTATAGTTAGACCTCAGCTGGAGTACTGTGCATCATTCTGGGTGCCATTCTGCACTAAGGATTTGAATGTATCGGGGAGACAGCATAAGAGGTTTACAAGAACGTTTCCAGGGATAAGAAAGTTCAGTTATGAAGAAAGATTAGAGAAGTTGAGATTGGTTTCCTTGTGAAAGGAGAAGGCTGAGAGAAGATTTGACAGAGATTTTCAACGTCATGAGTAGCCTGGATAGAGGGGACAGGGAGAAAACAATTCCTACATTCAAAAGGCTTGAGAAGCAGTTTTAAAGTGTTTTGCAAAATGCAGGGTGAGACGCAACATTTTCAATCCGTGAATAGTTAGTGTCTGGAATGCCCTACCTGGAAGCGTAGTGGAGGTAAGTTCAATCGAGATAGTGAAAAGGATGATTATTTAAATAGAAACAATGTGCAAGGATATGTGGAAAAGGCAGGGGAATGGCAACCTGATTTGCTCATATCTGATTTGGTTTGTTTTATTTATTATCACATGCACATAAGTGCAGTGAAAAGCTTTGTTTACAAGCAGTACAGGCAGGTCACAGTAAGCAAGGACATACAGATCATTGGGCAAGAAAAGAAACTAGACAGAGACACACAAGTTACATCACACAGGGCATATGCTAGGCAAGATCAACATTATTTGAAGTTAGGGAGTCCATCCATCAGGCTAGTAACAGCCAGGAAGAAGCAGTTCTTGAACCTGTTGGTGCGTGTGTTCAGGCTTCTGTATCTTCTGCTGGACGGAAGAGGTGGTAGGAGATCATTACCGGAGCTGGAGGGATCTTTGATGATGTTGGCTGCCTTCCTGCAGCAATGAGCCACGTAAATAGAGTCCATGGATGGGAGGTTGGCTTCCATGATGGTCTGGGATGTGCACACCACCTTCTGTAGTTTCTTATGGTCCTGAGCAGAGCAGTTGCCGTACCAGACTGTTATGTACCCAGACAGAATGCTTTCAATGGTGCATCTGTAAAAGTTGGTGAGGGTCCTTATGGACATGCCAACCTTCCTGAGCTGCCCGAGGAAGAGGAAGCATTGTTGTACCTTCTTGGGTGCAGACGTTATGGGCCAAATGGCTACCTTCAACACTGTAACAATTCAGCGGTAGAGTGCACATGTTTACATCAGTGTGTCAACGTGTTTATATCAGTGTATGTGTTTATATCATTGTGTCTTTTATATGTATTCAAGGGACATAAGTATCATTGGCCAAGTCAGCATTTTGCCTCTCTCTAGTTGTCATTGAGAAGGTAGTTTGTCATGACAGGGGCAGCCAGGTGGATCTCATAGAATGAGTTCCCTGATTGGGGCTGTTAACCAGGGAGCCCTGGCTGACAGATAAAAACAGAAGAGTTAGGGGTTCTGCTCACTCTGAGCCGGCTCAGAGGGAGCTGGATCAGTGTCAAGGACTCTCCACGTGTAAAGGAAGGGTGACTTGGTGACAGCATACCAGCTTCTGTTGAGTTATTTGATAGATAAAATGCATTTATAGAAGGTACACCCATAACACTGTTTGGTAGAGAATTCCAGGATTTTGACTACATGTCCCAAAAAGAATGACAATGTATTTCCAAGTCGGGATGATGAGTGGCTTGGAGAGGAACGTGCAGGGGGTGGTGTTCCCACGTATCTGCTGCTTGACCTAAGAGATAGAAATGTGTTTGAAAGGTGCTATCTAAAAGCCTTGGTGAATTTTCTGAAGTGCATTTTATAAATAGTACACATTGTTGCTACTAAGAGTCAGGACGGAGGAGTGGATGTTTGTGGATGGATTGTCAATCAACGCAGTTTATAGAGTCATAGAGAAGACAGACCCTTCAGTCCAACCAGTCCGTGCTGACCATAATCCCAAAGTAAACTAGTCCCACCTGCCAGCACTTGGCCCATACCCTTCCAAACGTTTCTTATTCACATACTAATCCAAATGTCTTTTAAACGTTGTAACTGTACCCACATCCGTCACTGCCTCAAGAAGTTCATTCCACACACGAACCACCCTCTGTGTAAAAAATGTTGCCCCTGGTGTCTGTTTTAAATCTTTCTCCTCTCACCTTAAAAATATGCCCTGTAGTCTTAAAATCCCTAACGCTAGGGAAAAGACACCTGCTCTACACCTTATCTCTACCCCGCATGATTTTATACACCTCCAAGTTTGCTTTGTCCTGGATGGTGTCAAGTTTATTGAGTGTTGTTGGAGCTGCACCTACTGAGGCAAATGGAGATTATTCCATCACACTCCTCACTTGTGCCTTGTGGGTGATGAGCAAGCTTTGCAAAGTTCGATGAGCTACTCGCTGCAGGACTCCCAACTGCTTTTGTAGCTACGGTATGAATAAGGCTAGTCCAGTCCAGTCTCTGGTTAGTGATAAACCCCAGGATGTTGACAGCAAGGGAGAATTCAGTGATGGTAATGCCCCTGAAAGTCAAGGCACAATAATTAAAATTCTCTCTTATGTGAGATGGTCATTGCCCGGCATTTGTGTCCTGGGTGTATAACTTGTCACTTGTCGCTCAAACCTGCATACCGTTCAGGTCTTAGATAATCATATAACATAGTGTGGAGCTGGAGGAATACAGCAGGTCAGCAACATCAAATGAGTAGCAACACTGACGTTTTGGAAGAAGGGCAATGCCCCAAAACGTCGACTTTCCGGCTCCTCTGATGCTGCCTGGCCTGCTGTGTTCCTCCAGCTCCACACTGTGTTATCTCTGATTCTGGCATCTGCAGTTCTTACTGTCACTGTTCAGGTCTTGCTGCATTTGGACGGATTTAGTATCTGAGGAGACATAAATGGTGCTGAAATTGTGCGAACATAGTGAACATCCCCACTTCTGACCTATGCTGGAGGGAAGGTCACTGATGAAGTAACTGAAGATGGTTGGGAATAAGACAATATCCTAGGGAATTCCTGCACATCTAGTCCTGGGCCTCAAACATTCACAACCACCTTCCTGTGTACCAGGTATGTTTCTAATCAGTGAAGAATTTTCCTCCTGATTCCCGAGCTCTCTAGTTTTGCTAGGGGTCCTTGATGCCACACTCGGTCAAATGCGGCCTTGATATCAAGGACAAACACTCTCACCTCATCCCTGGAATATAGCTCTTTTGTCCATGTTTGATCCAAGGCTATAATGAGGTTATGAACTCAGTGGTCCTGGTGGAACCCTAACTGGGCGTCACTGAGCAGGTTATTGCTGAGCAGGTGCTGCTTGACAGCGCTGTTACTGACACCTTCCATCACTTTATTGCTGGAGTAAGAGTAGACTTATGGGGCAGTAATTGGCCAGGTTGGATTTCCCCTGATTTTTGTGTACATGACATACCTGATCAATTCTCCATGTTGTCAACTAAATGCAGTGCTGGAGGTGTACCAAAACAATTTGCCTAAGGGTGCAACACATTCTGGAGAATGTGTCTTCAATACAATCGCTGAAATTTTGACAGGGCCCATAATCTATGCAGTATTCAGTGCCTCCTGATATCCTGTGGAAGGAATCAAACTGTTTGAAGACTGGCACCTGTGATGAAAGGAATCTCCAGGGGAGTCCGGGAAGAACATCCACTTGGCACTTCTGAAGAATGTTCAAATGTGTTAACCTTTTCTTTTGTGCTGGTTATGTTAGGTTTCCCCATGACTAAAGCTGGGGATATTTGACGTGCCCCATCCTCTAGTGAGTTGTTTAATTGTCCACCACCACCATTCACAACTAGGTAGGGCACAACTGCAGAGCTTAGGTCTGGTCCATCAGTTGTGGAATTGCATAGTCCTGTCTACTGCATGCAGCTTGTATTTTTTGGAACACTGGTCCTGTGTTGTACCTTCACCAGTCTGATGTCGCATATTTAGTTATGCCTTGTGATGGTCTTGGGATGTTCTCCTTCACTCTTTATTGAACCAGAGTTGATTCCTGCCCGGATGGTAATGGTAGAGAGGGGGATATGCCTGGCCGTGAGGTTACAGATTGTGTTTGAGTACGGTTCTGATGCTGCTGATGATCCACAGTGCCTCATGGATACTAAGTCTTGAGTTGCTCTATTTGTTTGAAGCCTGCCCCATTGAGCACGATGACAGTGCCACACAATACAATGTAAGGTGTTGTTAATATGTACACAGTACTTTGTCTCACAAGGGCTATGCAGTAGGGGGGCTATGCACTCCTATTTATACTGTCATGGACAGTAGGGGAAGCAACGGCCCAGTGCTGTTATCGCTAGACTGTTAATCCAGAGACCCAGATAACGTTCTGGGGACCTGGGTTTGAATCCCGCTACAGCAGATGGTGGAATTTGAATTAAATAAAAATACCTGGTATTAACAATCTAATGATGACCATGAACCCATTGTCGATTGTCAGGAAAAACCCATCTGGTTCACTAATGTACTTTAGGGAAGGAAACTGCCATCCTTACCAGGTCTGGCCTACATGTGACTCCAGACCCACAACATGGTTGACTCTTAACTGCCCTCTGGGCAATAAATGCTGCCTGGCCAGTGACACCCTCATCCTGTGAATGAATAAAGGAAAGGTGCATCTGCAACAGGCTGTATGATGAAGACTAGGTCAAAATTGTTTTCCTTTTTGTTGGGTCCTTCACCACCTGTAGCTACGTCCTTTAGGACTTGACCAGCTTATTCAGCATTGGTGCTGCCAAGCCGCTGTTAATGATGGATATTTAAGTCGTTCACCCAGAGTATGTTCTGTGCCCTCAGTGATATTGAACATGGAGGAGTACTGCTTCATTGGCTGTGAAGGCGATAGTATGTGGTAATTGGCAGGAGGTTTCCTTGCCTATGTTTAACCTGATGCTATGAGACTTCAGAGTCAAACTTGAAAGTTCCTAAGGTGTCTCCTTCCTGACTGAATACCACTGTACTTCTATTAAGTCTCTTCTGCCAGCATGCCAGGACATATCCAGGATCGGGGATGGTGTTGCCTGAGACATTGTCTGTAAGGTGTGATTCCATCGGTATGATGATGTCAGCTTGACTAGTCTGTGAGACAGCTTTCCCAATTTTGGTGCTAGCACCCCCCCCCACCCCAGTTTTTTTTTAAAGATTAGAACTCTACAGTGTGGAAACAGGCCATTTGGCCCATCAGGTCTACACTGACCCTCCGAAGGGCATCTGACCCAGACCCAGGCCCCCTATCCCTGTAACCCTGCACCTACCATGGCAAATCCACCTAGCCTGCACATCCCTGGGCACTATGGGACAATTTAGCATGGCCGATCCACCTTAACTGGAGCAGACACGAGGAGAATGTGCAAAGTCCACACAGATAGTTGCCCAAGGGTGGAATTGAATCCGGGTCCCTGGTGCTGCGAGGCAGCAGTGCTAACCACTGAGCCAAGCAACAAATGCTCATTCTTAGACTTTTACTAGATTCAAATTTCGACATCTCCTGTGGTGGTATTCAGAGCTGAGTTCCCAAATCACTGCCTGTGTCACTGGATTGCTACAAAGAAAAGACTGAAAACTGTGGACGCTGGCAAGTTGAAACAAAGCCAGGAAGTGCTCGAGAAACTTAGCAGGTTTGGCAGCATTTTAGAGAGAAACAGAGTTAACATTTTGAATCCAACCCTTAAGGTTTTTATTTCTGGATTACTATTTAAACGACGATACCACAACACCATTATCTCCCCTTACACGTGTGTCAATGTGTGTGTTTATATCAGTGTGTATGTTTCAGTTTATATCTGTGTGTGTGTGTGTGTGTGTGTGTGTGTGTATTTATCAGTGTGGATAATTACATCCCAGTGTTAACATATTTCTATCCATTTGGCTGAGTCTATATCAATAAGCAACGAGGATATGTAACAACTGCACAGGAATATCTGTACCCTTCTCCAGTTAAGCAGGACTAGTGGATGTTACATGTTGCAACATGAATGTTTGCATCAAATAACTTTTAAATCTAATCACTAAATCTAATCTGATAACTGAAAACCAAATACTGCAGCAGGCGTGTGTCAGTTTAGGCTTGGAAATACATACCTAGAAATATAACAAAATTAGAGTGTGGAAACAGGCCGCTCAGTCCAACTGCTCTAGGTTGGTGTTTATGCTCAACTGAAGCCCACTCCCACCTCAAACACCCTCCCATCATCTTACCTGATCAACATTTCCTCCTATTCCTTTCTCGCTCTTGCATTTCTGCTGCTTCCCCTTAAATGCATCCCTGATATTCACTGCGGCCACTCCCTCTGAAATCTCACCTGGAGTATTGTGTACAGTTTTGGTCACCTTACTTGAGGAGGATTGTAGTTACTATAGAGGTATCTAAGGAGTGGTTCATTAGATTGATTCCAGAAATTAGGGGTTTGTCTTCTGAAGAAAGACTTACACAGTTTAGGTCTATTCTCCGAGTTTAGAAGAATGAGAGGAGATCTAATTGAGGTATATAAGATGCTAAACAGGATGGACAAGGTAGATGTAGAGACAGTCTTTCCTCCCTTGGGGCAATCCAGAATGAGAGGTCACAGTTTTAGACTAAGGGCTGGAAGATTTAAAACCACGATGAGAAGAAATTACTTCTCTCAAAGGGTTGTAAATCTGTGGAATTCACTCCCCCAGAATTCAGTGGATGTTCAGCCTTTTCAATGTTTGGCCTATTCCATTGCTTTTTGTCTGTCTTTCTCCCGTCCTCATTTACGAGGATGGGGCCCTGGATCCCCATTGGATTGGCTCATGCTTTTAGGCAAAGATCTGCAGTGATTTGCCATTGCCTCCTACAGAATGGCTGACCTGGAGACTCTCCTGCTCACTAGCCAACAGATACCTTGGAAGGATTTACTGACTGGCAATGAACCTGTGTGGCCACATTACCAATGCACCTTCCATGGCCACCAAGTATTGGAGTGAGACTTGGATCTGGAGCCTCTGACCCAGAGGTAGGGGCACTGCTCAATGCACCACAAGATCTCCCTGCAGTTCCCCTTTGTATTCCAATTAGTTTCTCTTCATTGATTGTTGTAATTTCTTCCCTCACCTTTGTCCCTTAATTTTCAACTATTCACGGACTGTTTCTTGTGTCTTCTACTATGAAACCAGGTACAAAATATTTTTAGGCTTTTCTGACAGGAACAAGGTCTGAGGAAGGGTCACCGGACCTGAACAGTTAATTCTGACTTCTCTTCACAGAAGCTGCCAGACCTGCTGAGCTTTTCCAGCAACTTCTGTTTTTGTTCCTGATTTACAGCATCTGCAGTTCTTTCGATTTTTATAAGTTTCGGTTTCATCTCTTTGTGAATCTTCTATGTTCTCCAGGGTGCTTCTTATCCATTTTTTATGATTTGGAAACCAGAACTGAGAACAGATAGCGAAGTACACTGAAGTAGTTCTGAAGATGCGTCATACAGGTCTCAAACCTTCTCACAATAGAACATAGAACATAGAACATTACAGCGCAGTACAGGCCCTTCGGCCCTCGATGTTGCACCGACCTGTGAAACCAATCTGAAGCCCATCTAACCTACACTATTCCATTATCATCCACATGTTTATCCAACGACCATTTAAATGCCCTTTAAATGGCAAGTCTACAACTGCTGCAGGCAAGGCATTCCATGCCCTTACTACTCTCTGAGTAAAGAACCTACCTCTGACATCTGTCCTATATCTGTCACCCCTCAATTTAAAGCTATGTCCCCTCGTGCTAGCCGTCACCATCCAAGGAAAAAGGCTCTCACAGTCCACCCTATCCAATCCTCTGATCATCTTGTATGTCTCTATTAAGTCACCTCTTAACCTTCTTCTCTCTAATGAAAACAGCCTCAAGTCCCTCAGCCTTTCCTCATAAGACCTTCCCTCCGTACCAGGCAACATCCTGGTAAATCTCCATACCAGGCAACATCCCGGTAAATCTCCATACCAGGCGACATCCTGATAAATCTAAAACTCTGTTTCTCTGTCCACAGATGCTGCCAGACCTGCTGGGTTTCTCCTGCACTCTCTGTGTCTGTGACAGTACACTTTCTGAAATGTGGTCACTGTTGAAATTTAAGCAAAACAGCAGCCAATCCCTGGTGTACCACTCTCACCTCTGTGCTCAAGGTTGTAGTTCAAGCCATTGTAGAGTTCTGAACATAAAATGCTGATGATGCCAGTTTGCTGCTTAGGGAGGTTGAACTGCTCGGTTGAAATGAGAAACCAAGGTCCTTTCTGCCCTCTTGTTTGTGCATTTGATTTAATGTAGTCATGTGTACCTTAATAGAATGGCAAGCTTTGTTTGTGAGCAGTACAGGCAGATCATAGCAAGCAAGGACGTACAGATCATAGAGTGCTTAGAGTGAGGCATACAAGGTTACACTGCACAGGAGGTGTGCAAAGCAAGATCAACATTATGTGAAATTAGAAAGGTCCATCCAGAGGTCTAATAACGGCAGGGGAGAAGCTGTTTCAAGCTTCTGTATCTTTTGCCTGAAGGAAGAGGTTGAGAGCATTACCAGAGTTGCCGGCGATGTTGGCAGCCTTCCTGCAGCAATGAGAAGTGTAGATGGAGTCCATGGATGGGAGGTTGGCTTCCATGATGGTCTGGGCTGTGCACACCACCTCCTGTAGTTTCTTACGGTCCTGGGCAGAATGATGAAGTTCCCACGGCACTACTTCATGGAAGAGTAGGGGAGCTGTGCTCATATAAGAAGAGATTAGATAGGCTTCGATTGTTTTCTCTAGAGCAGAGAAGACTGAGGCGGAGTACATGATGGGGGGGTATAAGGTTATGAGGGGTGTGGGCATGGTGAGTAGAGAGCAGCCGTTCCCCTTGGTTGAGGGGTCAGCCATGAGAGGGCATAGCTTTAGGGTAAGGGCCGAAGATTCAGTTTGAAAAAAAGCTTTTCCACTCTGAGGGTGGTGGGAATCTGGAATGCACTGCCTAGGGAGGTAGTGGAGGTTGGAAACCTTATAACCTTTAAAAAGATACTTGGATGAGCACTTGAAATATCATAACATTCAAGGATATGGGACACGTGCAGGAAAATGGGATTAGTCCCCTTTTAGTGGTAGTTATTGTCGGAGCAGGCTCGATGGGCCAAAGGCCCTTTCTTGCGCTGTAGGAATCTATGAATCATTTTGGCCATTATTTATCCTTCAACCAATGTCACTAAAAACAGATTCTCTGGTCATTGTCGCGATGCTGCTTGTGGGAGCTTGCTGTGTACAAAACGGCTGTGGCTTTTCCTAAATTGGAGCAATGACTACATTTCAAAAAAAATTCAGTTGCTCTGGGAAGCCTTGTGATTCTAGACTTAAAGCTGTAGAAAACATGATATTTAACGCCATTGAATATTTATTAACAGATCTTGTGGCACAATGGGGAAGCTTCCCAGCTTGAACCAGCTCTGGGTTTGACTCCGACTCCAGGGCTGCATTCAGCAGGTGGACAATCAGGTCAGGAGTCAACGCAAATGCTTCCCACACACAGGAATGGCAAGCAGGAAGGGTCAGAGAGATTCCCAGTCAGTTGTTCTTGACATGAAGAGTTACCCCTCAAACTGCAGCTTCTTGGCTTGTTGAGGAAAGACCAATTGATGGAAAGCAGTATTTTCCAATGTCTGTCACCTGTGTCTTTAGATGAGGGAAGTCTTCTCAGCCTGAAGTTGTGAGGAAGGTTCAGTGGACCCTGCTTTCTCTCCACAAACCTGCTGAATTTTTCCAGCAATATTTGGTGGGGGTTTTTGTGGTCTTCTAAGTCTAGTATTGATCCCGCTGACTTGACATTCATGTCCAATTTCTTTCTCTCCCCAAAGATGTACACCGTTGCGAGCAGCATGAACCCCGGCCTGGGCGCCATGAACTCGATCAACAGCTACATGAGCATGAACTCCATGGGCTCCGTTGGAAACCTTTCGCCCGTCTCGCTCAACATGTCCTACACCAACCTCAGCCCGCCCCTCTCGGTGCTGCCTGGCACCGTCAGCCCCATAACCAACGGACTCTCCTCGATGCCAAGCTCCATGAGCCCCGGTGTGGGTCCGACGGGGGGTCAGACTGCCCCCGCCAACTCGCTGTCCCCATACCAGCCAATGGGCCAGACCTTGGGTCCCTTGGCACTGTCGCCGGGCCTGAGCAGGGGCAAGGATTCCAAGCCTTACCGCCGCAACTTCAGCCATGCGAAGCCTCCGTACTCCTACATCTCCCTGATCACCATGGCCATCCAGCAGGCCTCCAATAAGATGCTGACCCTGAACGAAATCTACCAGTGGATCATGGACCTCTTCCCTTACTACAGGGATAACCAGCAGCGGTGGCAGAACTCTATTCGACACTCACTCTCGTTCAACGACTGCTTCGTCAAGGTGCCACGCTCCCCGGACAAACCGGGCAAAGGCTCGTACTGGGCCCTGCACCCGGACTCGGGCAACATGTTCGAGAACGGCTGCTACCTGCGCCGCCAGAAGCGCTTCAAGTGCCCGAAGGAGAAGCTCTCACCGCGGGAAGCGGCTTCCTCCTCCTCTTCCTCCTCCGCCGCCTCAGCCTCGGCCGCCATTGACAGCGCGGCTAAGAACTCGAGCCCCAGCTCCGAGGACGCCGAGTCCAGTCGGTGCGACACCCCGCCAGGCACTGAGGAGAGGAGGACCCTCACTGAGCTGGGCTGCCAGAGGGCGGGCGCCTCCTCTTCGGCCTCGGGGCCTTCGCCGTCGCCTGCCGCGTTACCTCAGAACATGGCCGCCGCCCACCACCATCATCATCATCAACCACAACATCACCATCACCATCACCACCACCACCTCCTCCCGCTGCTGCCCGACCTCCAGACTGACCTGAAGATGGACCCTCACTACAGCTTCAACCACCCCTTCTCGATCACGAACCTGATGTCTTCGGAGCTGCCCCACAAAATGGACGCCAAGCTCTTCGAGCCGCCCGCTCACTACAACAACAACAGCAGCGGCACCTCCTACAACAACAACACGCTGCTCGGCAAAAGTGGCTTCGAGGCGCCCAGTGTCGCCAACGACCCCGGCTCCTATTACCAGCTCATGTACAACAGGTCGGTCCTCAACGCTTCATAAATCCGCACCCACCCACCGCCCCCACCACCACCACCCCCCCCCACCGCCCTCCACCACCCTATATCTGTCATAAGCAAGCAAGGGAGAAAATTGAGGGGGTGAGGGTGTTGGCTTCTCGAAAGGCCCCTCTTCAGCTTGTCCTCCTTGCCCCCTCCATCACTCAAGGCCTTTCTCTTGTCACACTGCTTTCTTTGTGTGTGCATATGTGACTCTGTGTGTGTGCGTCTGTGTGTGTCTGTACCATGCATGTCAGTCTGTGTGTATGTCTGTCAGTCTGTGTGTATGTCTGTCTGTGTCTGTCTGTATGTCTATGTCTGCCTGTGTGTGCCTGTCTGTCTGTTTGTCTTTGTGTGCCTGTGTGTGTGCCTCTGTGTGTGTATGTGTCTGACTGTGTGTATGTTTGTGTGTGTGTGTGTCTGTCTGACTCTGTGTGTGTGTGTGTGTCTGACTGTGTGTGTATGTGTGTGTGTGTCACCGACAGGATCCCAAGTTTGAAAATGTGTGAGAAAGAGACAATCCTTCAGGATCCTCAAAATCATCTGCAGACACCTTCTGTCCCTAGAGTTTCATATATATTCCAAAAACATGCTTTATTCATACATGATCTGTAAGTAAATATACCAAGTTCAAACCAGTTCCTTTACAGATTTTGCAGGAAATACAGGGGAATTTTGACATTCCTCAATACAGCTTCAACCCAGTTGCAACATAAGAACAGCATTTTCCAAATATAAAAGGAAACCATTCACATTCCCAAAAAGGCCAAGAGGGTATCTCTATACATACTGGAATCTTGCATCCCTGAGGCAACATCCCAGAGACCTTGCTCACGAGAGGGCAGAATCCATTTACATCGAGTCATACAGCACGGAAACAGACCCTTCAGTCCAACCAGTCCATGCCGAACATAATCAAAACTAAACTAGTCCCACCTGCCCGCACTTGGCCCATATCCCTCCAAACCTTTCCTATTCATGTACCTATCCAAATGTCTTTTAAACGTTATAACTATACCCACATCCACCACTTCCTCAGGACGCCCATTCCACACACGGACCACTTTCTCTGTATAAAAAAATTTCCCCTTGTGCCTTTTTAAAATCTTTCTCCTCTCACCTTACAAATAAACCTCCAGTCTTGAAATCGCCCACCCTAGGGAAAAGACCCTTGCCATTCACCTTATCTATACCCCTCATGATTTTATGCACTTATTTGACATGTTTTACATGTTTGAGTTGAGATGGTTTTCAGAACCAGAAACAAAAACCCACTCTGAAATCCTAATAATTGATCCATGATGTGTACAATATGTGAAAGTGAGTTCTTTTTCCCAACTTGTTCAGAGGATGTGGGCATCACTGGGTGCAGGCCAGCACTTATTGTACATCCCTAGTTGCCTATGTGCTGTAGGTACTCCCACTATGCCATGAGGTAGAGAATTCAGGATGTTGACTCACCCATGCTTAACGAATGCCCGTTATATTTCCAAGTCAGGATGGTGAGTGGCTTGGAGGGGAAACTGCAGTGTCTGGTATCCCCATGCATCTGCGACCCTTGCCCCTTTAGGTGATAAAGGTCATTAGTTTGGAAAATGCTGTGCCAAGGGAGCCTGGGTGAGTTGGTTGAGGAACAGATTAGAACCTGGCTGCCCTGGCATCTCCATTTGGGCAGTCCCACTGGGTAATTGCAGACTTAGATGGAAGAACAGAAGAAACAGGAACCAGAGTAGAGCATTTCCAACCTTCACCCAAAACTGAAAGAGACCATTCTGCCCATCAAGGTAATGCATCTCCTTGTAAAACAATTCAGTCCCTCCCATTCACCCATTTGATCCCCTTGGCGCTGCAGGTTTAGATCCTTAAGGTGCCCGTCTGATTGACTAATGGAATGAATTTATCCCTGTCAACCTTATCCAAAACCCCTGATCAAAGGAGGACCAGCCCAATCTAAACCCTGAGCCCCTCGAGGACTCCTGGCCTATATTATATATTCTTCTCTTGCATTCTGTAGCACTGAGCTCTCAGTATCTGACAGAAGTTAAACTTCATTACTTTATCTTGCCCTGCATGCTTTTTAACATCCAAGAGATTTGGGAGCTCCAGCTTTTCTTTTGTGGGTACATATTGATTCCGAGCCTTCTCTGTCTACTCCTTGAATGCCTCCCTCTGTTACTGACTCAAATTTGCCTTCCAATAGCTACTTTCAGGGCACTTTTCTCATATGAACTCTTGAGTTTCATAAAAATTGACCATTCCCCAGAGGAACCATCTCCCTCACCAGTATCTGGTCACAGAGCGAGATACACTATGGCACTCCTGTTTGGTCCTCATTGCTGGCCTGGCAGGAACCCATCATGTTCCTGCAGAAACGAGGCTTTCTACAAGCTCTCGGCGAAACCTGGAGTTTGAGCTCCTCCAGCCATTGGCATTTCCTGAACGTGTGGTTGCCATGGACTCAGGATGTGTTGTGGAGTTCCCATGTGGAACAGGACACACGTTCTGCAGGACTGGGGTGACCTGCCAGGCCCCCTTTATTTTTTGAGCATGAACAGAAACACTCTTAAAACCTGATCGGATCGAAAAGAAACACCAATGGGTGCTCGCCAATCACATATTTCAGAATAATGTTATGTCGCAGATCAGCCGTGACCACACTGACTGGTGGTAGAACAGACAGTTCCCGGTTTCCTGTCTTGAATTAATTGGGCCATCTAGTTTTCAGCTACACACTTAACTTCAGATATTTACAAGGTTTGCAAAGTGATTGGTAATGAGAGAAAGAGAGTGTGTGGATGGCGGGTGGTGCTGTGTCCAGTGTAAACTCCAGACTAAGTCTCCTTTGCTCTTACAGCTAGGGAGGGAGCCATCTGATTATTCTGAAACACTTGTGAACTAACTCTTAAACAGAAATCAGTCTGGCCCCTGCAACAGACTGGGAGAAAACAGTGCCCAGAAACCCAGAGGGGCCTCTTACTACATTCCCACAGTCAAAAGGATTGGTACCTGTCATCTCTGAAACTGTATCTTAGCAGCAGTTAACATCCCTAACCTATATCCCAACAGCACTTAGAATTCCTCGAACAGTATCCTAGCAACAGCCAACATCCCTGGAACTGTATCCTATCAACAGTTGCATCCCCAGAATTGTATCTTCTCAGCATTCCTGGAACTGTATACCGACAGAAGTTAGTTTTCCTAAAACTGTATCCTAGCAACAGTCAACGTCTCTGGGGCTATGTCTTAGCAACAGTCAACAACCCAGGAACTGTAACCTAGCAACGATCGGCGTCTCTGGGACTGTGTCTTAGCCACAGTCAACTCCTCTGAAACTGTGTATTCCAGCCACAGTCAGTTTCTGTGGAAATGTATCTCAACGTGAGAAAATACCTTCAGGAAAGGAAGGGAGAAACCTTGGTGGGAGTTCCCCATCACTTTTGTCTTGGAGTCTTGCTCTAATTTTAACAAAACTGTTCCTTTTGCATTATGACCATGTGCAGTTTGAAGCTTGCGATGGACAAATTTACAGTTCTTTTAGTGGTTGATTTAAGACGTGAATATGAAGACTTTATTTCTCACCTAAAGGTATAAAACAGGTTGAATTTAATTTTATTAACTACATTGTAAATCTTGAATAACCTTTACCGAGCAGAACTGACTCAGTAAGATCGGTTGCTGTATTTAAAAATTGTGTTAACATTAATTTTTCTCATTAGTATCTTTAATATGTCTTAGCGTAGCTGGTTTCATGTTTTATTTAATTAAATGTTGAGAGGAAAGGAAGGGGTCTTACCATAAAAAAGAAACAACTGGAATGACAAAGTACCCACTCTATAACTGGGCATGGTAACACAGACATGGTAAGTGTGGCTGGCAGTCACAAACCCTGTGACTGGACTAGGTACTACCCGTGTGCCCAGACTGGTTACTGCAGGCACAAGACTTAGCAACGCCACAACCGGGTGACCATTTGCGGTTGAGACCATAATGAGGCAGGACGTGGTTGAGATCTGATGCTCACCCTGTGCCAGTAACAGGCAAACTCTGCTGTCTTCAAAGCCAATCCCCACATCAGTCACCATGGGTTGGGGGAGATGGTTGCATAATGGTAATGTTACTGGACTAGTAATCTGAAGGCCCAGCCGAATGCTGTGGGGGACAATTCCCACCATGCTGGAATTTAAGATCAATTAATAAAACCTGGAACATAAATTTAGTCTTGGTAATGGTGACCATGGCAACTATTGTTGTAAAAGCTCCATCTGGTTCACTGACGCCCTTTAGGGAGGGAAATCTGTCTTCTTACCTAGCCTGGGCCTACATGTGACTCCAGACCCACGGCAATGTGTGGTTAACTCTTAAACACCCTCTGAAATGACCCAGTGAGACCTTCAGTTCAAGGGCAATTAGGGATGGGCACCCACCAGCGACACCCACATCCTATGATGAAATAAAGAGTTGGGATCACATCACTTTTGAACCAGGTGCCCATCTGTTGTACCCAGTGGAATCTGCAATAAGAGTTGAAAGGTCACTTCCCCCACCCCACCTCACCCCACCTCACCTCAGTGTCTTCCCACTGATGCACTTTTCAGTAAATGAGGATGTGGAAGACCATTGGTTACCCTGGGTGAAAATTTAGTCTCACAGGTTTAATCACAATTCGATTCACAGTTATTTTGTGATGGGAATTATATTAAGAAATAAATCAAATTATTTTCAGTAGCAGTGGTCTCATTTGATTATTTCCTCATTACATGTAACCTTCCTAAATCTCCGCTCAGTGAGAAATAACTTGCACCAAGCTGTGAATCTTAACAGACCGTACTGTCGGCTCAATGAGGCAGATGACAAGAGTCAGATAGAGAAATGCACACAACATTAGATGGACAGTGAGACAGGCAATAGACATAGTCGCCTAGAGTGACAGGGAGACAGATAGAAAGGCAGCTAGGCCAGGAGAGAAATAGTGTGTGTGTGTGTGTGTGTGTGTGTGTGTGTGTGTGTGAGAGAGAGTTGAACGAAGGAAACAGCAGATAGATGGAGTAAAAGAGAGTCAAAGAAGATAGACAATGATGTGGTGTTGGTAGGTTGAAAGATGGTTCCACCATCCCTCTTTCTTTGACCAAGTCTAAGGGTCTATTTTGTTTACAATGGCAGAGGTACAACGACTAGTGAGTCTTAACAAGAGGAGGCTGTTATCTTAATGAGATATAGTTTATTGTATGATGGCATAGCAGTCAAATACAAGTTACATTAGTTTGTTAGCAAAGGTTACTCAAGACCATGAGGAGTCCTGTGAATATCGTTTGGTAATCCACAAGATCCTAACATGTTCTGCTTTATCCCCACCCAAGCCAGCATGAATTAATCAGATTGCGGAGAGCTTAATGTAGTCTCCAACATTAACCTTTTCAAAACCATTATCTCCTGCAGCAAATGAAATAGAACGAAATGCACTCATACAAATACATATAGAGAAACAGACAGACTGGCAGAGTCACAGTCACAGAGAGAGAGAGAGATAGAATCATAGAATTCCTACAGTGTAGAAACAGGCCATTCAGCCCATACCATCCTCTGAAGGACCACCTACGCTCCCCTTACCCTAAAACCTAAAACCTTGGATGTCCCACAGCAAATCTACACGTCTTTGGACTGTGAGAGGAAACCAGAGCGAACGCAGGCAGACACAGGTTGAACATACAAACTCCACACAGACAGTCGCCCAATGGTGGAATTGAACCCTGGTCCCTGGTGCTGTGAGGTAGCAGTGCTGACTACTGAGCCACTGTGCTACCCTGGTGGTCAGGTTGGTGCAAAGAAAATTAAGGAGAGAGAGATAGAGGCAATGAGATATGGAAACAGGCATAGAGACATGGAATGGCCTGACTGAGAGAAACTGAGCCAGAGCAAGAGTCAGAGTTAGACAGATGGGTGAATGGCAGTCAGACAGAGAGATAGAGGCTCAAATAGACAGGCAAACAGAGATACAGGCAGAGAGTTAGAGGGTTGAATTTTACCAGCTCCGCTGAGAATGTACAGTCACAGAGAGATATAGCATCATAGAATTCTTACAGTGTAGAAGAAGGCCATTTCAGCCCATTGAGTCCACACTCACCCTCTGAAGAGCAAACTACCCCCTTCCCTAAAACCTTGCATGTCCCACAGCTAATCCACCTAACCTGCACATTTTAGGAAGAGTGGGAGGATTAATGAAAGCCAAAATATCAGATAGCAAAGAGTTCCCCACCCCATTGTACTCATGCTATTAACAGCCGTTAGCAGCAAGAATAATCAAATTGAGCATGGAGGTAATTAGTGTGTGTTTTCGGAAGGGTGTGGAATATTGCTGTGTCGTATCGGACTTGTCCTGTGTTCACAGCTCGTCCACTCACGGGGGCAGGTGTAGAACAGGGTTATTGAAGCGCTATCAGATTCACATCCAATGGTCATTTCAAAGAACAAAATCAATGATCCTCAGGACATCCACAGGCATTTATTTACTCGTCGCCTGAGACAGTGCTGGGCATAAGGAATTAGCTTGAGTCGGCATCTCCTGGTCCATTCACCTCAGCAGCAGCAGTATGCAGCATTCACAGAGAGCCCACTGACACCTTAAACACCTTAGACAAACATTCCCAGATACAGTTTCGGAATTGGGCACCCGGCAGATGGTACCCGATGCCCAGTCAGGTGCGCGTCCACCTTGTCGACCCGGAAATCAACCCAAAACACAGGCTCATGATCGAATGAGAATATGAGAGTCAGACACTGTGGGATGGTTGGATGGAGAACTGGAGAGACAGAGAGCTAGATAGACAGAATGAAATGAAGACAGCAATAGAGAGTGAGACAGTTACATAGAGAAAGAGAGACAATGTGATGGATTGATTTATTGTCACGTGTCCCGAAGTACAGTGAAAAGCTTTGTTTACGAGCAGTACAGGCAGATCATAGTAAGCAAGGATGTCCAGATCAAAAAGACATAGATAGAGGCATACAGGTTACATTGCATAGGGCGTGCGCTAGGCAAGATCAATGTTAGCAAGATCAGCATTCTGTGAAATTTCAGAGTCCATTCATCAGTCTGATAATGACTGGGAAGAAGCTGTTCCTGAATGTGTTTGTGTGTGTTCAGGCTTCTGTATCTTCTGCCTGATGGAAGAGGTTGCATTATCAGGCTGCGGACGGTCTTCGATGAAGTTAGCAGCCTTGCTGCGGCAACAGGCCATGTAAATGGAGTCCATGGATGGAAGGTTGCCTTCCGCGATAGTTTGGGCTGTGCACAGTGAAACAGTTAGACAGAAAAGTAGAGAGACGGACCAAAATGGAGAGAGTCTTAGAAATGTACAGCATGGAAATAGACCCTTCAGTCCAACTTGTCCATGCTGACCAGATATCATAAATTAATCTAGTTGCATTTGCCAACATTTGGCCTATATCTCCGTAAGTCCTTCCTATTCATATACCAGATGCCTTCTAAATGTTGTAATTGTACCAGCCCCCACCACTTCCTCTGGCAGCTCATTCCATATAAGCACCACCCTCTGCATGAAAAGGTTATCCCTCAGGTCCCTTTTAAATCTTTCCCCTCTCACCTTAAACCTATGCCCCTCTAGTTTGGATTCCCCTACCCTGGGGAAAAGACCTTGGCTATTCACCCTATCCATGCCTCTCATGATTTTATAAACCTCTATAAGGTCACCCCTCAGCCTCCAATGCTCCAGACAAAATAGCCTCAGCCTATTCAGCCTCTCCCTGTAGTTCAATCCTCCAACCCTGGGAACGTCCTTGAAAATCCTCTCTGAACCCTTTCAAGTTTAACGGCATCCATCCTATAGCAGGGAGACCAGAACTGAATACAGTATTCCAATTGTGGCCTAACCAATGTCCTGTAAAGCCACAACATGACCTCCCAACTCCTATACTCAATGCACTGACCAGAGGAATGTACATCGAGACAGACAGAAAAATAGATGGAGAACTAGAGACACAGAGTGAAACGGAGAGACAGGGGAATAGAGAGACTGTAAGACGGTCAGGAATACAGACAGAAAACTACAGAGAGAGACAATACAATAGATAGAAACAAAGAGGAACAGAGAGACATTGATAGAGAGGAATAGAGGCAGTGACATGGATAGACAGATGGAGACAGCAGAAAACTAGAGAGACAGAGTGAAATAGATAGAGAGGAATAGTGAGACAGTAGGATAAAGAAATTGACAGAATGGAATAGATAGAGACAGACAGAGAGATAGAAAAATTGGGATACAGAAAGACAAACAGAATAAGAGAGAAAGAATAAAGGACAAAGACACTTCACATGGAGTGATTGAGAGAGATGGTTGGACAGAGGGAAGCAAATTTAAAAAAACCTCATTTTTCTCAGCGCTGTGGGCTTGGTCCTAATGTTTTTGCTTGATTGATTGAAACAAGATCTGTTTGCTGATCAGATCCGCGCGTTAATAATTAAGCAGTTTCCAGGATATCGGACACATGTCACGGTGAGTATGCAAACTTAAATGTCAGCACCACTCTCGGTGAGTCACTCAACCAAAGAAGCGGCCATTGTTTCGATGACATGGCCCTGGAGAAACCGCATTGGCGGAACCCATCAGGTGTGTCCTGCGCCCTTCCCCGGTCCAATGCTATCAAGTTCATGCACCCTACCTCCTGCTGTCAATTTGAGCAGATGGGTAGATCCATTAAGCCTCTCTACCAAGTTCCCATTAATGTTCTACCCTACTTTTTCCAATGTTAATTTCCCCCGAATTTGATGAAGAAATCTTACAGCGCCGTGAGAGTCCATTCAGCCCATCTGCCCATTAGGCCTCTTTGAAAGAATTACCAAGTAGTTGCACCTGGCCTTTCCCTGCAACTCTGCAAATATTTCCCTTTCAAGTATTGAAAGTTCTCAGAGAAGATTTACAAGGATGTTACCGGGCTTGGAGGGTTTGAGCTATAGGAAGAGGCTGAATAAGCTGGGGCTATCTTCCCTGGAGTCTCAGAGGCTGAGGGGCAACTTTATGGAGGTTTATAAAATCATAAGAGGCATGGATAGGGTGAATTGTGAAGGTCTTTTTCCCTGGGGAGGGGAGTCCAAAACTAGAGGGTATAGGGTTAAGGTGAGAGGGGAAAGATTTAAAAGGGACTTGAGGGGCAACTTTTACCCGCAGAGGGTGGTGCGTGTATGGAATGAGCTGCCAGAATAAGTGGTGGAGGCTGGTACAATTACAACATCTAAAAGGCATCTGGTTGGGTGTATGAATACGAAGGGTTGAGAGGGATATGGGCCAAATGCTGGCAGATGGGACTAGATGAATTTAGGATATCTGGTTGGCGTGGACGAGTTGGACCAAAGGGTCTATTTCCATGCTGTATGTCTCTATGACTGTATGACGCTAAGTATAAATGCAGTTCCGTCTTGAAGTTAAGTTACCAGTGGATCTGCTTCCACTGCCCATTCAAGGTGAATACTAGAGGGTAACAGCCCTCTCTGTCAATTCCCCTCTAGTGCTTTTGCTAATTAACTTCAATATGTTTCTGGTCCTCCAACCTGTATTGCGGTGGCTTAGTGGTTAACACAGCTGCCTCACAGCACTAGAGACCCTGGTTTGATTCCAGCCTCAGGTGACTGTCTGTGTAGAGGTTACACATTCGCTGCGTGGGTTTGATCCCACAGTCCAAAGATGTGCAGGTTAGGTGGATTGGCCACGCTAAATTACCCCATAGTGTTCAGGGCAATGCAGGCCAGATGCAAGGCCAGGCCAGCAATGCAAGGCCAGCCTTGGGAAATGCAGGGTTACAGGGATAGGGCAGGCCTGTGTAGGATGCTTGTCTGAGGGTTGATGTGGACTCAATGGGCTGAGTGGCCTGTTTCCACACTGTAGGGACTCAATGTCCTTAACAACTAAATTGTTCATGAGTTTAAGCACCTCTGCTAAATCTCCCTTTAACTTTCTCTGCTCTCAGGTGAACAATCACGGCTTCTATAGCAAGTGCACTGAGCTGAAGGGTTCTCAACTGAAAGAAAAATAGTTAATTCGGGTTTGTTGGCACTCTGCTGTGCCTCAGGTATGAATTACTCAACAGATAAGGTTATAAATTCTGTGGTTGAGCGGTTGACCCTCCCTTCAGCCTCTCCTACAGAGAATTCACCCTGAAGTAACACAGAGCTGCAGCACTCCAAAAGAGCCACCTTCGCTGTTGTGGCATTTTTAACAAACCGACCATGGCAAAGAGACTCTCTGTTGACTCAGGAGTTTTGCCTGAATTTGTTCTAATGCCTCCGCAGGTGTCACAGAGATGGCCCAGCACTGTCCTCTCACAGGCAGCCGAGCCAAAGCTTACACTGAAACAACAGACATCTTCCAGATCATAATGGCCCAAAACCCAAGAGTATATGCACAAAGATAAAGAGAAATGAAGATAAATGAGGCAGGGGGTGGGGGGGTGGTGGTGTTGGAAGGGGTCAGTGTCAGGAAGTGGGGGGTATAGGGAAGAATTTTTTTTACTGTACTCGGTAAGCCTGGCTGGTCACAGAAATTTAAAAAAGAGGCAGAGGGAGGATAAGAAATTCAGAGATGAATTTTGCCGTTTATCTAAATTCCACTTTCTTCACCCAGTCCCCATGCAGCACAATAAGGAAGCCATTCTTGACCCCTGGTTGCTTACTTCATTGGCTTCTGGGGCAGGAGGCTCCTGAAAGGTAAGGGTCACTGAGACATGAAATGTTAGCTTGCACACTCTCTCTCTCTCTCTCTCTCTCTCTCCACGGATGCTGCCTGACCCACTGTGATCTCCAGCGTTTGTTGCCTTCAGTTCAGATTTTGACATCTGCCGTAATTTGCTCCAACCACGTTGCAACTCTGATTGATCAAACCCCATTTTAATGGTAAACAAATATTTTTCTTCAAAATGTGTATCTTGTAACTTTTGAGGATTCATAGCCTTCTTTGATAAAAGCCTCCAATGAGATACGTCTATCCTTGATTCTCATCATTACTGGTACTTGAGACACCACATTCACGATAAGAATTTTTTTTATAAATGGCTCTTATTATGACTGCCGATCTTTAGTTCATTGTGTTCTGCCCCCAGGGCAGGATATAAAGTAGATCTCACACGTGGGATTCTTCAACCACCAACTAGGGAAGAGTTGGTTACCCATTGAATTCCTCGAAGATTTTATCTTCGTAAACTCCTGGCCATAGTGAACCTGTTTCCAGGCCATGTGGGCCCAGATTTCTAACTGTCTCATCAGGCACTCATTGACCAACTTGATCACATAGGAATACAGGAGCAGGAGTTCCAGCATCCTACCACTTTCTAAGTGAATGGCTTACTCCTCAATTCCCCACAATCCTCTTTCAATCTACACCCCTTGATGCTAAGATGTATGGGTTCTGCCTGTCAACTCTATTTAGGCCCTTAATAATTCCACATATCTCCCAACTAAACCTCCACTCGGCCTTCTCTGATCGAAAGGAAACAGCTCTAATCCTGGCCAGCATTTCCCTCCTAGTCTGCTCCTGGTAACATCTTTGTAATTCTCCCCTTTGTCCTGGTGAGTGTCCACTCCGCTGCAGAATTTCAATTTTTATTTTTACTCGAAGGTTTGACCTGAAGGTGGAAGAATTGACAATCAGCAAAACTTTCTGCCTGATTCACAGACAAGCCCAGTAAAGCTCTCTTACCCCTCCCTGGAAACTTAATTCCCTTTGTATCAATGGTTTCTTCCCTAAGTGAGGCAACTGAGGTGATCGCTGCAGGAGTCTTCATTTCTGGACTCGAGGCATCCAATGCACTGAACGCACATGAAAATCGTGCTGCTTTGTGTACATGAGGAACTGCATGTTTTGATAGCTCTTTCAAACCTTATGCAGCAGGGGGTGGCACAGTGGCTCAGCAGTTAGCACCGCTGCCCCCTGGCACCAGCAACCCGTGTTCAATTCCACCCTTGGGTGACCATCTGTGCAGTGTTTGTACATTCTCCACGTGTCTGTGCAGGTTTCTTCCCACTGTCTAACAATATGCAGGTTGAATGGGTTGGCCATGCTGAGTTGCCTCATAGCATCCAGGGACATGTAGGTTAGGTGGATTGGTCATGCTATAAATTGCCCCATAGTGTGCAGGCTAAACGGATTAGCCAAGGGAAATGCAGGTTTGCAGGGCTAGGGTTGAGGGATGGGTCTGGTTGGGATGGTCTTCAGAGGGTCGGTGTGGACTTGATGGGCTGAATGGGCCTGCTTCCACACTGTAGGGATTCTATGATTCCCTGGAGGCTGGGGGGAGGTCATAAAAATTCATGTCAGTTCTGTCACAAGACGCAGAACAGTGACCTGGTCCAATTGGCTCCCAAACCAAGGGATTGTTTGACAAGAAAGGTGTGAGAGGAAAATCTCCTGTACTCGTTGTCACCTTCATGACACCCTACAGAAATGAATGTGTGGGTGTATGAACTGGGGGGGAAATGATGGATGCTGAAAACCAGAAACAAAAACAGAATATTGCTACGGGAGGAAAAAAAACTCAACAGGTCTGGCAGTATCTGTGGAGAGAAGTCAGAGTTAATGTTTCAGATCTAGTGACCCTTCTTCAGAGCAGTGAAATAATTGGATCTGTCGTCTCTTGGAAGAAGAAGGTGGGGGGTGGTCTTTAAAATGATGAAACATTTTGATCAAGTGGATACAGGGAGCATGTTTCCACTTGTGGTGGGGAAGAGGAGAACTGGAGCCTGTCAATACAAGATAGTAATCCAACAGGGTATTCAGGAAAAACCTCTTCATCCTCGTGAGAATGTGGAACTTGTTCCCATAGGGAGAGGAGGAAACAATAGAATAGATGAATTTAAAGGGAAACCAGACAAGGCTTTGAGGGAGAAGGGGAGAGAGGGTTATAACAATGGATCTGGATGAGGAAACAGGGGAGGGATCTTGAGCGGAACATAAACGCCAGCATGGAGCAGTTGAGCCAAATAACCCATTTGTCTGCAATTTTTTTCAAAACAATTTAATTTAAATTCTCCTCATTAAAATGTGGGGGTGAGGGGACAGTTCCGATATTGCGTCAGCATCAGCACTCTACATCCCAGATACAGTATGGAGTAGATAAGAAATTCATTAAGACCCCTTTGTTGAGTGCAGAATTGTCAATTTATGATCTGTTCACGGTGAGGTAGGTGGACAACACATTTGGTGCTACTTTCACATTTGCAGAAGTGAGCGTTGGTCCATGCATTGCTAGCTGTCTGAGTGCTCAGCAGATGCCTGAGGACCAAGTGCTGGTGAAATTCTCCTCTCAAACACACCCTGTCCCTCTTAAAGAGTAACTATCCTCAGCGGAAGGGATTTACTGGTGGCTTCCTGCACTGTAACTGGCAGAACGTAGGACCTGCACCAATTGAGTACCGTGTGCGGGGAACAGAAGGCAGAGTCCAAGATCCATTGCTACAGCCCTGGAGGCCTTAGTGCTGAGAGTGAACAGACTGAGACAAGTCATGTCTCCACAATAAGGCAGGAGATCCTCAAGGCAAACTGGAGAGGCTGTTTCTCCTGTGGGAGAGCCTAGGACCAAAGGACATCTTCTCAGCACAAGGCCTACTTAAAACAGAGATGAGGAGGAATTTCTTCTCTCAACAGGGTAGTGCATCTGTGGAATTCTTTACCACGTAGGGGTGTCAATGTTGGATTGTTTAATGTATTCAAGGCCGAGATAGACATTTTTAACCAATAAAGGAATCAAGGGTAGTGGGGAAAATGCAGGACAATGGAGTTCAGGATTATCAGATCAGGCGTGATCTCATAGAGTCATACAGCATGGAAACAGTCCAAGTTGACTATAATCCCAGCCTAAACTAGTCCCACCTGCCTGCTCCTGGCCCATATCCCTCCAAACATTTCTTATTCATGTATGTATCCAAGCGTCTTTTAAACGTTGCAGCCGTTCCCACATCCACCACTTCCTCTGGAAGATCATTCCACTCACGAGCCACTCTCTGTGTAAAAAAAATTGCCCCTCATGTCTTTTCTAAATCTTTATCCTCAAAAATATACCACATAGTCTTGAAATCCCCAACCCTAGGGAAAAGACACTTGCCTTATCTATACCCCTCATAATTTTAATAAACCTCTATAAGGTCACTTCTCACTCATTGACTAGAGGAGTAGACTCGCTGGGCTGAATGGCCTGCTTCTGCTACTAGGTCTAATGGTCAAGGGCCGATGGAACTGAGAGTAGATGACCAGGGAGGGTTAACTTGGTCTTGAAGACATGGCAGCAGTGCATCAAGATGTTCAATGACCTCACGCAGTTGGTCAAGGTCAGTGAATGCATCTTCAAAGAGCACATGTACCTATCATATCACCAAGACCTTAGTCTAACATCCAGGCACCATGCACCCTCTGACCCTCACACACAGACCAATGGGACTAGCTTCACACCAACCCCACTTATCTTGAGTTACTCAGCAGTTCAGCCAAACACTGTGGTGACAGGGCCATCGATGTTCTACACTCTCACTTCAGTCAAAGGTGACCCATAACCAGCAGGACAGGAGAATAATCAAAGTAACAATAAACATACCTTGTGTATCTGAAGGACATGATCCTCAGCATTACGGGAGTCAGCTGCAAGGGGTTAGATACAGAGGAAAACTCCCTCTACACTGTCTCAATCAACCATTCCCAAGATGTGGGCAGCACAGGGTTAGATACAGAGTAGAACTCCCTCTGATCTGACCCCATCTAATACTCCCAGTACGGGGACAGGCATGGATTAGATGTTGACCCACACAGATCTGCAACCTTTCCTTATCACTATTGGGCAAGGACAGGGTCCAATTTCGCCCAGTGAGATTCCACAATAAAGTGACAGGAAGGATTCCAGAGTAAATGCTGCTGTTTGTGAATATGGTGCTCAAGACAGTGCAGGATTGAAGAAGGTTCCGGAGACAGGTTCGGAGTTACTGAGGGGGGTCTCAGAGACAGTGTTAGAGTTACCGAGGGGGGTCTCAGAGACAGTGTTAGAGTTACGAGGGGGGTTCAGAGACAGTGTTAGACTTACTGAGGGGAGTCTCAGAGACAGTGTTAGAGTTACTGAGGGGGGGGTCTCAGAGACAGTGTTAGACTTACTGAGGGG
>JAHRHZ010000092.1:8918130-8946539 GCA_024137785.1 Ginglymostoma cirratum | reverse complement strand
ACACTCCCAGGGCAGGGACAGCACAGGGTTAGATACAGAGTAAAGCTTCCTCTACACCGTCCCCATCAAACACTCCCAGGACAGGGACAGCATGGGGTTAGATACAGAGTAAAGCTTCTTCTACACTGTTCCCATTGAACACTCCCAATAATATACAGCACATGGTTAAATATGGAATGAAACTCCTACTTATGTATTTTCTCCTCGCTAACCAGGGCCCTAGGGATTAATATGCTGTTCCAGAAATGTCCAAATCAAACACTCGCAGGACAGGTACAGTGTACAGTTAGATACAGAGTAAAGCTCCCTCTATCCTGCTCCTATCAAGGTCTCACAGTGTAGAAGTAGCACGAGATGTGAAAGTCATCCACTGTCTGCATCAGTCCTCCTGTGAGATTACAAAAGACAGCTTTACAACTTGATGCAAGAAACTAAAGCCCATGCAACCACGTAGGCAGCGTTGAATGTTTGGACCAGATTTGAGACGCACTGCGAAGGTGACGGGACAGATTCTGGCCTGTGAATGAATGCCCCTCATAACCTGGGCTTGTGAATCTCCCTCGGGCTCACTGAAGACTCTGAGTCACCCAGTGCTTTTAGCATTCATGACCATGCAAATGAAACACTCTCAGGTGTGCAGCTAAATCTCCACTGGAAACAGACGTCCCCACCCATAACTGCACAATACCTATCTGTCTCTTACACTCAGCGCCTCTGAATTAATTTGAAACTATGGAGACATCATCCAGGAACGGAATGAATTAAACAGCCCGGCGTACTCAAGTGTTGTAAGCTAGAAAGAGAATTTCATTTATATAGTGCTTTTCACATCCCAAAGTGTCTTACAGCCAATGAAGTACTTTCAGTCACCGTCATCCTGTTGGAAGTGCAGCATTCGAATGTGCACAGCAAGATCCCAAGGACACCAATGTGATGATGATCAGATCCTTTTTTTTTACACTGAATGAGGAACAAATATTGTATCAGAGATAAAAGGTACTGCCGATGCTGGAGAATCCGAGATAACAAGCATGTGGCTGGATGAACACAGCAGGTCAAGCAGCATCATAGGAGCAGGAAAACTATGAAGGGTTTAGGCCCGAAACGTCAAGTTTTCCTGCTCCTATGATGCTGCTTGACCTGCTGTGTTCATCCAGCCCCATGCTTGTTATCGAGGAACAAATATTGGCCAGGTCTCCAGGGGGACTCCCATCCTCTTCCTCAAAATACATCGAGGATCTGTAACAAAGAAAGATAGGAAGGTGCAAAATTAGAACAACAGGAGATGGTTTGGCACCTCATGCCTGCTGTGCTGTTCCAGATCATGGCTGATGTTCGTACCTCAATGCCATTTACCTACTCGACCCTTCATGACCCTTGATATCTCTAAAACCTCAAAATTTGTCGATCTCTGCCTCTAACAATGGACAACGAGGAAGCAGACGAGGTCATAGTTTAACATCAAAAAATATTGCTAGTAGAGACAGTGGGGGCTGGTACAATTACAACATTTAAAAGGCATCTGGATGGGTAGATGAATTGGAAGGGTTTACAGGGATATGGGCCAAATGCTGGCAAATAAGACTAGATTAATTCAGAATATCTGGTCAGCATGGGCGAGTTGGACCGAAGGATTTTTTTCCGTGCTGCATATCTGTATGAGTCTATCTGAAAAAGAAGAACGTACAGGTTCACAGGAGAAAGCAGGAGGGTGACACTAAATGTTATGCTCATTCAGAGAGCCAGCGCAAGACCTGATGGGCCGAATGCCCTCCTTTTGCACTGTAACAATGCAGTGATTGTTTTTGCGTTGACAGACGTTCGGATTTTACAGCAGTCCAACAATTTAAAAGTCACTTTTATTGATTCATTGCATATTTCTTTGAGAGTGAATTCAAACTATCATGATGGGAATTGAACTCACATTCTGTAAAGTGGCTGATGAACTTAAGGACCATATTAGTGGAGCTAACGCCATTGGGAAGAACAGGGGTGGGATACAAATCCCATTTCATTACTAACTGATTAGGGTCCTGAAGGACAATGTGGGATGTACGTTAGAGGGTGTGGACATTGCTCTTTTAAGCAATATTTGCAGTCTCAGAGCCTTGCTATCTCCTGGCCATGGGGTTTTGTAGCCAAGCTACCAGCTGGCACATGGCCAGTCACTAGGTATGAGTCACAACACAGAGGCTCACACCGAACAATAGGCCACTTCAAAAGCACCCGATCCAAAACACAGCAGTTGACAAGATATCAAGCAAAGATTGAAGGAGAGATTGTCAAAATACTTAGCCCATCCTCCCACCACCACTGTCACCCATTCACTCGATCCCCATCATTTCCAAATCACCAGCTGTTTATTACGCTCCACTGGGACCATATTCCTGCTCCAGGTCAGATTTTGCGAAATAGAATCCATTTAGGTAACCTATTCTCTTCCAGATCTCATTTGGCAGAAGCTCTGGAACAATATTTGTCGGGGTCTCTCCAAAGAGACTGTCTCCTCTTATTCTGCGGCTGGCCTGCGATTTCCCCTATTCCAGATGGGGCTCAGCCAGGTCTTGTTGGAGTTTATAATTGACCATTCCTTTTTCCATTCCCAGGTGCCATGGTTTATCCTTTTTTTTTCCGAAACTGGTTTCTCTGGAATGTCTCAATCAGGTTCTAGATTCGATTATGCACCCCAGTCTGAGACTAGGCAAAAAGCCGCAGAAACCTATGAAGCTGAACTGAAACCATTGTTTCCGGTGACTGCTCCACACTCCGTTCCCATTACCTGGCAACAGTCAAAGATTAATTCAAATTTCAGCCCGGAATGAGCTTTTCATCTTGTAGCTGTACCTTTACTAGCAGCCTCTTATCCACCAGCATCACCAGACTTTCCTCTTTCCTCACCTCATCTGCTGCCGAATTTCTCATTCCATAAAATATCCATAGAACCCCTGCAGTGTGGAAACAGGCCCTTCTGCCCAACAAGTCCATACCGATGCTCAGAGCATCCCACACAAATCCATTTCCCTGTAACCCATCTAATCTACACATCCCTGAACACTACGGGCAATTTAGCATCTTCAATCCACCCTAACCTGCACATCTTTGGACTGTGGGAGGAAACCGGAGCACCCGGAGGAAACCCATGCAGACACGGGGAGAACATGCAAACTCCACACAGACAGTTGCCCGAGGGGGAATCGAACACGGGCACCTGGCGCTGTGAGGCAGTCACTGCGCTGCGCTTTTCATGCCTTTGTTCTAGACTTGAATATTCCAATACATTGTGTCTAATATTCTATTAACTTAATTGAAATCATCTATAACACCAAGTCCCAGCTCCCATCAACCCCTGCACTCGTTGACTTAAATTCGTTCCCAGTCAAGCAATGACTTGGTTGTAAAATTTTCTTCTTTCTTTGCAAATCCCTCCCCATTCTTTATCTCTGTAATCGCTTCAGTCCCACAACCCCCCAATTTCTCTGCACCTCTGGTTCTTGTATGTCCCCGATTTTAATCGCTGTAACGCTGTCAGATTACTAGATGCATAGATAGGATTGATGGTCAGAAACTCTTTTCTTTCCCCCAGTGTTGAAATGTCTAATACTAAGGGGTGTGCATTTAAGGTGAGAGGGGAATACTTCAAAGGAGATGTGAGGGGCAAGTTTTTTCACACAGGAGAGTGGCAGGTGCCTGGAACGCACTGCCAGGGGTAGTGGTGGAGGCAGATACTATAGGGGGCTTTTAAAGGGCTTTTAGATAAGCACATGTATGTGAAAGGACTGGAGGGATATGGACCAAGGACAGGCAGAACGGATTAGTTTAATTTGATGTCATGTTCAATGCAACATCATGGGCCGAAGAAGGGTCTGAAGAAGAGTCCCGACACGAAACATTAGCTTTCCCGCCCCTCTGATGCTGTCTGGCCTGCTGTGTTCCTCCAGCTCCACACTGTGTTATCTCTGACTCCAGCATCGGCAGTTCTTACTATCTCATCATGGGCTGAAGGGCCCGCTCCTATGCTGTATTGTTCTGAGTTCTAGAACATAGAACATAGAACATTACAGCGCAGTACAGGCCCTTCAGCCCTCGATGTTGCACCGACCTGTGAAACCAATCTGAAGCCCATCTAACCTACACTATTCCATTATCATCCATATGTTTATCCAAAGACCACTTAAATGCCCTTAAAGTTGGTGAGTCTACAACTGCTGCAGGCAAGGCATTCCATGCCCTTACTGCTCTCTGAGCAAAGAATCTACCTCTGACATCTGTCCTATATCGATCACCCCTCAATTTAAAGCTATGTCCCCTCATGCTAGCCATCACCATCCGAGGAAAACGGCTCTCACAGTCCACCCTATCCAATCCTCTGATCATCTTGTATGTCTCTATTAAGTCACCTCTTAACCTTCTTCTCTCTAATAAAAACAGCCTCAAGTCCCTCAGCCTTTCCTCATAAGACCTTCCCTCCACACCAGGCAACATCCTGGTAAATCTCCTCTGCACCCTTTCCAATGCTTCCACATCCTTCCAATAGTGCGGCCACCAGAACGGTACGCAATACTCCAAGTGCGGCCGCACCAGGGTTTTGTACAGCTGCAACATGACCTCACGGCTCCGAAACTCAATCCCTCTAACAATAAAATCTAACACACCGTACGCCTTCTTAACAACCCTATCAACCTGGGTGGCAACTTTCAGGGATCTATGCACATGGACACCGAGATCTCTCTGCTCGTCCACACTACCAAGAATCTTACCATTAGCCCAGTACTCTGTATTCCTGTTACTCCTTCCAAAGTGAATCACCTCACACTTTTCCACATTAAACTCCATTTGCCACCTCTCAGCCCAGCTCTGCAGCTTATCTATGTCCCTCTGTAACCTGCAACATCCTTCCGCACTATCAACAACTCCACTGACTTTAGGGTCATCCGCAAATTTACTAACCCATCCTTCTATGCCTTCATCCAGGTCATTTATAAAAATGACAAACAGCAGTGGCCCCAAAACAGATCCTTGCGGTACACCACTAGTAACTGAACTCCAGGATGAACATTTCCCATCAACCACCACCCTCTGTCTTCTTACAGCTAGCCAATTTCTGATCCAAACCGCTAAATCACCCTCAATCCCATGCCTCCGAATTTTCTGCAATAGCCTACAGTGGGGAACCTTATCAAACGCTTTACTGAAATCCATATACACCACATCAACCGCTTTACCCTCATCCACCTGTTTAGTCACATTCTATGGTGACAGCCTAGGCTCTAAGGTCTGAATATTCCCTCTCTAAACTTCTCCGTCTCTCTCGCTCTCTCTCCCATTTCTTCCTTGAAGAGATTTCTTATTACAGACCCCTTCCTGGCCATCCTAACTAAGATCCTCTTACGTGGCTCAGTGTCAAACTTTGTTTCATAATCCTCCTGCAAAGCATCTTGGGAATTTTATTATGGGGCGCTATACAAATACATGAGTTGTTGTTAAAAACATTGAAGCCTACTCTTCCAAAGGAGCAAAAAAAAGGGGGACAGGGCCAGGAACTTGCTGCTAATTGCTCATTGTACCTGTCTGACCATTAACAGCCAGAAGGCCTCTCTGAATGAAAATACTGTGCAGAATGAAACTCACGAGTAGCTTGCCAACTCCTTCCAGTTATATCTCGGCCTTGTGAATGCGCATCATTGTCGGCCTTTTCTTGGAGGCTTGACAGAAGTTTCCTTAGCCACGTGTTGTGTGGCTAAACCTGTTTCTGCCAATTCCCAAGCTTGCTCTCCTGGCACGTAGGGTCGGGAAACTGTTGATTCCTTCAGATTCCGATGGAATTCTGAGAGGATGTTTCCCTTTGTAAGAGAGACTAGAACTCAGGGATACAGTTTTAATAGTGAGAAGGTCTTGCATGATCTTCAAGAGGGAGATGAGGAGGATTTTTCCCTCTCAGAGGGAGAGTCTGTGCAGCTCTCTTGCCCAGAGAAGAGCAGAGGGAATTGGATTTAGTTAAAACTGAGTTATTAACTAGGTTTTTGACAGATAAAGGGTCGAAGGCTATGGTGCGCAAAAGGGAAAGGGGATTTAAGATCTTAATCAGGTCAACCAAAGAGCATAGGAACAGAAATAGCCCATTCAGCTCATCGAGCCTACTCCTCCATTTAACAAGATCATGGCTGATTGAACATTTCAAAGCCTATTACCCACATTATTCCCTTTACACTATTGATAACCAGACATTTCTCTGCCTCTAGAGTCATAGAGTCATATAGAGCAGAAACAGACCCTTTAGTTCAACTCTTCCATGCTGACCAGGTATCCCAAACTGAACTAGTCCAATTTGCTTGCATTTTTCCCATATCCCTTTAAACCTTTCTTGTTCACGGGCCTGTCCAAATATCTTTTAAATGCTGTCATTGTACCAGCCTCCACCACTTCCTCTGGCAGCTCATTCCATACACGCACCACCCCCATGTGAAAAAAATCACCCCTCACGTCCCTTTTAAATCTTTACCTTCTCATGTTGAACCTATGCCCCTCTAGTTTTGGACTGCCCCCATCCTAGGAAAATGGCCTTGGCTATTTGCCCCATCCATGCCCCTCATGATCCTACAAACCTCTATAAGCTCACCGCTCAGCCTCCGACGCTCCAGGGAAAATAGCCACAGCCTATTCAGCTTCTCCCTGTAGCTCAAACCCTCCAAACTTGGCAACGTGCTTCTGAAGAAGGGTCTAGGCCTGAAATGTCAGCTTTCCTGCTCCTATGATGCTGCTTGGCCTGCTGTGTTCATCCAGCTCCACACCTTGTTATCTAACATGCTTGTAAATCTTCTTTGAACTCTTTCAAGTTTCACAACATCCTTCCTATAGCAGGATGACCAGAATGAATCACTGATTGATATTTTGCAGACTTCTGGGATAAAGAATTCCAAAGGTTTACAAAGTTCCAAGTAAAATAAAAATTCTTCTCATCTTGGGCTTTAATGGCAACACCTCCCCCTCTCCAACTTGTTTTAATTTGTGCTCTCTGGTTCTGGACTCTCCAATTAGGGCGGAACATCTACTCAGTCTATCCCTTTAAGTATTTTGTAAGCTTCAGTGAGCTCACCTCTTGTCCTTCAAAACTCTAGAGAGTATGGGCCCATCTCCCTTGACAAGACAGCCCATGAAACAAGTCTGGTGAGTCTTCATTGCGTTTGGTCTATGAGAATAACACCTTTGCTGAAATAAAGAGACCAAAAATTGCAGACAGTACCTCAGGTGCGGTCCATTCAAGCTTCTGCACAATTGAAGCAAGACCTAAACACTCCTTTACTCAATAAAAGTTACCACTGCAAGAGGATCCCTAATAGGTTGCTGCACCTGTATGCTAGCCTTTGGCGATTTATTGACAAAGACACCTTAGTCCCCTTGTACCTCGACACTTTCTAAACTCTCACCATTTAAGAAATACTCCACACATCTGCTCTTCCTACTGAAATGGATAACCTCTCATTTTCCACATTAATTTCCATCTGTCGTGATTTTGCCCAAACACTAAGACTGTCCAAATCCTCCTGGAGCCACTTTACATCTTCCTCACATGCAAATTTCCACTGAGCTTTGTATCATCCACAAACTTGGAAACATTACATTTGGTTCCCATGTTCCAATCATTGGTATATATGTACCTGTAGAAGCTTTACAGCTCATTTTGTTTTTGCTAGATTGGTATTCTATTCTTGGGGCCCCAATTATTGATCCTTGCAGTCTCCCACAAATCGCAGCCTGCCAACATGAGAATAATCCGTTTACTCCCACTCTCTGGTTTATCTGTTAGCCAATCCCTCATGTATATCAATACATTACCTCCTATCCCACATGCTGTAATTTTGCTAACCACATTCTCTATGGGAACCTTAACAAAAGCCTTCTGAAAATCCAAACATACTACATTCTTCGTTGCCCCTTTACCCACTTTGTTAGCAACCTCTTCAAAATACTCCAACAAGTTGATTTTCCATTCACAAAGCCAATCAGATCATCTTTATCTAAGTATTTACTTATCGTGTCCTTGACAATAGATTCTAGCACTCCTGTTGTAAGGCTGACAGGTTTTTTTTTCCCCTTGGTCCTTCTTTAAACGCTGGGCTGATATTTACAAGCTTCCAATCTGCAAGGATCCTTCCAGATCCTATAAAATTTTGGAAGATATTCACCAATGCACGGACTATCTCTACAGCCACTTTCTTCAAAACTCTGGGATATCGACCATCAAGGCCTGGGAACCTATTAACTTTCAACCCTATTAATTTCTCCAGTACAACCTTCTTACTTACTAATATTAACTTCATTCAACTGCTCATTTTCATCACTCAGATCTCTACTTCTAAGAGATTCCTTATAACTTCCTCAGTGAAAACAAACACATTTAGCTTCTCTGCCATTTCCTTATTCCTAATTATAAATTTTCCTGACTCTGCTTTTCATAGTCCATTACCTGTCTTGGAGAAATATCAGCTTTTTATGTACCTGTAGAAGCTTTACAGCTCATTTCTTTTTTGCCAGGTATGTATTCTATTCTTCCCTTATTAGTTTCTGCGTCCTCCTTTGATGTTTTCTAAAAACTTTCCGGTTCTCACATTTACTGCTATTTCTGGGCAGTTTATAAGCCACTTCTTTCAATCTCATACAATCCCTGACTTTCTTTGTCAGCCTCAGTTCACTTATTTCCTGAAGGAGTGCATAGTTACTGTAAGCCATGTCATAGTTCTTTAAAGATTATCCACCTTGCTTTCATAATTATCCTGATCCAACTTTAACACAGAAACTAAAACAGAAATTGCTGAAGAAAGCTCAGCAGGTCTGGCAGCATCTGTGGAGAGAAATCAGACTTAACGTTTCGTGGCCGGTGATGAACTTTAACACCGCATTGACATTTTTTAAACATCATGTCATATCACATTGTGGTTGCTCTCCCTAAAGGCTATTTTACAGCAAAATAATTGATTCTCCCTTTTTAATTACATAATACTAGATCTAAAATAGCCTGTTCTTCCATTGGGTCCTCAACTTATCGCTCCAACACACTCCAGGAGTTCATCCTTTACAGCTTTAATGTTACACTATATGCAGATTGAAGTCATCCATAACTGGGTTCCCCACGCTACGTGCTTCTCTCATCTCCTGATTAATACCATGCCCCGCACTACCTACAAATAATTCCAAAAATGTCTGTATTTTGATGCTCTTTCATAACACTACCCAAACAGATTTGACACATTATTCTTCTAATTTGGGATCGTGCCTTACCAATCCCAGTCCATCCTTTATTTTCAGTGCAACTCCACTGTTGTCTGTCCTTCCTAAACCTCAAATTTCCTTGAATACTCTGTTCCTAGTCCTGGTCACCTTGCAGTCATGTCTCTATAATGATCCTCCCAGAAGGGTTGCTCGACTCAAAATATTAACTCTGATTTCTCTCCACAGATGCTGCCAGGCCTGCTGAGTTTTTCCAGCAATTTCTGGATTTTCTTTCGATTGCTTGAGGCTACCAACAGATACCAACATTAACGGCTTCTAACCAGACTGAGCCAGGAATCAGGCAGACAATTACTATGCCTACAAAAGCAGTTGAGCCCTGGGAGCTGTATAATCACTAAGTCACTCCTGATTCCCCAGAACTGTCCATCATCTACAAGGTAAGGGTCAGGAAAGAGATAGAATATTTCTCATTTGCCTGGCTCCAACCAACTGAACAAAAGAACCCATCCACTATCTTTAACATCAACACTCTCTGTGGTGGTTTTTTTTTTCCCCTTTATTCATTAGCAGGCTGTGGGCATCACTGTCCAGGCCAGCATTTATTGCCCCATCCCTAATTGCCCAGAGGGCAACCACATTGCTGTGGGTCTGGAGTCACATGTAGGCCCAGACCAGGTAAGGATGGCAGTTTCCTTCCCTAAAGGACATTAGTGAACCAGATGAGCTTTTCCAACAATTGACGATGGATTTATGGTCATCATTAAATTCTTAATTCCAGACACTTTTATTGAATTCAAATCCCACCAACTGCCATAGTGGGATTCGAACCCAGGTGCTCAGAATGAGTCTCTGGATTAACAGTCCAGTGACAATACCATTAGGCCATTGCCTCCCCTTATGTATATCATTGTGTATCACCTACAAGATGTACTGGAGCAACATAACCAGGTTTGACTGGCATCTCATTCCAACTTTGCCTGGAAGATCAAGAACCGCAAGTGCATGGGAACACCAGCTCCCATCCAAACCACACGCCATCCTGACTTGGAACCATATCAGCATTCCGTTGCTGTCACTGGGTCAAAATCCTATGACTTCCCTCCCCGACACCCCTGTGGGGACATACCTGGAGGTTCAAGAAGGCAGCTCACCACCATTTTCTCAGCAGCAACTAGGGATGGGCAATGAATGAAAAATGGTCCCAGCCAGTGAAGCCCACATCTCACAAGTGAATAAAAAAGACTAAAATCACAGGTTGGATGCTGAGAGACGGGATCCCCCTGGCTGGAGGATTTGGAACAACATGGCACCATTTCAGGATAAGGAGTTGGCCACTTATGGCAGGGATGAGGATAAACCTCTTCAGTCAGAAGGCTGCAAGTTGTTATCCTAGAGATCTCTGGAGCCTCAGTCAAAAAGCACATTCAAAACAGGGAGATAATTTCATGGTAGTAATGTCGCTGGGCCAGTAGCGCAGAATGGAAAATAACGCTCTAGAGACGTGGGTTCAAATTTGAATCAAGGGTTACAGGAAGAAGGCAGGAGAATGGGCACTTCATTTCAGCTCTGATGAAAAGTCACCTGGACTCGAAACGTTAGCTTGCTCTCTCTCCATGGATGCTGCCTGACCTGTTGTGGTCTCCAGCATTTGTTGTTTTCAGTCAAGAAACATATCAGCCTTGATTGAATGGTGCAGCAGATTCGATGGGCCAAATAGCCTACTTCTGCTCCTACATCTTACGGTCTTATAGAGATTGATAGATCCTTAGGTATCAAGGTTACAGGGATAGGATGGGAATTGATGGAAACGTTTGACAATGATCTCATTGACTGGCAGAGCAGGGCTGAGGGAGCGAAGGACCTACTCTTATTTCCTACATCCATATCATGGAGGAAGAGTAGGGATAGCAGGGCTCATCTCATCACTGAAGCTTGTGGCTTGACACAGTCTGCAATCGCCTTTACCTCTTCCTTTCAAATAAAGGAATAATCCTTTAATCCAGTAGATGTCCCACAGCACGTCAGCACTGTTTGTCTTTGTGTCAGTGCCAAGAAAAATCACCTGATCGAATGATTCAGCACCAATGGGCCCTTCCTGTGTGGCTGTTAACTCCAAAAATAATAACCCTTCAACATCGGCGTTATGTTTTAAGCGTGCACAAGCTAGCTTGCTCTTTCCCAAATCCTGGGTGGTTGGAGGTGCCTCTCTGTTACGAATTCTCATGTTTCCGCCAGAGGCAACATAAAGACAAGGAGATGTCTGAGTGCTCATTTCTTTCTGGGTGATGGCTTCAGTATTCGATACTGCAGGGTACTTGAACAAGAAACTGAAAGTGTATTAGGTGCAGATAGCACATGTATAGCAAATTGCCACTCCCTCCATTAACACTTTCTTAGTTATAGAGTCATAGGGTCATTCAGCACAGAAACAGGCCCTTTCGTCCAACTTGTCCATGCCGACCAGATACCCTAAATTAATCTAGTCCCACTCGCCAGCATTTGACCCATATCCCTCTAAATCGTTTATAGAATCCCTAAGTGTGGAAACAGGCCATTTGGCCCATCGAATCCATACGAACCCTCCAAAGCGAACTGCCCTATCCTCATAAGCCCATATTTCCCATGGCTAATCCACCTAGCCGGCACACCACTGGACACAATGGACAATTTATCATGGTCAATCCACCCTAACCTGCACATCCTATTCACATATGCATCCAGATACCTTTTAAATGTTGTAATTGTACCAGCCTTCACCACTTCCTCTGGTGGCTCGTTTCACACACGCTCCACCCTCTGCATGAAAATATTGCCCCTTAGGTCCCTTTTAAATTTCTCCCCTCTCACCTTAAACCTATCCCGTCTAGTCTTGAACTCCCCTACCCTGGAACTATAAAGCCTTGGCTATTCACCCTATCCATGCCCCTCATCATTTTATAAACCTCTACAAGTTCACCCCTCAGCCTCCAACTCTCCAGGGAAAGTAGCCCCAGCCTATTCAGACTCTCCCTAGAGCTCAAACCCTCCAATCCTAGCAACGTCCTTATAAATTTCTTTTCAAGTTTAACATCTTTCTTAGAGCAGGAAGACAAGAATTGAACACAGCATTCCAAAAGTGGTCTAACCAATGTTCTGTACAGCCGCAACATGACCCTCCCAACTCCTATAATCAATGCGCCGACCAATAAAGGTTAATTCTGATTTCAAGTGTGTTCTTCCAACCTGAAATATGGCAACGTCTAATGCAGTGGACACGAAACCACAATAGCCTCAGCTAGCATGCTTTTGCTGTTCTCTGGAAGGAAGATGTAGTTGGATTCCTCTGCAGCTTGCTCCTGGTCTCACTTCCCACAGGCTGGTGACCTGGTGGTCAATGAGGGGGAAGGTTGACAATGTATCACTCTCCCAGTGGCCTCCAACCATCATTAGCTCTTGATCAGTGCTCAGCAAGAGAGGGGCCTAATGGCAGCTCAAGGATAATGAAAGCCCAGAGGGAGTGCAATGCACCTGCCCAGGATCTGGGCTGCTGACCATTCAGCCCCTCTGCTGTGACTGGAATTGCAAAGATGCTACCAAAGAAATCGAGGCTCCAACCGACCCCTGACATCCAACTGGCCAGAGATTTCAGCAACGCTGCGATCAGCTTTGTGAAATTGTAGCAGCTCCATGCTGGTCGTGTCAGACCAGCTGCCTACATCACCTGTTCCTGTGTCTGCCATTTCTGAAAAGTAGCAAAGAAAAACTAATGAGAAAAGTTGTGGCTCTTTTGATTGGTAAGTGACTCAAGCTCTTCTCTGTCCTTCCCCTATCTTCCATTGGAATGAATTGATTTGATTTTGATTTGATTTATTATTGTCACATGTACCTAGGTACAGTGAAAAGCTTTGTTTTGCATGCACTACAGGCAGATCATAACATACAAAGATCGTACGGTGATAGAGCAGAGCGAGGAATACAAAGTTGTGGCTGCAAAGAATGTGAACGATTTTAACAGACTTGGCATTGAGGTTTAAAAGCGCAGAGCGATTGTAAGAAATGTGAGAATAAGATTTGCTGTAGAGAGCTCGCAGAGAGTTGCCCTGTGTTGGTGCCACCTTGAATAAACAAATTGTCTAAAAGGCCCCTCTCAAATTCCCATGTGTTCTAGCATATTGCACCAGACCTAGAACGCAGGTGGGTTGCCCAGGTGTTAGTCCTTATGGAAATAACTCCCCAGAGTCATACAGCACAGAAAAAGACCCTTTGGCCCATTGAGTCTGTGCTAGTCAAAAACAAGCACGGAACTAATTGTAATTCTAACGTCATTTTCCAGCACTTCGCCCCTAAAACCGTGTATGTCTTGGCATTGCAAGGGTACATCTAAATACTAAACATTTTGGTTAACAGCTGAATTAATTGCACCTGGGAATGATCATATTCCATTCTTTTATCGATTCTTAGGATGTGGGTACTGCAGATAGGCTTTTGCTGCCCATCCCTATTACCCTTAAAAAACAGCAGTCTGAACCACTGGAGTCCATGGACAACCACAGTGCTGTTACGGAGAGAGTTGGACCCAGCGACGCTGAAGGAATGCCGATGAATTTCCAAGGGTTAGTGGCCAGGAGGGGACCTTGCAAGGTGTGGTGCTCCCATGTATCTGCTGGACTTGTCCTTCTAGATGGTATAGATTTCAGGTTTGGAAGGAAGAGGCTCAGCTGTAGTGCATCTGTTAAAGGATGAACAACGCACAGCGTGGAAATTCTGGAAAATCCCCTGCTCTGGCTAACAAAAACGAAATAATATAGAATACCAGAGTTCTCATGAGAGGTCACTGACATGAAATGTTAACTCTACTGCCCACTCTACAGATGCTGCCAGCAGTTCTTTGAAGAGGGAAGTTTGAAAACATTTCTAAGCTCAGAACTGTGGAGCTCTCTTCCTCAAACAACAATTGATGCTGGGTCAATTATTAATTTTAAATCTGAGACCAATAGATTTTTAGTTAAACCCAAGGTTAAGGGATAGGCTGCAAACGTGGGTGTACAGAGTTAGGTCACAGACCTGATATGACCTCACTGAATGGCAGCGGGGTGGGGTGGTTTGCTGAGCGGCCTCTTCCCATTCTGACATTCCTATGTAAATAAAGAGAGCAAAAGTGATGAGATACAGGTTAATAATCCCATAAATAAAGAAAATCACACACTGCAATTCATTCCTAGAAGGTTGGAATTGGAAAACGAAGAGGTTGTATTGCATAGAGTCAAAGATATTCACTTCTTATGCTTAGATCGTAATAAATAGGAACAGGTTGAGGCCATTCAGCCCCTTGACCCTGCTCTGTCATTCAATAGATCGTGGCTGATCCAACATTCCTCACGCCCACTTTCCTGCCCTTTTCCCTGTAACCCTTGATTTTCCCGATTGATCAAGAATCTATTTCAGCCTTGAATATACGCAAGGACTCTGCCCCCCACAGCTCTCTGTGGCAAGGAGTTCCAAAGACTCACAACCCTCTGAGACAACAGATTCCACCACATCAATCTGTGCGGAGTTTACACATTCTCCCCATGGACTGTGTGGGTTTCCTCCGGGGGCTCCATTTTCCTCCCACAGTCCAAACAGTTGCAGGTTAGGGCAGATTGGGCGTGCTAATTTACCCCATAGTGTCCAGGGATGTGCAGGCTGGGTGGGTTAGCCATCGGAAATGTAGGGTTACAGGGATAGGGTAGAGGGAGGTAGGTCTGGGTGGGATGCTCGGAGGGTTGGTGTGGGCCTGATGGGCCGTATGGCCTTTCCACACTGTGGAGTTTCTATGATTTTATTCTATGATCTCAGCCTTCAATTGGCGCCTCCTTATCCTGAGACTACGACTCTTAGCCCGCACTAGCGTCTACTGTGAATATCTTTGGCTCTATGCTGAAAGGGAAATCAAGGCAGTGTAAAATTATACTCTAGAACTGAGAGGTTCTGTCTGTCGGGAAAGATGAAGTAAGTTGGGGTTCCTTTCTGTAGATGTGACAGACTAAGGAGTGAATGTAGAGAGGAGTTTCAGATCACAAAACACTCACATGCTAGAACTAGGGAGGCATTAATATAGCATAGCCACGAATGAATCCAATTGGGAATTCAGGAGCAAATAATCCTTTACCCAAGAAAGTGGTGCTAATCTGGAGCTCCCTGTCTCAAGGAATTATTGAAGGAAATAACACAGGTACATTCAATTGTGGAACTATATAAACACATGACGGAGAAGATTATATAAATAGGGTGGAATTAGAGAGGAATTTATAGCTTGGAAGGAGGCCATTCAGCCCTTTGGCTGACAGGTATCCCAGCCCAATCCCATTCCTCCCAGTTTGAGGCAAATATCCAAGTTCTTTTGAAATGTGGGGAAGGTTTTTGCCTCTGCCACTCTTTCTGGCAGTGAGTTCCATTTCCGACCACCTTCCCCTCTACCCCCAACCATCAACTTCAGTATCTTCTGGGTGAGAGAAAGAAAAGTTACCCCTTGAATCTTCAAAAATTCACCTAGAGTCATAGAGTCACACGGCACGGAAACAGACCCTTCAGTCCAACCAGTCTGTGCCGACCATAATCTCAAACTAAACCAGTCCCACCTGCCTGCTCCTGGCCCATGTCCATCCAAACATTTCCTATCCTCATACTTATCTAAATGTTTTTTAAACATTGTAACTGTACCCTAATCCACCACTTCCTCTGGAAGTTCAGTCCACACACGAAGCACCCTCTGTGTAAAAAAAAATTGCCCCTCATGTCTTTGTTAAATCTCACTCCTCTCACCTTAAAAATGTGAGCCCTAGTTCCTCCATCTTAGGGAAAATACAACTACCATTAACTCTATATCCCTCATGATTTTATAAGTTCACCCCTCAACCTCCTATGCTCCAGTGAAAAATGTCCCAACCTATTCCACCTCTCCTTATAGCTCAAACCCTCCATAAAACATTTTACTCTAAATCTTTCGTGCCCTCCGCAATTCCAACATCCCCAACCTCCTCCCCTTACCCAACAGGGCACAGGGAGAGACTGGACAGCGATCTGTTGGACTGAATGGCTCTGTGCCACGCGGACTTTGTAAAGTTAACGCCTCCCACATGCCACGTTGGATCTCACAGGCTGTTTGTGCAGCGGGTTCAACGCACTGTGATCCTGATCCGCGTGTGTGTGTGTGTGTGTGTCAACGGGAAAACTTGCAGAGTCCTGATAACCCTGGTAACCCTGATAAGGGGGAGGGGGCAGGGGAGGATGGCTGACATCTTGGGTCAGCAGGCAGGCCCTCAGGGTGAGACCAAAATGAAAATGGCCCCAAAGAGCTGCGGACGCTGGAAACCAGAAACGAAATTGCTGGGGAAAGGGAAACCCTGGCAGATCTGTGGACAGAGAGGAAACAGAATGAATGGTTTCGGTGTCCAGGGACCTTTCTTCAGTGATAGACCAGAATGCCACACCGCCATTTTGTTTCCTCAGGGCAAAAATGGTGTTTACTTGCAGCAAGAACAGGGTCTTTCAATGGAAAGTATCCCACTACAGCTCCCCCACGGTTGTCCTTCTCTCTCTCACCCACCACCACCCCTCCTGGCCTCAGTCGTGTCAGAATGGTTTACAGATCTGAGTGTCAGCAGTAAACTTCAGGGTGGCAGCAAAGATGGCGCCAGTGCAACCATTTTGTCCCCCTTCACTACTCACCATGACGAAGCACCGCACACAGGGGCCATTGTGAGGCCTGGTGCCTCACAATCCCCTGTTTGTCAACTCCACAGTCGATGAGATTTTTCTCAGCCAGGCTGTGGAAGGGGAGTGCTTCAGAAGCCTGTGTAGGCCGCAAAACCCTCCTTGGAAAATAACAATGCTCCACTCCAGCCTGACTCTTGCCATCTTGTGGATCAGACACTCATCAGTAAAGCGATGGAAGGTGTCAGCGGCACCTGCTTGGCAATTACCTGCTCAGTGACGCCCAGTTTGGGTTCCGCCAGGGCCACTCAGCTCCTGACCTCATTACAGCCTTGGTTCAAACATGGACAAAAGAGCTGAATTCCAGAGGGGAGGTGAGAGTGACAGCCCTTGACATCAAGGCTGCATTCGACCAAATGTGGCATCAAGGAGCCCTGGCAAAACTGGGATCAATGGGTGTCCAGCAAGGATCCCTAGCAAAACTAGAATCAGTTGGGGATTGGGGAGGCAATGGCCTAGCAGTATTATGGTGGGACTATTAGTCCAGAGATTAAGGTAATGTTCTGACGATCTGGGTTCAAATCCTGCCACAGCGGATGGTGGATTTTGAATTCAATAAAAATATGGAATTAACAGTCGAATGATGGCCATGAATCCATTGCCAATTGTCGGGAAAAACCCATCTGGTTCACTAATGTCCTTTAGGGAAGGAAACTGCCATCCTTACCTGTTCTGGCCTACATGTGACTCCAGATCCACAGCAACTACATTTGACTCTTAATTAGGGTTGGGTAGCTATGCCCTCATCTCGCGAATGAATAGTAAAAGACATGGCAATCCAGAGGCAAACTCAGCAGCGGTTGGATTCATACCTGGCACATAGGAAGGTGGTTGTGGTTGTTGGAGGTCAGCCATCTCAGCTCCAGGACATCTCTGCAGGAGCTCCTCAGGGTGGTGTCCTAGGCCCAACCGTCTTCAGCTGCTTCATCAATGACCTTCCCTCCATCATCAGGTCAGAAGTGGGGATGTTCACTGATGACTGCACAATGTTCAACACCATTCGTGACTCCCCAGATACTGAAGCAGTCCGTGTCCAAATGCAACAAGATCTGGACAATATCCAGACTTGGGCTGACAAGTGTCAAGGAACATTCGAGCCACACAAATGCCAGGCTATGACCATCTCCAATACATACCATCCAATCACCGCCCCTTGACATACAATGGTGTTACTATCACTGAATCCCCCACTATTAACATCCTCGGGATTACCATTGACCAGATGCTCAGCTGGACTCACCATTTAACACAGTGGCTACAAGAGTAAGTCAGAAGCTAGGAATACCGCAGAAACTCACCTCCTGACTCCCCAAAGCCTGTCCACCATCTACAAGGCACAAGTCAGGAGTGTGATGGAATACTCTCCACTTGCCTGGACGAGTGCAGCTCCAACAACACTCAAGAAGCTCAACGCCATCCAGGACAAAGCAGCCGCTTGATTGGCACCACATCCACAAGCATCCACTCCTTCCACCACCAACGCTCAGTAGCAGCAGTGTGTACCATCTACAAGATGCCCTGCAGAAATTCACCAAACATCCTCAGACAGCACTTTCCAAACCCTCTACCACTTCCATCTAGAAGGACAAGGGCAGCAGGTACATGGGAACACCACCACCTTCAGTTCCCCTCCGAGCCACTCACCATCCTGACTTGGAAATTTATCGCCGTTCCTTCATTGTCATTGGGCCAAAATCCTGGAACTCTGTCTGTCATGGCGTTGAGGGTGTCCCTACACCATATGGACTGCAGCAGTTCAAGAGGGCAGCTCACCATCACCACATCAAGGGCAACTAGGGACGGGCAACAAATGTTAGTCCAGCCAGCGATACCCATCTCCCACGACTGAATTAAAACAACCGTCTGGGACCAAGTGGCAAACCAGTAAGACAACAGGGCTGGCACCTTTCCTGGAATGTTGAGAGGAGCTGGTTCGGAATGCCAAAAGATGGAAAGTGGTGTTCCACAGGGAACAATGCTGGGACCTCATTCACACACACATTTGTTCCAGGCAGCTGTCATTCCCCATTGGGATGTGATCAATAAACTTCACCGATCGATAATCAATCTGTTTGGCCGCACCACGCTACATTGTCTGTGGCAGGGATAGAGATGCTGCCCACAAGACCTTCCTTCTTTAATCTTCCATTCATCAGGTCAGTCCTGCCAAGGGTTAATGCATGGCCCCAGAGCGTGCATTTTGCAACGCTTGGGACTTCCTTCAGCCTCATCCCTCAAAACATCCGCTGTGTGAATGAATTAGTGAGTTTGTGCAGACTGCGGGTTTTTTTTTCTCTCTCTCTGTTCAAGTAAACACTGCAAGCTTTCTGCCCTCTAGCCACCCGCTTCAGGACTGACGGGGAAACACATTTCCTTTTGTGAAAGGGCACAGGGAGTCTCAGGGTCCATCGACGCGAACCTCCCTCTCTCGAATAAGGATGGTTCTGTCTCACCCCCACGCTCCACTTCCCTTGCAAACCGTTTGGCAAATCAATTTTCTTTGGGAGGACGGAGATGCAGGCAAACAGGAACTTGGAATCGGGGAGTCATGATATGGGCGAGGCCTGTTTCAGTAGGAAAGTCTCGGGCTCAACTAGACAGATGTGCATTTGTGAAACCTAAATCCCCGCGTCTGGCAGGCACGATTCAACCAGCTGCCGCAGCTATAGCCACATCAACCACAGCTGCAAGCCACTCCACGCACAGCAAGATCCCAGAGGCAGCAATCAGCTCACTCACCAGGCTGCTTTGTGCCCACGGCGCACCCTCCCACGCACCTCACCAAACTGGGGCCGGTTATAATGGGAGAGTGGGAATATTGCACTTGGATTCGATTCTGCTCCGGCTGGTGAGCTCCTCAGTCTGTTCTGAGCCCATCCCAATTCAGCATGGCATTAGTCGCACCTCTCTCGATGGTGGGTTTCCTCACTGTGAAACATAGGCATATAGGAAATATGTGCAGCAGTAGGTCATTTGGCCCTTCGAGCCTGCACCACCATTCGATACGATCATGGCTGACCATGCAATCTCAGTATCCCATTCCCACTTTCTCTCCGTACCCCTTGATCCTTTTAGCCGCAAGGGCCATGTCCAGCTCCCTCTTGAATATACCTAATGAACTGGTCCCAACAGCTTTCTGTGGGAGAGAATTCCACAGGTTCACAACTCTCTGAGTGAAGAAATTCTTCCTCATCTCAGTCCTGAATGGCCTATCCCTTATTCTTACTAGTTCTGGACTTCCCCAACATCGGGAACATTCTTCCCACATCTAGCCAGTCCAGTCCCATCAGGATTTTGTATGTTTCTATGAAATCCCCCCCTCACTCTTCTGAATTCCAGTGAGTACAAGCCCAGTCGATCCAGTCTTTCCTCATATGTCAGTGCTGCCATCCCGGGAATCAGTCTGGTGAACCTTCTCTAGACTCCCTCAATAGGAAGAATGTCCTTCCTCAGACTAGGAGACCAAAACTGCACACAGTACTCAAGGTGTGGCCTCACCAAGGCCCTGTATAACCGCAGCAAGACGTCCTTACTCCGATACTCAAATCCTCTCACTATGAAGGCCAGCGTGCCATTAGCTTTCCTCACCTCCTGCTGCACCCACATACCAACCTTCAGCCGGACTTTGTCTCCATAAGGACTGTGCAGTACCACTGTGAACAGATGCATCAGCACTGTGCCACCATCTTTGAGGGGTCTGACCTGACAGTGGGGCAGGACCCACCCAGAAAAGGTGAGGGAGATGTCTGGGACATTGTCAGTAAGGTACAATTTCCTGTGTATAGCTATGTGTGGCTCAATGAGTCTGGTTTTCCCAAGCCCCCAGATGTTGGTAAGGACCTTGTGGTGTCAATCGGGCTTTGTGTATCAATGTGGTTTGCAAAGCCTAGCTCAATGCCCTGTTCTTTTTGTTTTTCTAAAGTGGTTTGGTACAACTGAGTAGCTTGTTCGATTATTTCAGAGGGTAGATGAAAGTTAACCAAGTTGCTACGGGTCTGGAGTCACATGTAGGCCAGACTGGGTAAGGATGGCAGATTTCCCTCCAGGATGGACTCTTACAAACTGCAGAGAGGCAACGCAATCCCAACCTCACCATAAAACCCACGGACAAGGGAGGCGCAGTTGTAGTATGGCGCACTAACCGCCGAGGCCAGGCGCCAATGCTCCGACACCTCCTCCTACCGCCCCCTTGATCATGACCCCACCCCCAACCACAAACCATCATCTCCCGAACCATCCACAACCTCATCACCTCAGGTGACCACCCGCCCACAGCCTCCAACCTCATCATTCCCCAACCCCGCACCGCCCGCTTCTATCTGCTTCCCAAAATCCACAAACCTGAATGCCCTGGTCGACGCATTGTCTCCGCCTGCTCCTGCCCCACCAAACATATCTCCACCTATCTCAACTCCATTTCCTCCCCCTTGGTCCAGGAACTCCTAACTTACGTCCGCCACACCACCCACGCCCTCAACCTCCTCCAGAACTTCCAATTCCCCGGTCCCAACACTTCATCTTTACCATGGACGTCCAGTCCCTATACACCTGCATTCCCCATACAGATGGCCTAAAGGCCCTCCGCTTCTTCCTGTCCCGCAGGCCCGAACAGTTCCCCGTCCACTGACACCCTCATCCGCTTAGCCAAACTCGTCCTCACCCTCAACAACTTCTCTTTCAATTCCTCCCACTCCCTACAGACAAAGGTGGTAGCTCTGGGTACCCGCACGGGCCCAAGCTATGCCTGCCTCTTTGTAGGTTACGTGGAACAATCCCTCTTCCAGAACCTACACTGCCCTAAACCCCACCTCTTCCTCCGTTACATTGATGACTCTATCGGCGCTGCCTCGTGCCCCCACAAGGAGCTCGAGCAGTTCATCCACTTCACCAACACCTTCCACCCCAAACTTAAGTTCACCTGGACCATCTCTAACACCTGTCTCTCCTTCCTGGACCTCTCTGTTTCCATCTCTGGCAACCACCTAGAAACCGATATCCATTTCAAGCCCACCGCCTCCCACAGCTACCTAGAATACACCTCCTTTCACCCACCATCCCCTATTCCCAATTCTTTCACCTCTGCCGCATCCGTTCCAAGGTGAGGCATTCCACTCCCGCACATCTCAGATGTCCTCGTTCTTCAAGGACTGCAACTTCCCCCCCTCAGTGGTCGAGAACGCCCTCGACCGTGTCTCCCGCATTTCCCGCAACTCATCCCTCACATCCCCTCTCTGCAATAACAACCAAAATAGAATCCCCCTCGTGTTCACGGACCACCCCACCAACCTCCAGATCCAACGCATCATCCTCCAACACTTCCACCATCTGCAATCCGACCCCACCACCAAAGACATTTTTCCCTCCCTACCCTTATCTGCTTTCCGGAGGGACCACTCTCTCAGTGACTCCCTTGTCCGCTCCTCACTCCCCTCCAGCCCCACCACACCCGGCACTTTTCCCTGTAACCACATGAAGTGCTACACCTGCCCCCACACCTCCTCCCTCACCCCAATCCCAGGCCCCAAGAAGACTTTCCACATCAAGCAGAAGTTCACCTGCACATCTGCCAATGTGGTATACTGCATCCGCTGTACCCGTTGTGGCTTCCTCTACATCGGGGAAACCAAGCGGAGGCTTGGGGACCGCTTTGCAGAACACCTGCGCTCAGTTCGCAACAAACAACTGCACCTCCCAATCGCAAACCATTTCAACTCCACCTCCCATTCCTCAGACGACATGTCCATCCTGGACCTCCTGCAGTGCCACAGTGATGCCACCCGAAGGCTGCAGGAACAGCAAATCATATTCCGCTTGGGAACCCTGCAGCCCAATGGTATCAATGTGGATTTCACAAGCTTCAAAATCTCCCCTCCCCCACCCGCATCCCAAAACCAGCCCAGCTCATCCCCGCCTCCCTAACCTGTCCTTCCTCCCACCTATCCTCTCCTCCCACCTCAAACCCCACCCCCATCTCCTACCTACTAACCTCATCCCACCCCCTTGACCTGTTTGTCCTCCCTGGACTGACCTATCTCCTCCCTAACTCCCCATCTACACTCACCTTTACTGGCTCCATCCCCGCCTCTTTGACCTGTCTGTGTCCTCTCCACCTATCCTCTCCTCTATCCATCTTCTATCCGCCTCCCCCTCTCTCCCTATTTATTTCAGAACCCTCTTCCCCTCCCCCATTTCTGAAGAAAGGTCTAGGCCCGAAACGTCAGCTTTCCTGCACCAATGATGCTGCTTGGCCTGCTGTACACCTTGTTATCTCAGCCCTAGTGGTATTATTGCTGGACTGGTAATCCAGAGACGCCAATAACGTTCTGGGGACCTGGGTTCAAATCCTGCCAGGGCAGATGGTGGAATTTGAATTCAATAAAACAAAACCAGGAATTAAAAGTCTAATGATGAGCTGATTGTCAGGAAAAACCCATCTGGTTCACTAGTATCCTTTAGAGAAGGAAGCTGCCATCCTTACCTGGAACAAAAACAGAAGTTGCTGGAAAAGCTTAGCAGGTCTGGCAGCATCTGTGAAGAAGAAAATTAGAGTTAGGAAGGGTCCAGCGACCCTTCCTCAGAACTGATAAACAGTCATAAGAGACCACCTTGGAAGGAAATCTGTCATCCTTACCTGGTCTGGGCCTACATGTGGCCTCACACCCACAGCAATGCAGTTGGGCAATTAGGGATGGGCAATGAGTGCTGGGCCTGGCTGGTGATACCCTCATCCCGTGGATGAATAAAAGAAAAAGGAAAACATAACTGCTACTTGCCCAGTCACCATCACTGAAACTATCTTCTTTTATTAATGGATGTTGAACATTGTGAAGGGTTTTTGAGGAATTCAGGGGGAACAGCTTCCACTGGAGAAGAATCATTAACCAGACGACCACGAGATTTTAAGATAATTAGTGTCAGAACCAGAGGTGAGACAAGGAGGATCTTTCCAAGCAGCAAGTCATGGAGTCAGACAGTGCAGACAAGTCCCTTCATCCTGTCAAGGTTGTCTCAGCCACACTCTCCCACACTAGGCCCAGAGCCTTGAATATTCTGACATAGAACACACCAGGCACATAGTCTTGTGTATTATGACATAGAACATACTAAGCCCATAGCCGTGACTGTTAAGACATAGAACACACTTAGGCCCTTAGCCTTGAGTGTTACGACATAGAACACACTAGGCCCATAGCCTTGTATGTTATGACATAGAACACACTAGGCCTATAGCCTTGAATGTTATGACATAGAACACACTAACCCGTAGCCTTGAGTGTTACGACATAGAACATACTGGGCCGATAGCCTTGAGTGTTATGACAGAGAACACACTAGCCCATAGCCTTGTATGCTATGACATAGAACATACTAGGCCCACAGCCTTGAATGTTATTGACATAGAGCGCACTAGGCCCACAGTCTTGAGTGTAATGACATAGAACACACTAGGCCTGCAGCCTTGAGTGTTCTGACATAGAACACACCAGGCCCACAGCCTTGAATGTTATGACATAGAGCACACTAGGCCCGTAGCCTTGGATATTCTGACATATAAAAATTTGTGAGATTTCCCACGCAGTACCCCTCTCAACCCTCTGGGTGAAAATATTTTCCCCAATCCCCTCTAAGCTGCTACCTTTCACTTTAAAATTGTACCCTTCATCCCTTCACACTATTGACCCTTCGACTAGGGGAGCAATTACTTTTTATTCCCCCTGCGCGTGTCCATCATAAACTTATACATCAGAATGAGGTCCCCCCTCACCCACAACCTTCTCTGCCCTAAAGGAAACAACCCGAGTCTATCCAGCCTTCCTTCATGGTCTTCCTTCCTAGGGAACATCCTGGTGAATCTCCTCTGCACCCACCTCCAGTACAATCACATCCTTCCCATAGTGTGGGGACCAGGACTGCACACAGTACTCCAGCTATGGCCTAACTAACATCCTGTCCAGCTCCAACATAACCACCCTGCTCATACAGTCTATGCCTAGACTGATAAAGGCAAGTGCCCCTTATGCCTTCTTAACTACCCCTTCACCCTGTCCTGCCATCTTCAGGGGTCTATGGACAAGCATCCCAAGATCCTTCTGAGCTTCCTAATGTCCAAGCTGTTGTGATCTGGAATTAATTGACTGGAAGAGCAGGAGAGGCAGATTCAAAGAAATTGGATAAATACATGAAAGCAACACAGGCTGTGGGAAGGTGGGATATTTTATTACAGGGAGGTATGAACAAGAACATTAGAGGTAGCAAAGTGGTTAGCACTGCTGCCTCACAGCCTCACATACATCATATGTTGGAGGGTGGTTGTTTCCACCCTCGGGCGACAGTCTGTGTGGAGTTTGCACATTCTTCCCGTGTCTGTGTGAGTTCCCTCCAGGTGCTCCGGTTTCCTCCCACAGTCCAAACATGTGCAGGTTAGGTGGATTGGCCAGGCTAAATTGCCCACAGTGTCCAGGGATGTATTGGTTAGGTGGATTAGCCATGGGAAATGCAGGGTTATAGGGATAGGGTGGGGTGGGTGAGTCTGGATGGAATGCTCTCCAGAGAGTCAGAGTGGAGTTGTTGGGCTGAATGGCCTGTTTCCACAGTGTAGGGATTCTATTTTAACGTAACATAAGAACACATAGGATGGCAGCAGGCCATATAGGCCTGTCAAGACTGCCTGGGTAGAATATAGTCATGGCTGAGTTTAGACTTCTCTTGGTCACCTGTTGGTGTGAAATTCTATGAAATGCAGGCAGGTTCTGGATTTGAATTGCATTCCTTACCGCACTGTAACTGTAGCGGAGAATTATCAAATGCTGACTTTCATTTCAATAGTTGAGATGATCACAGACTAAAATGATTCATGAAAATGAATAAATATGGGGCTAAAGTGGCTGCAGTAAGTACTTGAACAAAGATTGAGGTGCGTTTAGGAAACCAAACGTGAAATAAATGAAACGATCTGCACTGAAAGTGATTTTTTTTCTCTATCTAAAGACATTGAACCTAGCAACTGAGTCAGCATTGAGAAATTCACACCCCCTGTTTTTACTCGCACACGAATAGTAAATTGCACATTGAGTCATACAGCACAGAAACAGACCCTTCAGCCCAACTCTTCTGTGCTGCCCAGCTTTCCTAAACTAAACTAGGTCCATTTGCCCGTATTTGGCCCGTGTCCCTCTAACCCTTTTTTATCCATGTACTTACCCAGGTGTCTTTTAAATATTGTAATTACACCAACCTCTACTCCTTCCTCTGGCAGCTCATTCCATCCACGCATCACCCTCTGCTTGAAAAAGTTGCCCCTCAGGTCCCTTTTAAATCTTTCCCCTCTCACCTTAAACCTATGCCCCTCTAGTTCTGGACTTCTGGGGAAAACACCTTGGCTATTTACCCTACCCATGCCCCTCATGGTTTTATAAATCTCCATAAGGTCACCCGTCAGCCTCCTACACTTCAGGGAAAGAAGTCCCAGCCTATCCAGACTTTCCTTATAACACAGACCCTCCAGTCTCGGTAACATCTTTGTAAATCTTTCTTGCACCCTTTCCAGTTTAATGATATCCTTCCTTTAGCAGGGCAACCAGACTATACACAGTACTCCAAATGTGGCCTCGTCAATGTCTTGTACAGCCACAACATTACATTCCAACTCGTATCCTCAGCGCTCTGACTGATGAAGGACATATTGAACATGAAAGATTGCCTGCAGCTGTTCAGCTTGGAAAAACAATGCAGGCAGACTTAGGAACGTATAAATAAACAGTATTTCATAAGCATAAGCGAGAGGGAAGGAAAGTTGAACTTGCAACAATAACAGCCAAAATTCTCTCTCTTTCCCATTTAACATAAACATAGAACAGCACAGTACAGGCCCTTCAGCCCACAATGTTGTGCTGACCTATTATCCTACTCTAAGATGAAAACTAACCTGCATACCTACATTTTACTATCCTCCATGTGCCTATCCAAGAGGTGCTTAAAAGTCTCTAAAGCATCTGATTCCACCGCCGGCAGCACATTCCACACACCCATCACTCTCTGTGTGAAGAACCTACTTCTGACATCTCCTCCAATCAACTTAAAATTATGCTCCCTCGTAATAGTCATTTCCGCCCTGGGAAATAGTCTCTGGCTATCCACTCTATCTATGCCGCTCATCATCTTGTACAGCTCTATCAAGTCACCTCTCATCCTTCTTCGCTCCAATGAGAAAAGCCCTAGCTCCGTCAGCCTTTCCTCATAAGACCTGCCCTCCATTTCTTGTAACCTCTTAGAAAATAACACCCAATAAAAAAGCAATTAGGGAAACCACTATTCACAAAGACTCAATGGTATCTACAAGCTTCACCTCTGCTGAGGATACAGGTCAAGGGTTTAACTGTTGTGGTCTCAGATTAAAAATCTAACACCTCAAGGACTCTATGGACTGTGCAGAGCTTCATTCTTCCTGTCTGTAACAGAACTCTCTCCTTTTAAAACTTATTACTTGTGTTTGAGGCTGCATTTTCCTTTTTCCCCTCAGGGTTAGCGCTGAATGAAATTTCTCCTTTCTGATTCAAGAAAACCTTGTGAATTGACTCATTTATTTTGGTGGAGTTAATAATATATTTTAATTTAAGTGTGTTACGGTTGCATTCTAAAAATGATAAGCATTTCTTTGCGACTGGGAGGGAGCTAGAAAGAGGAGAGCTGACTTATCAAACCTCACCTGGTGATAATTACACACACACACACACACACACACACACACACACACAGACACACACACAGACACACACACACAGACACACACACACATACACACACACATAGACACACATACACACACACACTCACTTTCTCTCTCCCCCCCACACACATGCACACACTCACTCTGTCTCTCCACTCCTCTCTATCACACACACACACACACACACACACACACACACACACACACACACACTCGTACAGTTACGTTAATGCTTTCTCAGGGAGTGTGGCATTTAGACTCCCTCACATATGATCTAATTATGAGAAGACAGAAGTTGGTTACACCCCAACACAGTAACTCCTTGAAGAATGCATTTCTGTTCCTACTTACATAATCTATTGTGGGAGCCTTGAAATGCTGACAAAAAGCACTCCAACATCTGTAGGCTTTGAAAGTATGTTTGGATTTCACCTCTCTGCTTTTTAGGTTTGAGGTGTGCTGTACTCAGAGGCTTCTGCAAGCCGAGGGATTGATTTTCCTGCACTAAGCTGGCTGGGCAGGGAGGAGACTGTCTCCCATTGTGGAAAAAGCAGTTTGAACCTTTGCCATTGTTTTAGTTATCTCAGTTTATTATAGCTCTGGGTTATGATAATGTCAGATCAAGAAGCAGGGAGAATCAGTTCCTTGGAACTGTAACCCAGTGAGAGTCTGTCCCTGTGGAACCTGTACCCAGTGAGAGTCAGTCTCTGTGGAACCGGTA
>JAHRHZ010000092.1:8899006-8918120 GCA_024137785.1 Ginglymostoma cirratum | reverse complement strand
GTGTGGAACTGTACCCAGTGAGAGTCAGTCCCTGTGGAACTGTACCCCAGTGAGAGTCAGTCTCTGTGGAACCAGGGTAGGCAGACAGCCCAAGGAACCCACAACCCAAAGAAAGTTCATGTTTGTGGAACACAATTTGCAGTGAGTCAATGCCCACAACATGCAGACCCAATAAACTACCATGGAATTCATAACATCAGGGGAGACAGCTCTCAGCGAGAACAGAAACCTGGCAAGTGGGTGGTATCTGAACAAAACCTGTTGGAAATACTCAAGAGGACATGCAGCATCTATGATTAGGGTTAACATCGCTGGACAAGAGACCTTTTGTGTTTTCAGTACAAAAACTCATTCTAATCCAGTTAGAGATTTAAAGTCATGTCTAAATCATAGTAAATTTGGGCTCTCAAATTTCATCATAATGTGAGCATTTATAAAGAACTTTGATATTAGTAAATGGAACATCAGAGCATGGATGGTAATTTAAATATATTTATATCCTGTTCACCAGACTATAAAGGATATCCTTTAATATTCTATTCAGTAACAAGCAGCAAATTATTGAATCGAGTGTGGGGATTTTTGGCTTGGAGTTTGAGGTTAATGATTAAGTGGCAGGTGAGACAGTTTCCCAGTTTTGACCGATTATTCATTTCCTGGATGGTGCACAGATTATGGCTACGAGAGGTGGGTACAACCGAGACTCAAAAGCTCCTGGATTGCCTTTTTTAAATTTTCCCTGAACAACCACAAGATTACAGTCTGCCTCATGCATTCACAATATTGGGATCATTTGCAAGGCCAGCATCTATTGCTCACGTTACCTTTGAGAAGGTTCTGTTTTTTGATTCAGCAGAGTGGATTGCTGGGCCATTTCAGAGTCACTTACTGCTGTAATTTTTTAGAGAACATAGATTAAATTAGGTAAGGACCGTAAGTTCCCTCAGGAGCATAAATGAATAAGACTGACATTGTTGTCTTACCAATCCATGGGCCTGCTCTCTCATTAGAGAGAGAGAGACACACAGTTGGTAGTGGTTTAACCTGAGGGCCACCGTACCTTAGGTGAGGAGAGAAGTTGAGATGGAGAGTTCTTCACGGTAAACTCAGCCAATGTGGGGATTGAAACTTGAAGCTTCAAAATCTCCCCTCCCCTGCCTGCATCCCAAAACCAGCCCAGCTCGTCCCCGCCTCCCTAACCTGTCCTTCCTCCCACCTATCCCCTCCTCCCACCTCAAGCCCCACCCCCATCTCCTACCTACCAGCCTCATCCCGCCCCCTGCACCTGTCCATCCTCCCTGGACTGACCTATCTCCTCCCTAACTCCCCACCTACACTCACCTTTACTGGTTCCACCCCCACGTCCTTGATCTGTCTGTCTCCTCTCCACCTATCTTCTCCTCTATCCATTTTCTATCTGCCTCCCCCTCTCTCCCTATTTATTTCAGAACCCCCTTCCCCTCCCCCATTTCTGATGAAGGGTTTAGGCCCGAAACGTCAGCCTTCCTGCTCCTCTGATGCTGCTTGGCCTGCTGTGTTCATCCAGCTCCACACCTTGTTATCTGGGGATTGAAACCACGCTGCTTTGCAAACCAGCTAAACCAACTCCCCCCCCCACCCCCCAACAAATAAGACTGGTCTTTACAACAGTCTGATAATTTCACCGTTTCCACTGCTAGGTTTTTTTAAAAATATATTCCAAATAAATTTTCTTAATTGAAAATTAAAATTCCCCACTTACCGCAGTGGGATTGGAACTCATGTCGCCTGACCATCAGATTACTAATCCAGTAACCACAATGTTATCACAGCCAGCTCAATGTAGTGAGTCAGGGACTGGCCTTTCGTTTCAGGGGACTGGGTCTGAATGTAGTGGCATGAATGTCTCCTCTCTTTTCTCACACTACCATTTCCTTTTACATCTTAATATCTTGGGTGCCACCACAGAGAGTGTAGATTCACTGCCAACACTCCTCCTTAATGGTACTAGTCTAATCCTACTGATACCTAAAAGGGAAGGATGTCCTCACAACACCTTTGGCAGGGGAGCTGATGCCTATGGCATTATCACTAGGTTATTAATCCAGAGACATGGATAGTATCCTAAGGACCTTGAATTCTGCCACAGTAGATGTGGAATTTGAATCCAACAACAACCTGGAATTAGGAGGTCAGTGACAACTAGAATCATAGAATCCCTACAGTGTGGAAACAGGCCCTTCAGCCCAACAAGTCCACACTGACCCTTAGAGCATCCCACCCAGATCCATCCCCCTATAACCTACCTAAGCTGCACATCCCTGGGCACTATGGGGCAATTTAGTATGGCCAATCCACCCTAACCTACACATCTTTGGACTGAGGGAGGAAACCAGAGCACCTGGAGGAAGCCCACGCAGACGCAGGGAGAATGTGCAAACTCCACACAGACAGTCACCCGAGGTTGGAATCGAACCCGGGTCCCTGGCACTGTGAGGCAGCAGTGCTAACCACTGTGCCACCCTGCCGCCCAACTACAAAACTGTCAGGGGGTTAAAAATAAAACAGCAGGTTCACTAACGTCCCTTTTGCGTTACAATGTGGTGGACTCTCAACTGCCCCCACCCCCAGGCAATTAGGGATGGGCAATGAATGCTGGCCTAGCTGCAGTGCCTCCATCCTGTGATTGAATTAAAATAAAAAGGCTTGATCTTAATAAACTGTAAATGTTTATGACAGAGCGTTTATTAGCTCGTTATATTGCGGCTAAAATACATGATTGTCTCTTGTGAGATATCAGATTCAACCTAACAGGAAGTGCATACCGGCTGTCAACTACACACAATAGTTAACTCCTCCTAGGAACACTCCTTAATAACATAAGGGTTCCAAAGATATAAAAAAAACGGTCTACAGGACTAGGCTAAAGTGCTGGAGAATGGGATTTGAATGGATACAAGATTTTTTTTGACCAGCATGGACGCGATGGGCTGTAAGGTCTCGTTCTGTTGCTGCAGATCTCTATGCTTCATATAAGACTCAAAACATCAACTCTCTTTCTCTCCTCACAGATGCTGCCAGACCTGCTGAGTTTCTCCAGCACTTTCTGTTTTTACTTGAAGTCTCCAGCATCCGCGCGCTGCATCGTTTCATTGGAGTCCTTAGTATCCTGATGGGCAGAGCTTATCTTGCCTTTCAGGTACCAACTGGCTTATGTTCCCAACAATGGAAGCCAAAACTATCTCGAAAGTTGCCGATGTTCTCACTCAACTCCAAGGACGTGAACAGACCTGCAGTTTCTGTTCTGGCTTGTTGCTGGGACAAACAGGGCAAACCTGCCCCTAATGTCTGGCAAGTGTTCTGCTTGAATGGAACAGGAGCAAGCCTTTCAGCCCCATCAGCTTTGGACTGGCTGGAATTTAGAAGAATGGGAGGCGATCTTATTGAGAATATATGAGATCCCCTGAGGGGACTGGATGGAGGATGCTAAGATTATGTTTCTCCTTGTGGAAAAACCACGGGATACATTTTAAACTAAGGGGTCTTTCATTTACAACAGAAAGTGAATCAGGACACCTCATAAATTCAGGTTCTTTTACACTCTTAGGAAGCTTGCCATGAAGTTCTACATGAAAAGGCTTTTTCACAGGCTTAAGTCGTGTATCCTAGATAAAACCTATGCTTGGTTAAGGAATTGGGAACAGAAATATCAGTCACCAGTTAGAGCAGTGAAGTTCAGTGGGTAAACAGTAAGCTTCCCAATGTTAAATAAAAGCAGAAAGTGCTGGAGAAACTCAGCAGATCTGGCAGCATCTGCAGAGAGAGAAACAGAGATGGTGTTTTGAATCAGAATTAATGGTCCTAATGTTTGCGATCTAGATAAGAGATCTAGATTCAGAGACACAGCGTATGTTGCCGGATTTGCAGACAGTATGGAACAAGGGGTAAAGTGTCAGGAGGATATTATAAAATGAGATTCAGGCAAGAATATCCAGCAGGGCTCAGACAATACTTGTGGTAGGGCAGGTTGAATTCAGTCGTGTTCAAACAGGTAATAGGAGAAGAAATGAGGAACATTCTGACTGAGTGAAGGGGCGAGGCTGAAAGAAATCTATTGCATTGACCAGTCATTACAGATCAGCAATGGGAAATGGAAAACAGGGTGATGGGCCATATTGTCCAACAAGAAGGTATGACCAAGACCAGTATGCTGGCGTCGAATAGTTTTCTCATGGAACACCAAAGCTCATTGAAACTTTGGAAACAATGTGGTAGGTGAGGCAACTGATCTTCAATCTGTGAGGTACAAGAGGAGGTTAATCTCCTCTCTGTGCCAGCTAATGCACAGAGAGGCCAGGCCTGCATCTTCCCCTTGGCTGTGTCCCTGCCCACCGGCCAGATATCATGTTATTTAAATGTGGTGGAGAGTGATACAACCAGGGATTGAGGCTACAGAGAGTCCTTGGGTTTAGCAGCATTCCCAGACTTGCCAAGGAACAATGAGGATTATTTTTAAAACGTATAACTCCCACTTCCAGTCAGGCTAGGGGGTGATCACACCTCATTGCTGAAACAGTCTTGATTTGGTTACACCAGGGATGCTCAGACCCCTTTTTGCCAACGCGGTGCTGTGTCTCACCACACCATGATTAACCAGGTATCCTGTTAAACTAGAGGTGCCCCATTGCAACAGGAATGTGCTGGTGCTGCTGCTTGTATTCCTGCCTGGAGACCTGCTGCCTGGTAGCGTGCCTGTTTGGGACCCCTTTCTCACTCCTCTGTTTCTGCAACCATCATACAACTATTACCCAATTTGACCCCTCTCTCTGCTGCCCTCCACTTTACCCTCTAGAATAGACCTCTGGATAGCTGAAACTGACCTCTCCTTTGCTAGCTATCACCTTTTAAGATTTCTTTTTGCCCTTGCAATATCATACACCTCTTTGTCGCCTTATGGTCTGTAAGACCCTAATCGGAGGCATAAAGCACTAAGAGTTCAAAAGAAGCAGTAACTGACAAAAGATAAGGGAGATCCAAAGATAAAGTTGTTACAGTCTTACCACACCATAGTGCTGCTTCATCATTAAACAGTGACAACTGGTGGTGTTTTAACCTGATGATCACCATACCTCAGGCAAGGGGAGAGGTTGAGAAGGAGAGTCCTTCATGGTGACCCCAGCAGATGGGGGAATTGAACCCAATGTTCTGTGTCACAAACCAGCCAACTGAGCTAACCAATCCCCAACGGGCATCATTGCAAAATCACCCAGCCAAACATTCTGGGGATATGAGTTCAAATCCCACGATGGCAGCTCGTAGGATTTTACACTTAGTTAATAACAGAACTGGACTTGAACGTTAGTCTCATAATAAACTGCCATCAGTTGTTGCAAACACCCATTTGGCTCTTTAGGGAAGGAAATCTGGTCTATGTATGATTCCAGATGCACTGTCGTGTAATTGATTCTGAAGTGTCCTGCCTAAGGACAAAACCCACAATCCATGAAAGAATACGTAACGGAGGATGAACTTATCTTCCTGGTATTGAAAACCAATACTCACCTGAAATACCAATCGCATTTTAGATGGTTACCAAAGGCAGGGAAGAAAATGGGGCCCAGTTTGGTCAAACATTTACATTCAATAGATCATATTTAGAACGCGTTGCTAGGGGTAGCCTCTTTGTTGCTGCACATTGCAAATCCATCAGTGATGCTCTCGCATTGTAGTCTCTCAGTTGGTCTTAGGGTGAAGGATGTGATTGTTCTCCTGTATGGGTATATGCACCACTGACTATTTGAGTTTGAAGGCACTGGGCATATTTCAAACCCCGCTCTGAGACGACAGCTTCCCATTGTTCTCCCATGTTGCAGATTGTTTTATGTGATTGTCTCCAGGCCGTATTTCAGTCCGTATCCCTGTGGTGACAGATGGCCATTGTTCTCAAATGCACTGGTACCAAGACTTGTGACTCAATCATTGGACAGACCGGATACAGCGACTGCCGTGACACTGAACTCTCCAAAGGCGTTTAAATCACCTTTCACATCCAGAGCTACTTGTGACGGATAGGTACGTAGAATTACAAGGAACCTTACAGCACAGAAACAGGCCATTCATACCGGCCTCCTCTCATTCGTGGGCTGGAGGTGATGTGTGCCCCAGTTGGTTTTATTTTCAGGGTGGGGGAGTTTGCCTCACAAAATAGGGTGGGTGCTCACCCCATCACCCACCAAACCCGCAGGTGCTGAAACTGACAACCCAGCCACCACATGTCGATAAGGATCGATTCAGATTGTTAACAGCTCAGTTGAGACCATTACAACCCTGCCCACACTGTGATGCAGTTGGCATAGGCAGGCAGGCAGGAGTAAGCAGCTAATATTTTTTTCTAGTCATTTGTGGGATGTGGGCATCGCTGGCTAGGCCCAGCATTTATTGCCCATCCCTAGTTGCCCCTTGAGAAGGTGGTGGTGAGCTGTCTTTTGAACCGCTGCAGCCCACCTGCTGTGTGTTGACCCACAATGTCCTTAGGGAGGCAATTCCAGGATTTTGACCCAGCGACGGTGAAGGAACGGCGATATATTTCCAATTCAGGATGGTGAGGGGCTCGGAGGGGAACTTGCAGAGGGTGGTGTTCCCATGTACCTGCTGCCCCTTGTCCTTCTAGATGGAAGTGGTCGTGGGTCTGGAAGGTGCTGCCTGAGGATCTTTGGTGTATTTCTGCAGTGCATCTTGTAGAAAATGGCAGGAAATAAGGGGGCTCTGTATCTTTGCAGGGTGCCAATAGCCCATCAGGGGCATCACCCAGCAGGTAGTATCCCTCCCTTCTTTCCTACCCATAAGTTTAAAATTCATCCCCCTCGCTCAGGAGGTAAAATCTTGGCCAATGCCCCAGGCTTACCAAGGACTGGGATTCCATTGGGCTTCCTTGGTATGGCTGCCTGCAGTACCGAAAGTGCCCACTACTAAGCTCTGGCACTACTGGGACCCAAGCAGATGGAGGGTTACATAACCTCCTACTGAGGGGTCAGAAGTCCCACTCTGCATTCATTTAGCCGCCTGCATCTAGTAAATTCAAGTGGAATTTATAGTGATTGGAACAAGATCAGCCTGGTGGATCTTGTAGAACATGAGTTACCTGATTGGGGCTGTTAACCTGGCCCTGGCTGACAGATATAAACAGGCATGTCAGGGGTTCTGTACACTCAGAACTGGCTGTGAGGGAGCCGGGTCAGTGTCATGTACCTTGTGGGTGTAAATAAAGGGTGACTTGGTGATGGGATAGCAGCCTTTGTGGAGTTATTTCAGAAAGGGATGATGATTAAATGTTACTTAAGGGATACTCAGGTGACCACTTGACTGGAATAGATATAGGGGGAAGAAGTAATGAGTGTGGAAAGGTTTGGTGGAACGTAAGTAGAAATAAAACACCGACTGGAAAGGTCCATGCTTGGACTCTGTCTAACCTGTATTTAAATTCTGGGATTTAACATAGCTGCTGGGAGGAAAGGCTTGTTTTGAAGCTATCAGTTCACTGCTAACTGTTCCTCCCATGGTTAGGGGGGCTGGTGGTGGTAGAGTTGAAGGGGAGGGGTAAGCTGGCCCACCGTACATTTCTGCTCTATACCTCGGAGCCTCTCAACACATCATCTATCCCCGTGTGTTTGTCCTTGAATCTACATTGTTCATTTCAGCCACTTGATGAGGGAGAGACAGTGGGATAGCAGTAATGGTGCAGTAACCTAGATTCATGGTCTGTAGACGTAGGTTCAAATCCAATTGTGGCAGCTGGTGGACTTTAAAGTCAATCGCCATCAAAAATGAACCGGTGGACCAACTCAAAGACTCCCCCTGACACTCAGACTCACTGTTGCTCAGAACTAATACCTCTCTGTATTCAGTACATATGCACCAAGTCTTGGTGCAGCAGCTGAGAACAAGGAAAAATTCTGCTCTGGCCTTGACCAATTTCTCTCTCTCTCTCGGGTCCCTGTAGTGGGCAAACTAATCATCCTTGGCAACTTCAACATGCCAGCGTCGGCAAAAGTGCAGACCTTTGGGGGCAATGAAATTGTGAACAAGGGAGCTGGGAAGCAAAACTCCAATGGCTCCTTTCTCCTGACCAAACATCATGAGCACATCCTCCTCATCACCAACACACTGTTCTGCCAAAGGGACAATGTGGCAGTGCCCACACTCAAACACTGTCACGTCCTTGGCGACGCCATCTTCAGAAGCAAGGGATCAGAATGACGGTAGAATCACACGCGCTATGGCAGGAGCTGACGACAGCGAGGGACCACCGATGATGGTGAACCTTGGCCAATGCTCTGTGGACATGGGTTCGAATCTCATCGTGGCAGCTGGTGGAATTTAGAGTCAATCCATAAAATCTGAAATTGAAAGCTCGTCTCAGAATCAGCAGCCATATCACCGATCGTGGTAAAAATATAACTTGTTCACGAAAGGAAGGAAGTCCTTACACAATCTGGCCTAACTGTGATACCAGGTTCGACTCTGTGATGGCCCAGCAAACCTCTTAGTTCAAGGGTAACAAAACATTGGCCTTGCCAGTGATTATTAGTTCACCACGAAAAGATAAACGAGAAAAAAAAATGTGACTGTGAGTTTCACATTCTCACTGTTCCCTACCCAAATTTAAACAAATGCTTGGAGCAAAAGATTGGAATTCTCCACAGCAATGCTTCAACCAAATACAAACCACATGCCAACAAACCAGCTACTTACTCTCGTCCAGAATATATATTGTTGTTCTGTCTGAAATTTGGCATTCTTGCACCTATCCTGATGCGTGCGAGACAAAAATGCTACAACAACATGTCTTTCTTTTCTGCAAACATCGCATTATGCATATGGACCATCAACAACACTTATTCAGTTCTCAGTAGATGATGACCTAAAACATTAACTGATCATTGACAATATTATAGACTGCGAGGTTGGACCAATGACAAAAATATTGTTTGGAAATGCAGCCCCATAGTCTTTAGAGAGCTCGGGCATGAGGGGTCAACTACATCATTAGGTCAGTACTATTCACTGAGCGTCAGGAACCCCGCTTTTCCATTTAGCAAGACTGTTTGGTCTCTTTTTTAATGCATCAGCTTTGAAATGATTCCAAGATTTGCCGTAGAATAAATTCACATTCAACGCGAATCCCCAGTTGAGTCATAGAGTCATAGAGCTGTACGGCACGTAAACAGACCCTTCGGTCCATGCCGACCAGATATCCTAAATTAATCTAGGCCCATTTTCCAGCATTTGGCCCATATCCCTCTAAATCCTTCCTATTCAGATCCCTCTTAAATGTTGTAACTGTACCAGCCTCCACCACTTCCTTTGGCAGCTCATTCCATACACGCACCACCCTCTGAGTTAAAAAGTTGCCCCTTAAGTCCCTTTTAAATCTTTCTCCTCTCACCTTAAACCCATGCCCTCTAGTTTCCAAGCTTTTGGCACCTCTAAACTCAACTATTCCAATTCCCTCCTACCCTCCATTAGTTTGACCTTATACAAAACTTCTGCCACCTTGTCTAAACACTTATCAAGCTTGGTACACCCAGAACCTCAGTGCTCACTGATGTACATGTTGATTTAAAAAAAATTTCTGCTCCATTCTCAAATCCCTCCAGGACTTGTCCAACACTGTTTCTGTGACCTCTCCCATCCCTACAAACGTGCAAGGCCATAAGATATAGGAGCAGTATTAGGTCCTTTAGCCTATCAGGCTGTTCTGAGGAAGGGTCGCTCGACCCGAAACGTTAACTCTGATTTCTTCCACAGATACTGCCGGACCTGCTGAGCTTTTCCAGCAATTTCTATTTTGGTAGCCTATCAGGTCTGCTCTGCCACTCAATGAGATCTTGGTTCAAACCCTCATCTCCACTTTCCCGCCTTTTCCCTATAGCCCTCGATTCTATTACTGATTAAAAATTCTTCTACCTCAGCCTTGAATATATTTAATAACCCAGGCTTGACAACCCTCTGTGGTAAAGAATTCCACAGCTTGACTGAAAGGAAAAGATTCCTTCACGTCTCTGTCTTAAATAGGTGATCGTTTACTCTGAGATTATGCACTTGTGGTCCTAGACTCTCCCACAAGGAGTAAAACCCTCTCCACATCTACCCTGTCAAGCCCCCTGAGAATCTTTTCTGTTTTAATTTGGTTGCCTTTTACTCTTCTCAACTCTAATGAGCAGAGGACCAACCTACCTAACCTCCCCTCATAAGACACTTCCTCCTCCACACAATTGGTAGTCAGGCCTTTAGCTGTGTGCTAGGCCCCAGGCTCTGGAGGTTCTTCACTAAACCACTCTCTCCCTTGCTCTCTTCAACTAACACACTCCCTACCTCCTTGTCAACACTTTTGTTCACCTTCACCACGTATATGGCTCAGTGACACTTACTTTCAATTATAATCCAGCAATTCCAGCAGTGAAATACAATAAAACTTAAATGAGACAATGTTAATCCGATAACCTCCAGAATGAGCTCCACTACCTTCATTTCCAGGTTTGTTACTGGTTATTCATTCTGCAAATTGGATTGGGACATCTTATTCTGTAGGGATAAATGCTGGTTGTGGCTGTGTATCTCCAACACACAGAACGGTGAACAGTCACTAGGAGGTAGACAAACACACCTTTTACGTAGGGAGTGACAGCTCTAAATGTAGATAATGAAAATAGCGGCAAACAGCAGAGTATCAGAAACCATGGAAACACATTAGGAAGACAGATGTGTGGCCGCACCTTGCAGTTCAGTGATTAAGAGGCCCAGCTGCCTGTGAGCAAACAGAATGTTCAACAAAACTTGCTCGTTTGCCAGTGACTGGAAAAGTTGAAGAGAGGTTGAAACTACTGCCACCCTTTGCGTAGAGAAGAATTTTCTCATTTCATTCCAAAATGGTCTGGCTCTCAGTTTTCGACTGGGCCTCCACATCCAGTCTCTCTGAACAGTGCGTCTAGTTTTTCTCTCTCTGTCTGTCCTTCATAGCTTGGAAATATCAGTTAAATCAACCCTTAACCTCCTAAATTGCATGGTTTATGACCTTAAATTGGTGCAATCTCGCCAGATCAGCGGGTCTTCAAAGCATTAGACCCACAGCACCCAGCGTGAACTACAACAACAATCATATGTTTATATAGCATCTTTAACGTCTGGGGGAGATGGTGGTAACGTCACTAGATTTGAAATCCAGCACCTCGGGCTGACGTTGTGGGATAAGGGTCAATACTACTGTGACAGATGGTAAAATCTGTAACTTAATTTTTTTAACAAATCTGGAATAGAATGCTAGCCTAATGGTGATCAAATAACCAATGTCGACCGTCATTAAAAAATGCATCTGGCTCACTAATGTCCTTTCAGAAAGATAACTACCATTCTTATCTGGTCTGAACTACACGTGACTCCAGATCCACAGCAATGTGGTTGACTCTTAACTGCTTTCTGGGCAATAAATGATGGTCTGGTTGGTGATGTCCTAATCCCGTGACTTAATAAAACACAGTAAAATTTCCCCTCAATGCTACATAATAACTCTACCCATTGAAATTTCAAAGAATGAGTGGGGCTCGTACAAAATAATGATGGGAATAGATAAGGCAGAAGCAGGGAGGTTGTTTCCACTGGAGGGTGAAATTAGAACTGGGGGGGTATAGACTCAAAATAAGGGGGGAGCAGATTTAGGACTGAGCTGAGGAGGAACTTCTTCACCCAAAGGGTTATGAATCTGTGGAATTTCCTGCCCAGTGAAGCAGTTGAGGCTTCCTCGTTGAATGTTTTTAAGGCAAGGGTAGATACAGTAAAGGAACTAAGGGCTATGATGAATCAGTTGGCAAGTGGAGCTGAGGCCATGAGAAAAATCAGCCACGATCTTATTGAATGGTGGAGCAGGCTCGAAGGGCCAGGTGGCTGACTCCTGCTCCTGTTTCTTGTGTTCTCTATGAAAGAAAATTTGTCACTCGGTTGCACAAAGAGTTGTTAGGACTGGTGACAAAAAGTTTGGTAAAGGAGTAACATTTTTCAGAATTTGTTCATCTCAAATCTTAATTTCTGAAGCTTCTTCCATACACTGATTTCATCCAAAACTATTCCAGAAAATCCTGTAATAGATAAAGATCCCAAATAGAGATCCTCAAGAATGCAAACTATCTTAGCTATAGAGTGATGGGGTCATACAGCACAGAAACAGACCCTTTGGTCCAACCAGTCCATGCTGACCATAATCCCAAACTAAACTAGTCCTACCCGCTCCTGGTCCTTATCCCTCTAAACCGTTCCTATTCATGTACTTATCCAATGTCTTTTAAATGTTGCAATTGTGCCCACATCCACCACTTCCTTTGGAAGTTCATTCCACACACAAACCACCCTCTGCGTAAAAAAATTGCCCCTTGTGTCTTTTTTTAAATCTCTCTCTTCTCACCTTCGAGTTGTGCCCCCTAGACTTGAAATCCCCCACCCTCCGGATAGGACAGCTACCGTTACCCCTATCTATACCCCTCATGATTTTATAAACCTCTATAAGGTCACATCTCAAATTCCTATGCTCCAGAGTAAAATGTTCCAGCCTATCCAGCCTTTCTTTATAACTCAAACCCTCCAGATCCGGTAACATCCTGGTAAGTCTCTTCTGAACCTTCTCCAGTTTAATAATATCCTTCCTATAATGAGGCAACCAGAACTGGACACAGTTCTCCAGAAGAGGAATCACCAACCTCAGTATTACTTCCCAACTCCTATACTCAAACAACTGAGCGGTGAAGATAAGCCTGCTAAACGTCTTTTTAACCACCCTGTCTATACGTGAGGTAAACTTCAACAAATTACGTACCTGAACCCCCAGGTCCCTCGGCTTTCACTGGTCAATAAGATATGAATTTTAAATTAACTGGAAAAGAACTACAGGCTTAAGCTTTAAAAGAGTCCTTATATGGTTATTCTATGGAATTTTCAGCCGCAAATTTGTAAAAGGAATTACTTAGTGGAAGAAGTATAACATAGACTGATTAGAATATTAAAGGATGAGCAAGAAAGTATTATTAGATGAGGTGGAATATTAGAAGTTACAGGGCATTACAATAACTCATGCCAGGTAGGTAAATCAAGGGTTATGAGGAAAGGGCAATTTAGTGGACGTAATGAATGTTGGATCAGCCATTGAATGGTGAAGCAGGTTTGATTGTCGAATAGCCTGCTCCTGGGCCTGTTTCATATGGTTTTCTGGTCTTATTCGACTGGGTGAGTATAAAAGGGTGAGTGGGATAAGCCTGGGTAATCTTACAGGAATCCATGCTGACATAGCATTCTACATATTAATCCTTTTGACATACAGTTCTTTACCCTCGAATGTCATAGAATCCCAACAGTGTGGAAGCAGGCCATTTGGCCCATCAAATCTACGCTGACCCTCCAAAGATGCAGCCCACCCAGACCCACATATCTACCCAATTCCTGTATTTCCCATGGACAATCCACTTAACCTGGGACTGTGGGACAAAACTGGAGCATCCCCACACAGACATGGGGAGAACATGCAAACTCTAAACAGACAGTCACCTGAGGGTAGAATTGAACCCACGTCCCTGGCACAATGAGGCAGCAGTGCTAACCACCGAGCCACTGTATAGCCCCTTATACTCTAGACCCCTTATATTCTAGACCATAACCCATGTTAAACTTGAGTGCTGGATATTAATCCACGTTGCTGTAGAGTTCTTGATCCTAGTCCCAGCCAATGCTATCACAGGGATTTAGACCCTAACCCACTTAAAATTGGGTCCTAAGCCCTAACACACTAAAATACAGCTACAGGTGCTAATTTGCCCTTCAGAGCTGTAGCCATTCTGGTTTAGATGTCCTGTATTCAGGTTTCTCACACAGGTGCATACGTTGGGAGACTTTGCTCATATTCTGCAATTGTTCACTAATGTTGTGGCTTGTGTTAATTAGATCCTGGAGGCGTATATATCCAACTGCTATATGCTCATTGTCCTTACCTGCAGTTTTCCCAGAAGATGCTGTCACCTGTCTCATCTACATCATAAACCTATCGAACAGTTTTGCTTCCCAAATAGAGACATGGTGCCAGAAAAACTTACCCCAACTGTTGCAAGCGATTTGCAAGCAAATGTTCTTCAGGCAAGTCCTGTTTTCTCCCACTGCCATTGAAATAACTGCACAAGGGACCTATTGAACAGTTTAACGTTTACTAATTCCTTTTACACCTGATGGATATTGATTAACCCGTTCACAGTCAATTCGTTTGAATGCTGCTTTATGTGAAGGAAATTTTTTGATGATAAATAGTTCAGCCAGTTAAATCTTAAATCTCAGCACTGAGAACTCTTAACATAACAACTGGAACAACTGGAGGTCACTCAGCACCTTGACCCTACTCCTATATTCTGTTAGATCATGGCCATTCACTACCTTATCTTTTTTTATCTATTTGCTTTATTGTCCTAGATACTTTTATCAAACAAGAACTATCAATCAGTCTTGAAAGCTCCAGTTGTTACAGAATTCGTAGCTTTTTTGGATGAGAGAATTCCAGATTTTTACTACACATTTTATGGGAAAAATCACGCTCCTAAATGGTCTAGTTCAAATTTTAAGGTTTTGTCTTCCAGCACAAATATAAATAATTTCCTTGTGTCTGCCCTTTTGAAATATGGGTGTGGCAGATGTAGCATTGTAGTGTTTTGAAACAGCAATGTATACATTGTTCACTTGAAGACACACAGAACTGAGCTAGCAGAGGGAGTCTGCAAAGAGAGACAAGAAAAGGCAGAAGGAAGAGTTTCAACAAAGAGAGCATGGTGATACCTCACTTACCATCCTAGCTGTTTCTGGCAGTTTCTAGTCCTAAAGGCCTCAGAGTAGGTGTTCAGAATCAGCTGGGCAAATAGAAAGACAAATAGGCTGGTTAGATCAAGTTAGAAGTTCAGGGTGGCCAAGTGTGATTAGGAAGAGAAAAAGCCAAACTAGAAGTGAACACCTAACAGCTTTACCCTTGTAAATAATTAAGGGGGAAGTTGAGGATAAAATCAGAAGATGGCAGAGAACATTCAGATGGATGGATAACATTGAGACACGGCCTGAGGGAGGCACAAGAAAATGAGAGAAGAATAAAGAGGATGTCAATGGTTCCACTGAGGCCACAGTAACAATAAGCTAATGATTTACCCATTTTAAATAACAGCTTTTTAACAGCTTAAACATCTTGATCAGACCATCTCTCAATTTTCTATTATGAATAAAACTCCAGACTCTGGGAAAGAGCTCTTCACTCAAGCCCTGCTCTTTTACCAGTGGTTTCTTTACTGAATATCCATCCATTTCCCTGTTAAAAACTATTCTGGATCCTGCTCCCCACCCCCACCCCCCACCTCTCTAAACTGTTTCTGAAGAGCATTCGGTTTCCCAGAAACTGCCTGGATAAGAAAAGCATTTCACTTTACTTGCTGGTTGTAATTTATTTGATATTAACTGACTAGTGCGCTCTCTAAAACAAGGTTGGTATCTGGCAAATAGTTGTTTTGCTTCTGCTCCTGTGTTTGCCCCTCGCTGTTGTTGAATTGCAGGGAAGGGGGGCACAATTTAAGAATATATGGGCTTCTTTCCTTTGAGATTATGGGGACAAGAAGGGAGTGGTTTTGTTTGATTCATTCAAGGGATGTGGGCATCACTGGCAATGTCAGCATTTGAGGCCTATTCTGAATTGCCCTTTGAAAGGTGGGTGAGTCACATTCTTGAGTACAACTGACTGCTTATAGTTTCAGAGGGTAGCTAAGAGTCATGAGAAATAGGGCCAAGAGCAGACCATTTGGCCCTCTGCCATTCAGTGCAATCATGGTGAATCTGGGACTTCAATTTCACGTTCAGTTTCACACTCCATCTTTCCCTTGATTTCCTGAGAGACCAAATATCTTTCCATGCTGACCTTAAATATATTTAATGATGGAGTATTCACAAGCCTCTGAAGGAAAGAACTTCAACGATTCACAACGCTTTGAGTAATTTCTCCTCAACTGAGTCCGAAATAATCACTCCTGAACCCCGCTATGTTCTAGATCCCCCAGGCAGAGGGAAACAACCGCTCACTGTTTACCCTAGCAAGTCCTTTCAGAATCCTATCTGTTTCAAGGAGATCCTTTCTTATTCTTCTGGAACAGTCATTTACCTTGCTGTGGGTCAGGCCAGATGACCAGATATCAGACATGAGTGAATTGGATGGGTTAAAGATCATAAGACAGGGGTGCAAAACTGGACCATTCTGCTCTACACAGTCAATGAGATCATGGATCAGGCTCAACTCCACTTTCTTGCCTTATCCTTGTAAACCTTGATGCCCTCAATGGTTCAGTGGTTAGCACTGCTATGTCACAGCACCAGAGACCTGGGTTCAATTCCACCCTTGAGCAACTGTCGGTCTGGAGTTTGCACATTCTCCCTGTGTCTGCGCAGGTTTCCTCTGAGTGCTCTGGTTTCCTCCCACAGTCCAAAGATGTGCAGGCTAGGTGGATTGGCCATTCTAAATTGCCCCATAGTGTCCGGGGATGTTTAGGTTAGGTGGGAAATGTAGGGGTAGGGGAATGGGTCTGGGTGGGATGCTCTTCGGAGAGGCAGTGTTGACATACTGGGCCGAATGGCCTGTTTCCACACTCTAGGGGTTCTATGGGTATGGGTTAAATCAGTCTCAGCCTTGAACATACTTAACAAACCTTGTCTCTATGATAAAGAATTCCACAGATTCACTATCGTCTCAGAGAAGATGATTTTGTGTTGATGGGTCTCTGCAACATTCACGTTGTTTCACGGGCACAATTACTGGCAATGATCTTTTTTTTTCTTTAGTTCGTATCAAACTCCCCCAGTGCCTGTGGCGGGAGTTCAACATATCTCCTTAGTCCAAGATCGTAACGATTAACCTATCCTACCACATTGGAAGAGGGTGGTTTGAATGGGTTATTAGATAGTTATCAGGGAAAGGCTTGATTCAAATAATCCAATGCCAGGAAATAACCCAATTCTCCCCTTGATGTTGACATTGCCTGAGCTAGAGTAGAATAATATTCTCTCTCACTCACAGATGTTGTGTTCCATTCTTTCCAGCAAGTAGAACAAATGAGAGGAGAGTTAGCAATGAAACAGTTGAGCATAAAATAAGAGATGAGATGACATCAGTTGGAGAAGATATAGATGAAGGTAGATTAAGGTTGCACATGAAGCAAAATAATGTTAAGGGATATGCTCGCCATAGAGTAGGCTAATGCCCTTAACTAAAGTACATTGTGAAACTTTAGTTAATTGCACAGAGGTGTCTTTTGTGATAGGAAAGAGTACAGTGATATCCAGGGAAGACAAGACAAAACGCTTTTCCTTGCCAGCCTTGGTCAGGTTATTGAATCTTCCCTTCAAGCATCTAAGGTCCAAAGGTGTGAGAGTTGGCACTGAAAATTGATCCTGAAGTGAGGGAGTTGGCGGCCATTATCAGTCCTAGGATGGACAAGCTCCCTCGACCTGGTGTTTGTGACATCTTTTCCAGCTTCCAGTACTATAATGAATGAGTCTGTATATTTTAGTGAATGGGTCTGTGTCCTTTGATGAAAGGGTTGGGCATTTTAAAGAATGGGTCTTGTACTTCAGTATTAGAAACCAAAAGAACTGCAGGTACAGTAAATCGGAAAACAGAAAACGCTAGAAAAACTCAGCAGGTCAGGCAGCATCTGTGGACAGAAATCAGAGTTTAATGTTTCAAGTTGAGTGACCCTTCCTCAGAACTGATGGTAGCAAGGAAAATGTCAGTTTTTATGCAGAAGGTAGGGTGGGGGGACGCAATAAGGACTAACTGATAGGTGGGGATAGAGCCCAAAGGGACAGAAGAACAGTTGGGCAGACAAATGATCTGACTAGGAGGGTGAATAGCTATTAGTGGGGACTGTTAGTGGCTAACAATGGGTAGTGTGTAATAGCAGACTGTGTGATAACAAGGCCTGGTGTGTTGGGTTTCGGTCTTTAGTGAATGGGTTCGTGTAATTTAGTGAATGGGTCTGTGTATTTTAGTGATGGGCCTGCGTACTTCAGCGAATGATTGCATGAATCACTAAATGGCTCTGCGAGTGTAATGAATGGGTCTGTGCATTAATGAATGGGGTTTTTGTGTCCAAAGAGATTCTTGTTTGCTCTCACTTTCTCAGCAGGAAGTTTTAGTTAATGATTTATGGAGGGTGAGGTGCAGTAACAGGTGTGGGCCAAGGGCATACGGTGATACCGAGATAAGGCCCAGTGAGGCATTTACACAAGAATTCATTCTGTGATAACGAATACCCATGAGATAGTCAGCAACTTGCTACCAGTTGGCTGTCTGCCATACAGCATGAAGCACTGATACTCATTGCTCTCACGGAGTTAGCAACCTCAGTTACTCTCCAAATAGCCAGATCGTCTCAGACCAGGAAGGACAAACTGAGAGTGAGAGAGACAACAGAGTATAAGGCAGAGCAACAAACAGAGTCAAATGCATTGGGAGAAATGCGAGGGAAAGATGTCAGGAGATTAGGATCCTCTCTGTGCAGGATCTCACATGGTCATACAATGGAACAGTGTCAAAGGTACTTTTATTGTTTAGTGATTTCGGTATTTCAGAAACTTTGCATTGTACGCAAATATCCGGTTCGAAATCCTGGAACTGTCACAATTAAACAAACAGAAGAGAAGGCTGAAGATTCCTGTATGAAAATTAGGGCTTACCTGATGAAGGAGTGTTGGGATGTGTCAGAAACAAATTAATCATCCAGCGGGGCAGGCACTACCATGGATTTTGTTCAGTACAGGGATTGCGGCATATACTGAGACCAGTGTGGACTAAAAGGACAAACATTTCTGTGGACACAAATTCTGCAATCATAACAGGGGTCAGGAGAAGAATGCACACAGAACCAAGAACATTGTGATTACACGTCTACTGCACACACACACTAGGCTTACACGCAATCACACACAAGGACACCATGATTACACACTATCACACACAAGGACACAATGATTACACACTATTGCACACAAGGACACAATGATCACACACTGTCGCACACAAGGACAC